>CM062814.1:322301212-322902045 GCA_031772625.1 Pinus tabuliformis | reverse complement strand
TGGTGGAAAACCCTCTCTAGGGCACAAAACCACCCATTGCTGTTGCACTGCTGAAATTCTATTATATCAAATAATTCTTTACATAGAGATACAAATATGGCTACTCTCAAATGGAGACTGTTTCTCAATCGGATCTATGGACTACCATCCGTTGAAGGCCAAAATGATCAACGATCCTCGCTTGGATACTCTTGAACCAAACAATCGACTTCACAGACTTCAATCTGATGGAAGCTACCACCACCAACAAGCCTCACCCATTTTCTGCCAAACTATCCTACCACCATTGGATTTGAGAAATCTTCTCTTTAATATTGATTTCGCCTGAGCTCCCATTCTTCTCCTTTATGTGGTTCTCATTTCATACACTAACTCCACTAGGCTTTTTGATCTTTTCAACTTTGATCACTTTTTGGAGGTCCCACAAATTTTTCCGACCATAAATCAAAAATTTTAGATTAATGAAGTCATCACAAGCTAAAAATTATCTCAACTGTGTGAGGAATGCAGAGCTATACTTGAAAAATCCCCTGGATTCTCCCATAGCACATTGTATGTGCATATAAGGCCTTGGATTCTCCCTTGATCTAGTCATGCATGCGTCTAGAGACTTCCAGACTCTCCCACGGGCTTCTATGCATGCAGTTGGGCATATAACCTTCCTTTTCTCTCAATATGGACCAAATTTTGAAAAATTTCTCTTCAGGAAGCTAATTTGGTCCGTTTTGCACAAAACCCATGTCTCATAATTTTGATATTCATATGCATTTTCCCAAAAACTCCAATCCAAAATTTCCACTTCTATCCAAACACCATACTCAACAACTGGGCCTAAAACTTAAGTAAAACATGTGTTCTTCAGTCTAGAACCTCTGCCACCTAATCCATCATCTTCCTCTACTCCTATACACTCCTCCAAGCCTATAAAATAGGTCTTCAACTGATGAATAGGTAAGGAACAATTCTATGACATGTTAGGTACTTATTCTGCCAACTTTAGGACCAAGATGAACAGCTCCAGCTCCTCAAGAAGAAAACTCAATATCTCTAACACTTATAGCAGCATCTCTATCCTCTATAGCAACATCGTAAAGTATTGCGGCATTAACAACATGCCATACCACTACCTCCAACACTGGTGCAACCACCTCCAACACAAGCAACCTAAAAACATCACATGAAGAAACAAACCAATGTATCCAAGACAAGTAGATACATATGCAACAACTATGACAACACTCCAACAACCTCCTGCAACAAAAAAATCTCCAAGCTACACCACAACACCATGAGCATCTCTCCATCCTCCTGCAACAACAACATCTCCATCCACAACATGAGGATCCATCTCCAGGTCAGTAGCCATAACATCATCTCTATTATGGTCTAGTCATAAGGATGTTGACATAACTGCCAACTAACAAGACCATCACCACAAGCATCCATCACCAAGAAATCATCACATATCACACATGCATGTGACCAAAAACACAAAGATCTTGTTGAAATCAATGCCAACACTATAATTCCAACACCTTTTGTTTGAGTTGGGAGTTTTTACATATATATAAGTGATGTTTGTACCAAAATTAATCATTTTTCCAGATAAATGTATCATATGCATTGGTATCTTGTTGCAAATTTTGAATGAGTTTCCATAACTCTTCATCATTCTTCCATTGATCCCTTGCTTTATTTATCCAATCAGATTAGATGATAGAAATGGCACAGAGCAATGCCTCCACATCATCATCCTTTATTGAGAGTGCATATACACCAACATTATACTTCCCTTTTTTGTAGATGATTTCAAAGTCATAACCCAACATCTTTGTGACCCTTTTTTCTTCTCTTATAAAGATAATATTTGCTTCGAGTATTTAAGACTACCATGATCTGTTTTTACCTTGAAGTGTCTTCCCAATAGGTAACGACACCATTACTTTAGGGCATGTAGTACTTTCAACATTTCTTTCTCATAAATAGGTTTTTTTAAATTCTTTACCTTGATTGGATGACTTTGAAAAGTAATGGGTCTTCTTTCCTGCATCGAAAAGACATCGATGACATTTTGCAAGGAATCACATTCCAAAATGAATGTTTTTGTGAATTCTGGTGTATCCAAGATCAAAGCTCGACACATCACCTGCACCCTGAGGCATTTCTCGCTTCAATGGAAATTTTCCTTTAGTCTTGTCATTAACCTTCCAATCACGCTTAGGCTCAGTCTTACACTTTGATTGCAAATAACAATTCTCAAAATTCCCAATGAATTCCTCCAATCACTGTGGTTCATCATACCCAATCCAATCCTCGACTACTAATGGAATTTTACTAATGAACCTGTGTACCTTCGTCTTCTCATCCTTAAGATAAGGAACATATCTCAATATGTTTAGAAACTTAGTCATGTACCCTTCATCTGCTATAGATCCCATCTTCAACTGGTAGAACTCCTTGGCGTTTCAGTCATAGTACCTTTATGACAAATACTTCTTCCTAAAGAGTCTTTTGAATTCATTCCAACTCAACACGCTTCACATCTTTTCACCAAATGTTTTCCTTTCCCTTGAGATTGAAAATATCTATCTTGGATTTCATGTTCTCTCAATAATCACGTAGCTTGAAAAACTTATTTATCAGAAGCAACCATGCTTCTGAATCTTTAGGTTTCTTTAGCTCTCCATCAAATGTAGGAGGCTTGGATTTCTTGAACTCATATTGTAAGTATCTCTTCTCACTCCTTCTGTAAGGATGATAATTATGATGTCCATGATGTCTACCTGAACCAAAAATAGAATAGAACCCATAACCACTACCTCTCATGTTAGGTGTATCCATCCATCCGCCACCTCTAACTATATCATCCTCATATAACCTGTGCCCTAATTGAGATCTACTACCATATTCCCCATTAGTCATGTCTTCCTATCAATAATTGATTCGCGGTTGTTCCTATCTCTGCAAATCTTACAAAATATGAAGGATCACTACATTGAACTCTACTTTCTTTTCTTGAGCCTTGGATATCCTTTCTTGTGACTAAATTATTCTATCATTTTCCACCTTACAACTTATGATCTATGCCTTTAAACTTCTCAAGGTAATTGCTATGTCAAGAGAGTACTTATCTCTTGGCTGCTCATTTGATCTACAAGGAGTTACATGAACTATAATCCACCATTTTTCCAGTCATCTTTGATATTATTCTTCCTGTAAACATACCATGTTACATAAACAAATATAAACATAATCAACTTACCTTAGTGAAGTTCAATGGAGGCTATCTCATCTGCACAATTAGTCCATATTTAGCACTATACATAAATATACATATTCATATCAATATATCGACATCATGCATGATAACACTAAATTCATACAATGACCTCATGCACAATAACCATAATCATGAAAATGTATGCATAATAATTTGCATCTAGCCCATCTAGTCCAAGTATTTGAACTTGCTCCGATACCAATCTGTAACATAGCCAACCAAAATTTACCTTTTTTTTCAATCCCTCCAGGTAGATTTCAAGAAGAGTGCCACTATGACATGACCCGACTTCCAAATTCTACTTAAGGAAGTGAGACCTACAAACTTAAACCTTCCTCATCATCCTCGGGGACTACAAACCACCAAGGAGCTAAACAACCACTCCTGGTGCCCAATCTTTGAGCTAGATTGCTTTTTTACTAACCTAGGCCCACAACTACATTCACGACAAGGCTAGAGTGTGGTTATAGCCCTCCAACTACATACAAAATCCTCCTTCCCTGCAGTTATAGCCCAAAATATCTAGTTCATAAGGTGCAATCTTGAGATCTGAGCCGTGTTTCCAAGCCAGCCTCCAGACCACTTCCCAAAACTACCTGTAACTTCTGAGAGTGATAAATGATATAATGACAAAGCTATTCATACAAAACTTGAGCAAGAAATTGACCTAACTAGGCCTAACCATGACAGTCATTTAGTCAAACATATGGTGAACATGTGAGTTACAAGTCATGAATGCATATATGCTCTTAAGAGTTCAAACCTCATATGAGAACCATCAAAAAGGTCTAATTCTTTCCCTTAATAGATTTAATAATACTTGTTAGCCCATACATTCATCAATCAACAATTAGCATGCCAAATCATGAACAAGAGCCAAAACTAGAGCACATCATAGAACCATTCTTGTAACCAACATATAACCAGAATAAGAACCATGAAAAATAGGCCATATAATCAACATAATCATAAGTACACATTATCATTAATCACATTATGTAAACAAATCTTAAACACATATTCAAATCCAACCAAGACAATGAATTCCATGTACCACCCGACCATAGATTGGGTTGAACCAAATCTTTCTTTCAACCAATCACCCTCATGCCATACTCCAATCATGAAGGTGGGATCTCATGGGATAAACCAAGACATGAAAAACCAAGAGAATCCAAAGGTTAAACCACCTCCACCTTCAAACTACCCCGATCTTTCCAAAGCCGGTCAAGAGATCACAAACCAAATCAAGCTTGGATTCCTTAGAATTCCTTCACCATACCTTGAGGAATTTTCCTGTATCCACCCACCTGTCAAGGGCTTCTCAGAGAAGACCATCTCCATCCCCAACCCTTGGGAGTTTTCCTGAGACCACCTCACCCAGTTTAAAACCTTCCTGTAATCCAAAGCTAAACCAAGAAACAAAACCTTTCACACCATGGTTATCCAGGAAATGGCAAGGCAAGGTTGAAACGAATTTCAAACCCAGCAAAAATCATTCCAATGACAACGAATGAACCAAATAAAAAAATGTAGGTACCATGCATTCACACCTCAACTAGGAAATCACACATGCAACCTGTCACCAGAAAAATTCTCCTACTAAAGTTGTTGATCCAACATTTTCCTTTCTTTCCTTTTCTTTTCTTGCTTGCCCTTACTTGTCCCTTTCCTTCCTTTCCTTCCTTAATTTCTCCTCTTTGTATTTTATCCCTCTCTTTCTCATTTAGCCTAATCTAAAACGGATAATAGATGTGAATTGATCCTTAGAAGCCTTTTTATCATTAAGGCCTATATTTTCTTCATTTTCCTTAAGTTTCCTTCTAATTTCCCTCTCATGCAAATGTGTGTCTCTTCATCTCTTGTTTCTCCTATTTTCCTTTATTTCTCATAATAAATTACAATTAATGCCTCTTTTGCTTTTCCAATGCCTTTGCCAATTTGCATAGCCATTAATAAACTGACTGTGATGCCCACTATAATTCTTTGCCCAATATTCAAATTGGAATACATCTCCCATGATCTTGGTTTTATTTTGTGTTTATTATCCTTTATTACATGATATTCCCAAGGATGTTACATATACCTATGTCAGGCTTAGCCACTAGTTTTAATCTGTTTTAGGCTTGTTCCATCCTACATTTCATGAAATGTTGTCAAAAACTATAAACTTTCTTAGCCAATTCCATTCAATTTAAGTGAAGGTTTGTTGAGAAGAGTTTTGGTTTATATTTTGAGCTCCAAAATCAACACGCATTGAGAATTATTTCATTGTTGTGTTGTTGGGAGGAGTATTCATGTTATTAAATATTGCATTATTCCTGGGTAACCATACTTTTCAACACAAACATTTTGGAAAAGCCTCCCAATAATTTTTGAAGAGAGGCTTACTTGAAAAGATTCTAGCATAATTTTTTGTCTATAAATAGAAGAATTATTGAAAACCATAAAGTTGTTTCACTCTATTGGAGACTAGAGTAATTGCTTCCATCCAAAACACACTAGTATAATCACAACCTATAAAGATATGGGAGATGTATTCTACTTGATGAAAGGAAAGAGGAAATTGGGAGGGGCCACAAATGGCTCTCTTTCTTAAACTCTTAGTTGTTGGAATATTCTTATGAGAAAAAATCTAGAAAAAAGAGTTTATATTTGGATTTACATTCACTTCCCGTTTTTTTAAGAATTGTTGAGGTTTGGGGGAGCTCAATATTGGAAGAGTAAAGAGACATATTCCTCCTTCACTGAATAAACTAAGGCATTCCATTCTACATGCTATGCTTCTTCTAATATCCATGGTGTGCATCCCTCCAGTCAATCAAGAAGCTTGAAGGCCAAGTGCTAAATAGTGACTTGTGGCACGTCGTACAAGTTCGCTCTACTGAACTAGTCTATAATCAGGTCACTGTGGGAGATTTTGCATAACTCTTCCTTGGAGAATCCAATTTGGATCAGACTGGTGGCATTGAAAAGAGGACACAATGGGCTACTGCAAGTCACAATTTCAGAACTGGATGATCTAAAAGTACATAGATACATCAGAGGCAATAACGAGCTCCTACAAAGTGAAAAAAGGTGTGTAGATTCTTTTAAATTTTTGCTTAAGATTGGTTTGAAAATTTATTTTGAAGGAATTCAAAGGGTATAGTAGAGCATTATTATCGGTAAGGGATGCCCCAAGGAAAGAAAATGCAAACACCTAGTAAGCAACCTGAAAGCCCTAGCATGACTCACGAAGAAGAGGAAGAAATGCTACATGATATATCAAAATTACAAGAACAAGTGCAACAAATGTCACACTCACAAAATCTAACGAAAGCTAAGATAAATGGTGTGGAATCTAAGATAAAGGGCATGGAAGCTAAGATGGATGATTTGAAGATAGATTTGAAGACATATTTGAAGAGAGACATGGTAGATTTGAAGACAGATTTGACAAATTTTCTACAAGAAATACTTACTAATGGTGAAAAGGTTGTAAAGGAAACTCATGATGCGAACAAAAGAAATGTTAATCAGGATTTCATAGACTCTAATGTGGGATCAAAGACCCACCATATTCCAAAAATCTATATGAGGAACTTTGATGGCAAGGATACCGCAACATGGATATTACAGATGGAGCAATTTTTCGATCTCAATAATGTGCAAAACACACAAAAGGTACGTATTGCAACTTTATATTTGGAACCAAATCAGTTTGTGTGGTATCAATTGCTTTTCTCTCATAAACAAATTATCACTTGGGAAATTTTTACGGAAGAATTGACAGAATATTATGAGGATACAAAAAGCAACACTTTCTTTAGCTGATTGATAAGTCTCAAACAAAAGGGTTCAATAATGGAGCACATTGAGGAGTTCCAAAAATTGAACATAAGGGTAAAAAATATTCCAAGGGAGCATAGGATTGATGTGTTCATAGGGTCTTTAAAGGATAATATCCAACATGATGTTCTCCTTTGGGAACCTGATTCATTAGAGAAGGCATTCAGGTTAGCAAGAAAAATGGAAAGCAAAATTATGGCAACCAGGAAGCATACCACTCACAACTATAAAGATGGAAGTGTTGTTGCCCCTAGTCTTCCACAACCTATAAGGTTGACACCACAACAATTGGAAGAAAAAAGAGCAAAAGGGCTTTGTTACAGTTGTGATAGCAAATACACTAAAGGTCATAAGTGTGCTGAGAAGAAATTATTCTACATAGATTGCGAAGAGGAAGAAGAAAACGAACAAGAAAGGTCAAAAGAAGAGGATATACTCCAGGAACAAAGCCTAGATAAAGAAGAAATGAATCTGACCATATCTTGTAATGCATTGGCTGGAATTACCACTCCTCAAACCATCAAGATAGAAGGACAAATCAAGAAGAAAAAGGTAATAGTGTTGATTGATTCAGGTAGTACCCACAATTTTATTGACTGTGTGGTAGCAAAAGAATTGAATTGCTTCTTATATCCAGCACCAGAGTGTCAAGTGATGGTTGCAAATGGAGGAACAATACATTGATCTGGAAAGTGCCATAATATCAAGCTATTGATGGGAGAATATGTATTGACTAGCCCAATTCTTTCCATTCCAATGGGAGGTGTTGATGTTGTACTAGGAGTACAATGGCTACAATCCTTGGGTACAATAGCTTTTAGTTTTCAAGAACTTTTCATGAAATTTTATATGGAAGGAAAGGAAGTTGAATTAAGGGGTATTGCAGGGAAACCAGGAAAGATAATCAGCTCTAATGGTATGACAAAGTTTCTAAAAAAGGAACAATGGGGTGTAATTGCACAATTATGTTCGCTAAATGTTTCCACATTGGAATCATCTATTTCTCCAGATCTCCAAAAAGTCTTGAACAATCATTCCAAGGTATTTGAGACTCCCAAAGGTCTCCCACCTATTCGTGATCATGATCACGCTATTCATCTGATTCAAGTGTTCCTCGAAACATCAGGCCATACAGATATCCCTATGCCCAAAAGAGTGAAATTGAACGTATGGTTGTAGAGATGCTAGAGGCTGGTATAATTCAACCGAGTCAAAGTTCTTTCTCTGCTCCAGTAGCATTAGTGCACAAGAAGGATGGATCATGGCGCATGTGTCCAGATTATAGGGAGCTCAACAAGCTCACTATTAAAGATAAGTTTCCCATTCCTATCATTGATGAATTACTGGATGAATTGCATGGATCAATTTACTTCACCAAGTTGGATCTTCGTTCAAGATATCATCAAATCAGAATGAAGACTGAAGACATTGCAAAAACAGTGTTTAGAACTCATGAGGGTCATTATGAATTTTTGGTCATGCCTTTTGGCCTTACCAATGCACCTTCAACATTTCAAGGTTTGATGAATTCCATTTTCAAACCATTCCTTAGAAAATTTGTGTTAGTATTTTTTGATGATATACTAATCTACAGCAAGTCTTGGAAGGATCATGTTGAACATGTTGACAGGGTGCTACAACTATTGGAGGAGAAACAATTATATGCAAAAATATCCAAATGTTTCTTTGGAGTACAAGAGGTGGAATATCTAGGTCATATTGTATCTCATGAAGGAGTTAAGGTAGACCCTAGCAAAATTAAAGCCATTAAGGAATGGAAAATCCCCACATCCATAAAGCACCTACGAGGATTTCTCAGGTTGACAAGGTATTATCGCAAGTTTGTTAAGAATTATGGGGGAACAACAGCACCTCTAACAACATTATTGAAGAAAGATGCATTTTCATGGACTCTGGAAGCAACAAAGGCCTTCGAACATCTTAAAGAGGCAATGTGCCAAGCACCGGTCTTAGCTACACCAGACTTCACAAAAACCTTTATTGTGGAATGTGATGCTTCAGGGAATGGAATTGGTGCTGTTTTAATGCAAGATGAAAGACCCATTGCTTTTGAAAGTCGTCCAATCAAGGGAAAGATTTTACACAAAGCTATTTATGAGAAGGAAATGTTGGCAATACTCCATGCACTTAAGAAATGGCAACCCTACCTAATGGGAAGACACTTCAAGGTAAAAAAAGATCATGATAGCCTTAAATACCTCTTAGAACAAAGATTATCCTCTGAAGAGCAACAAAAGTGGGTCACAAAGATGTTGGGTTATGACTTTGAAATCATCTACAAAAAAGGGAAGCAAAATGTGGTGGTAGATGCACTCTCAAGAAAGGATGAGGACGTGGAATCATTATTGTGCACCATTTCTATTATCCAACCAGATTGGATAAATGAAGAAAGGGAGGAATGGAAGAATGACGAAGAAGTGTGGGCACTTATTCGAAAGTTACAACAAGATTCCAGTATGTCTGATACATTTAGCTGGCAAAATGATTCTTTATGGTACAAAGATCACTTATACATCTGTTAGAATTCCCAACTAAAACAAAAGATTCTTATGGAATTGCACACTTCTCCCTTAGGAGGGCACTCAGGATTTTTAAAAACTTACCATAGGGTTAAGAAGGAATTTTTTTGGGATGGCCTTAAATCGGATATTCAAAAGTTTGTGGCAGAATGTTTGGTTTGCCAACAAAATAAAGTTGAAACAATTAAGACCCCGGGTCTATTACAACCTTTATCCATTCCAAGCCAACATTGGGAGGAGGTTTCAATGGATTTTATCACAGGTTTACCCAAGTATGAGGGAAAGAGTGTCATCATGGTGGTAGTTGATAGACTTACCAAGTATGCACACTTTTGTGCATTATCACATCCATTTAAAGCCAGTACAGTATCTACTGCATTTATGGAAACAATTCAAAAGCTACATGGAAACCCAAAGATTATTGTAAGTGACAGAGATCCCATTTTCACTGGAAATTTTTGGACAGAATTATTTTCTTGTCTTGGTACTCAGTTAGCTCATAGCTCATCTTATCATCCTCAATCTGATGGGAAAACTGAGATAGTAAACAAATGTTTGGAAGGATATCTTCGTTGCTTTGTATCTGATAAACAGACACAATGGGTCCAATGGTTGCCTCTAGCTGAATGGTGGTATAACACTTCCTTCCATACAGCAACAAAAATGACCCCATTTATGGCACTTTATGGATATCAGCCACCATCCATCACATCATATTTAAGAGAAAATTCTAAGGTTCAAGCAATGGAACATCACATCGAACATCAAAAACAAGTCCTCCAACTCTTAAAGGATAACCTTGTGTTGGCACAGAAAAGAATGAAACAACAGGAAGATCAACATCGCAGCGAAAGAAGTTTTGATGTAGGTGATTGGGTATTCCTACGACTACACCCATATAAGCAAATGTCCCTCAAGCAAGCTAAGAAGGATAATAAATTATCACCAAAGTATTATGGTTCGTACAAGGTGTTGCAAAAGATTGGTACTATGGCATACATATTGGAGCTTCCTGCAGCTTCTCGATTGCACCTAGTTTTCCATGTTTCATGTTTAAAGAAGGTTATAAGCGACAAGCTCTCAGTTCAAACAATATTGCCAGAACTTGACGAGGAAGGAAAAATTATATTGGAACCGGAAGCAATCACAGAAACAAGAACTTGACAGCTATGAAATCGATCAATTTCGGAGTATCTTATCAAGTGGAAGAACTTATCCGCTGAAGGTTCCACATGGGAGGATGAGAATTTTATACAGAAGCATCCAAAACTACTCAAGCATTGAGGACAACTATTGGGTCCCTATAATACTAGTGATTACCCCATTACTATTGTAGTTATATCCCTTATTAATATTGTTGGCCCCTATTGCCCCCATATTGTTATTACTGTGCCCCATACAATCCCTCTATTGTTATTTTTGTTGCTTTATATTATTATTGTTAGTTTGGCTGGATTATATTGGACTCCTTAGACTCCTATATATAGAAAGGAGGTTTTGTCATTTGAATCATCCAAGAATTGTTCATTTATGTAATGTAAAGGAGGTTTCCCCCTCGAAGAGGCTGAATTCTAAGGTGTTGATCTATCTTTTCTATATTTTCTTGAGATGGTTTCATAACATTTGGTATCAGAGCTTTGGATTCTAGGGTTTCACTGCTCCAAACAGATCATCGTGGCATTTTTGCTATAACTTTTTTTCTACGATGTTTCAGAAGTTGCAAAAAAAAAAAATTGAGAAGAAATCACGTTGAACCTCGGATCCAAATTTCAGAGCTTTTCGCGCTATATTTGCAGAGATATGATCTAAGGAAGTTCATCTTTTTGCAGACTCCTGAATTACATTCCAAACAGGTGACCTGGGGAAAATTGTCATAAATTTCTCTCTGGGGATCGGATTGAAATTTCATCAGAAAGTACAGAAAGAGGACGGACTATAGTTTCTTGTATGCATTTTTCAAATCCAGAGGTCGAAACAGTGACTCGTGGCACGTCATACAAGTTCGCTCTACTGAACTAGTCTATACTCAAGTCACTGTGGGAGATTTCACATAACTCTTCCTTGGAGAATCCAATTTGGGTCAAACTTGTGGCATTGGAAAGAGGACACAAAAGGCTACTATAGGTCATAATTTTAGAACTGGAGGATCTGAATTTACAGAGATACATCAGATTCAATATCAGGCTTCTACAAAGTGAAAAAAGCTGTGTAGTTTTTTTTTTTTTTTTTTTAATTTTTGCGTAAGCTTGGTTTGAAGGAATTCAAAGGGCATAGTAAAACATTATTATCGGTAACTGATGCCCAGAGGAAAGAAAATGCAAACACCTAGTAAGGAACCTGAAAGCTCTAGCATGACTCATGAAGAAGAGGAAGAAATGCTACATGATATATCAAAATTACAAGAACAAGTGCAACAAATGTCACGCTCACAAAAGCTAACAGAAGCTAAGATAAATGGCGTGGAATCTAAGATAAATGGCATGGAATCTAAGATAAAGGGCATGGAAGCTAAGATGGATGATTCAAAGACATATTTGAAGAGAGACATGGTAGATTTGAAGACAGATTTGAAGACAGACATGGCAGATTTGAAGACAGATTTAACAAAGTTTCTACAAGAAATACTTACTAATGGTGAAAAGGTTGTAAAGGAAACTCATGATGTGAACAAAAGAAATGTTAATCATGATTCCATAGACTCTAATGTTGGATCGAAGACCCACCATATTCCAAAAATCTATATGAGGAAGTTTGATGGCAAGGATCCCGCCACATGGATATTACAGATGGAGCAATTCTTCAATCTCAATAATGTGCAAAACACACAAAAGGTACGTATGGAAACTTTATATTTGGAACCAAATCAGTTTGTATGGTATCAATGGCTTTGCTCTCATAAACAATTTATCACTTGGGCAATTTTTACGGAAGAATTGATAGCACATTATGAGGATACAAAAAGCAACACTTTTTTTAGCCAATTGATAAGTCTCAAACAAAAGGGTTCAATAATGGAGCACATTGAGGAATTCCAAAAATTGAACATAAGGGTAAAAGATATTCCAGAGGAGCATAGGATTGATGTGTTCATAGGGTCTTTAAAGGATAATATCCAACATGATGTTCGACTTTGGGAACCTGATTCATTAGAGAAGGCATTCAGGTTAGCAAGAAAAATGGAAAGCAAAATTATGGCAACCAGGAAGCATACCACTCACAACTATAAAGACGGAAGTGTTGTTGCCCCTAGTCTTCCACAACCTATAAGGTTGACACCACAACAATTGGAAGAAAAAAGAGCAAAAGGGCTTTGTTACAGTTGTGATAACAAATACACTAAAGGTCATAAGTGTGCTGAGAAGAAATTATTCTACATAGATTGTGAAGAGGAAGAAGAAAATGAGCAAGAAAGGTCAAAAGAAGAGGATATACTCCAGGAACAAAGCCTAGATGAAGATCAAATAAATCTGACCATATCTTGTAATGCATTGGCGAGAATTACCACTCCTCAAACCATCAAGATAGAAGGACAAATCAAGAAGAAAAAGGTAATAGTGTTGATTGATTCAGGAAGAACCCACAATTTTATTCATTGTAAGGTAGCAAAAAACTGAATTGCTTCCTATATCCAGCACCAGAGTGTCAAGTGATGATTGCAAATGGAGGAACAATAAATTTCTCTGGAAAGTGCCATAATATCAAGCTATCCATGGGAGAATATGTATTGACTAGCCCAATGCTTTCCATTCGAATGGGAGGTGCTGATGTTGTACTAGGAGTCCAATGGCTACAATCCTTGGGTACAATAGCTTTTAATTTTCAAGAACGTTTCATCAAATTTTCTACAGAAGGAAAGGAAGTTGAATTAAGGGGTATTGCATGGAAACCAGGAAAGATAATCAGCTCTAATGGTATGAAAAAGCTTCTAAAAAAGGAGCAAAGAGGTGTAATTGCACAATTATGTTCGCTAGATGTTTCCACATTGGAATCATCTATTTCTCCAAATCTCCAAAAAGTCCTGGACAATCATTCCAAGGTATTTGAGACTCCCAAAGGTCTCCCACCTATGCGTGATCATGATCATGCTATTCATCTGATTCTAGGAAGTGTTCCTCCAAACATCAGGCTGTACAGATATCCCTATGTCCAAAAGAGTGAAATTGAACGTATGGTTGCAGAAATGCTAGAGGCTGGTATAATTCAACTGAGTCAAAGTTCTTTCTCTGCTCCAGTAGTATTGGTGCACAAGAAGGATGGATCATGGCGCATGTGTCCAGATTATAGGGAGCTCAACAAGCTCACTATTAAAGATAAGTTCCCCATTCCTGTCATTGATGAATTACTGGATGAATCGCATGGATCAATTTACTTCACCAAGTTGGATCTTCATTCAGGATATCATCAAATAAGAATGAAGACTGAAGACATTCCGAAAACAACATTTAGAACTCATGAGGGTCATTATGAATTTTTGGTCATGCCTTTTTGCCTTACCAATGCACCTTCAACATTTCAAGGTTTGATGAATTCCATTTTCAAACCATTCCTTAGAAAATTTGTGTTAGTATTTTTTGATGATATACTAATCTACAGCAAGTCTTGGAAGGATCATGTTGAACATGTTGACAGGGTGCTATGACTATTGGAGGAGAAACAATTATATGCAAAAAGATCCAAATGTTTCTTTGGAGTCCAGGAGGTGGAATATTTGGGTCATATTGTATCTCATGAAGGAGTTAAGGTAGACCCTAGAAAAATTAAAGCCATTAAGGAATGGAAAATCCCCACATCCATAAAGCATCTGCGAGGATTTCTCGGGTTGATAGGGTATTATTGCAATTTTGTTAAGAATTATGGGAGAATAGTAGCACCTCTAACAACATTATTGAAGAAAGATGCATTTTCATGGACTCCGGAAGCAACAAAGGCCTTTGAACATCTTAAAGAGGAAATGTGCCAAGCACCGGTCTTAGCTACACTGGACTTCACAAAAACCTTTATTGTGGAATGTGATGCTTCAGGAAATGGAATTGGTGTTGTTCTAATGCAAGATGAAAGACCCATTGCTTTTGAAAGTCGTCCAATCAAGGGAAAGTTTTTAAGCAAAGCTATTTATGAGAAGGAAATGTTGGCAATACTCCATGCACTTAATAAATGGCGACCGTACCTAATGGGAAGACACTTCAAGGTAAAAACGGATCATGATAGCCTTAAATACTTTTTAGAACAAAGATAATCCTCTGAAGAGCAACAAAAGTGGGTCACAAAGATGTTGGGTTATGACTTTGAAATCATCTACAAAAAAGGGAAGCAAAATGTGGTGGCAGATGCACTCTCAAGAAAGGATGAGGATGTGGAAGCATTGTTGTGCGCCATTTCTATTATCCAACCAGATTGGATAAACGAAGCAAGGGAGGAATGGAAGAATGACGAAGAAGTGTGGGCACTTATTCGAAAGTTACAACAAGATTCTAGTACGTCTGATACATTTAGTTGGAAAAATGATTCGTTATGGTACAAAGATCGCTTATACCTCTGTAAGAATTCCCAGCTAAAACAAAAGATTCTTATGGAATTGTACACTTCTCCCTTAGGAGGGCACTCAGGATTTTTAAAAACTTACCATAGGGTTAAGAAGGAATTTTTTTGGGATGGCCTTAAATCAGATATTCAAAAGTTTGTGGAGGAATGTTTGGTTTGCCAACAAAATAAAGTTGAAACAATTAAGACACCGGGTCTATTACAACCTTTATCCATTCCAAGCCAACGTTGGGAGGAGGTTTCAATGGATTTTATCACAGGTTTACCCAAGTCTGAGGGAAAGAGTGTCATCATGGTGGTAGTTGACAGACTTACCAAGTATGCACACTTTTGTGCATTATCACATCCATTTAAACCCAATACAATTTCTACTGCATTTATGGAAACAATTCAAAAGCTACATGGAAACCCAAAGATTATTGTAAGTGATAGAGATCCCATTTTCACGGGAAATTTTTGGACAGAATTATTTTCTTGTCTTGGTGCTCAGTTAGCTCATCGCTCATCTTATCATCCTCAATCTGATGGGCAAACTGAGATAGTAAACACATGTTTGGAAGGATATATTTGTTGCTTTGTATCTGATAAAAAGACACAATGGGTCAAATGGTTGCCTCTGGCTGAGTGGTGGTATAACACTTCCTTCCATACAGCAACAAAAATGACCCCATTTATGGCACTTTATGGGTATCAACCACCATCCATCACATCATATTTAAGAGAAAATTCTAAGGTTCAGGCAGTGGAACATCACATCGAACATCAACAACAAGTCCTCCAACTCTTAAAGGATAACCTCGTGTTGGCACAGAACAGAATGAAACAACAGTCAGATCAACATCACAGTGAAAGAAGTTTTGATGTAGGTGATTGGGTATTCCTACGGCTACAACCATATAAGAAAATGTCCCTCAAACAAGCTAAGAAGGATAATAAATTATCACCAAAGTATTATGGTCCGTACAAGGTGTTGCAAAAGATTGGTACTATGGCATACAAATTGGAGCTTCCTGCAGCTTCTCGATTGCACCCAGTTTTCCATGTTTCATGTTTAAAGAAGGTTATATGCGACAAGCTCCCAGTTCAAACAATATTGCCAGAACTTGACTGTGGAGCGATAAAAAGGTGTCTTGTGAACTCCTAATTACCTCACATTAATTATCAACCCAGGGACGACTTTTTATTTCAAGAGTGTACTCTGTCTGAGGCGGCTATTTACTTAAGAGTAATGTTTCGCAGTATAGTGCTTAAAACCCAAAAGTAAATGAAAGCTGGAAACAAAATCTAAAGCAAGAAACTGAAATGTTCTAAACTAAATCATTCATTCAAATAACCATCAATCGAGGATACAGTTGCAATAACTCATTCCTCTAGAAATTAATGAAGGAAAAGGAATTAGAGTATGGATCATGGATCTGGGAGCATAATAGCGTCTGCTGTGTCTCACGACAGCCTTGATCCTCCTCCCACACTAAAACAGTAAATGCAAGTAAATGGAATGGAAATTAGAGCATGGACCAAAGATCTGGGAGCTAAGCAGCGGCTTGCTGACTCACTACAGCTTTAGACCTTCTCTCACACCAAAGCAATAAAGGCAAGTAAATAAATCAGCAGAAAGTAAAATGGAACGGCGAAATGGAAATGGGACAGCAATAAATGATACAACAGTAAAATGGAACAGCAATAATCAAATGGAACAACAACAATCAAATGGAACATCAATCCTTAATGAATTACGAAACAACAACTATCACCCGTATGTACATGATTTACATTAATATAGCAATCTGAAAGTATTGAATGATATGATTACGTTTCTGAATAAAGTAATATTGTCTTCAAGCCTCGCAAATACTTATTTTATATGAATCCAATGATGATAACATTTATACAAATATCTTGCTATGGAAATAGATGCAATTCAAATAGATTCACTTCGCGTAATACAGAGACATGAGTTAAAGAACTTATTCAGATTCAGATATTAAGTATAAAGCATAATCTATCATATGAAAGATATATCAGATTGCTGAAACAATAGAAATAAGCAAACCAAACACAATTTACCGTATAACAATACAACGGCAAGTGTCCGTTGGAGCCGGGCCCGTAGCTTCCAATGGCACCGCCGTAACTTACTTCAGATGCAGGGATGAATTGAACACCAAATCCTTTATATTGATTGCATTAACAAAAGTATACAAAATAAGATCTCAACAAGACTCCATGATCAAAGTTGTTCTGAAACTTATAATTACAACAACAGTCGTCTCTATTCCAATCCCCTCTGATCTTTGGTTTCATTAAATAGAGAAAGATCAGAGCATAGATAATTACAATCATGATTTCTCTTACAAATTTAGGTTGATTCTAACCCATTGATCAACAAGAACAAGGCGGATTTGGGTTTGCAGCTAAGATTTGGAGGGCGGCCGCAACAGCAAATCTCAGAAAATCGTGCTCAAAGAACCCTGCGTTTCTCCCTGTACAAGCCGAATTTGGGCAAACTGTTCCTTAAGAAGATAATTGGGCCCGTTCTGGACAAAACCCATGTTCCGGATTTTCCAAATGCGTCTTCATTTTCTCAGAATCTTAACCGCAAAACTGTCACTCCTTAAACCAGCGAATTTCTGAGTTGGCTGATTTAAAAATCAAATCTTCAATCTGGAAGTTACTTTGGAGGTTAAAAATGGTAAATAAGGTTACAACCAACTTATTAGAACTATCATTGGTAAAATAATGCATAATAATCAATTTATTAGAAATAAAGGAGAATAAATAATATTTATTCATGAGAGCATAAATAATTAATAAAATGGATTTAAATGATAAATTATAATAAATGGCATGATGAAGAATGGTAGAAATGGGTGAAATAAACGTTCACAAGTGACAATAATAATGGCATATTATCGACTCTACACACCCCCACACTCAATATGTTGCATGTCCTCATGCAACGAAAACTGAATATATTGCATGTCCTCATGCAACCCAAAGACAAAAACCCATGTGTTAACCAAGCAATAAAAAAATATGTTCATCTCAGCTCATGAAATGGATAGAACAAATGAATTCTTCCTTAATTAATGAATATTCACTTTTGGTGATCTTGATGAAGGCATAACAATTTTTACATTGACATTCAATTATATGTATATATGAAGTTGCAACAAAATATGATATGTAACAGCAAACTTCATGAACCATTTTCTCAAAAACTTACAAACCAGCGTTTGTTGAAATTTGGCAAGTAAATTTATAATATATGAATGCCTTTATGATCCAAAAATCAGATTGTTTTGATGCATGGATCATGAGATATAAACAAAATGGCTGTAGGTGAGAGTGCATGATTTCCGAAATTTTATGAACCACTATTTCTTGAAATTGTGTGGGTTTGTATTAATGATAGGTATGTGTTTTCCAAAAATTACAAGAATTGGGTTCATAGTTTTAAAAATATGTGGAAATCAAAAAAATGAAATTGTATGCCTTAAATAAGGAAGAAAGTAGAAAATATCCATCATGCATAGCAATTCCTCCCCCTCTCTGAA
Source organism: Pinus tabuliformis (assembly GCA_031772625.1). Taxonomy (NCBI): domain Eukaryota; kingdom Viridiplantae; phylum Streptophyta; class Pinopsida; order Pinales; family Pinaceae; genus Pinus; species Pinus tabuliformis. The sequence goes on along the minus strand of CM062814.1, from coordinate 322,883,296 downwards.
AAATTAGCATGTCCTCATGCGATGCTAGAAAACAAATAGAGGTGGTTGCTACCAGCTGTTGAATTCTATGCTTGGTGTAAAACAACATGGAATAAGGGAGGTGTTGAGAGTGAATAAGAATAGCAATGGATGATAAAGAATATAAATGGCGTGGTGATAAGAAAAAAATGAAGGAACACTCCCCCATATTCGGAAATGATATGTTGCTGAAAAAGGGAAAGTAGTAAAGATGTGGAATGAAGGATGACAAATAATGCTCAAAATGGATTTTCAGTAGATTCTCCTAAATTTATAATAAATTAGAAAACTATGCAATTTTACCTCAAGTTTTACCTCCAAAAAATGTGGAATGACATATAAATACTGGCAGTTGTTGAAGCTGATGTAGGCAGAGTTGGTGCTGAAAGTGATGCAAAAGGTGGAATCCAGGTAAGCACATAATGTCTGAAGAGTTGTTCATGTTCGCAAGTTGCTCGAGCCGCGTCTGTTAGTTGCAATAGTGTGGTCATGCTGTGAATAGAATTTTGCCCATACTTGTTGTTCTCCTGTAAACAAAGCACTATTTTGCATACAATGTGCTTGAATCCATAGTGTTGGCTTTGAATATCAACAGATAAGATGCATGAAAAATTGCAATTAGAAAAACTCAAATCAACAAGGTATGGCAAAGTGCAGTAATCATATCGCATGCAATCCCATAATGCATACATTCCCCCTTCCAATTGGAAAATGGGTTCCATAACCATAAAGCATATGAAAGGGGTGGTGCTGACGGCAAGGCAATGGAATGAACAATATATCAGTAAGGGAGGCAGAGTACACTTATCAATGATAGGACGGTGAAAGTTATGATTATTTTGAGAGCAAAGTGTGTAAAGATAGTTATGAATAAGAGATAGGACGCTTTGGATTGATGATAGTTTATACAAACGAAAAAGGACAACAATATGCTAAAAAGATGCTTTGCTGACGGTATTCTAGCTGAAAATGATGTGATTGATCATAAAACACTTTCTCATGCATAAAGGTTCAAACAGGGAAAAAGTTAAGGAAATAACTTCTCTGATAAAAAGAAAATAAGAAAAAGGGTATTATAATAATAATTGACGAAAAGATATAACTTCAATACCATAAGCAGAGCCGCTGCTGCCAGCAGGCGTCCATAGCCTCGGCAGGGTTGCTTTTTAACCCATATGAGCCAGGATCCTCAATTTATAAATGGAGAGTTTTAGTGTTGTTCTACAGAAGAGATCAGTGTGCTGGCGTGGTAACCAAATAACCACACTGCCATTCACTAGGAGGTAGCAAAAGTGATCAGGCCGGCTCGTGATGAGACCTCCTGTTCCAAGGATAATTTGGCTATCCAATGGATCATAACCCTGGTGTGGTGGCCATAATGGGAATGTCACTTTGTTACAGCCTTATGAACATGGTAGGCTGGCTCGTAATGAGACCCCCTATCCTCCATCTGCGAACAAAATTTTGTTATTATTACACATTTTTATGATAAAAAGAGGGAGGCTCAGTACTCCTTAAGAGCAGGGATGGCGGAAGAAGTTGAAGATGTCAATAGAGAGAAATATACCCATAATCTCATTTATTACAGACAAAGAAGATTATAACCAGGGATGATGGAACCAGCATGGTATTAAGATGATCAATCAATATCATGTTCAACAGAAAACAATGCAGTAAAGTAGTATATAAATAATTGTGTCTCTTTTGAAAAAAAATCTGTCATCAAGGAGCTGTCCTGTTAAAGATCATAACGTAAATGATAATACTTGCTTCAAAAGAATCCATAATTCTTGTCCTCATAAAAATAGTGTACTTCATGCCATGAAAGAGAATCAGGAGAATGTGGTTGAGCTGACTATGAATAATCCCACAAGAGAAAGGAAAGGGTTGCCCTCAAAAATATTCCCAAAGTGTTGCTCTTTTGAATGAACAGCAAAAACACTCACAAAGCGGTGTTTCGTGTAAGGAACATCAAAGAAAATGCACACCAAAAAAACAAAAATACATACAAAAAACGTGAAAATGCAAATGTCGTTCGAAAAATCACAAATATTGTTTCTTTTGAGAAAGGAACAGCAGAGACACTCAAATGTTGTTCCTTTTCGCAAAGGATGAGCAAAAACACACAAGTGTTGTTCCTTTTCGCAAAGGAACAGCAAAAACATGCACGTGCTGTTCCTTTTCGCAAAGGAACAGCAAAAAACACACAAGTGTTGTTCCTTTTTGAAAAGGAACAGCAAAGTCACACAAGTGCTGTTCCATTTTGAAAAGGAACAGCAAAATCACACAAATGCTGTTCCATTTCGAAAAGGAATAGCAAAAACACACAAATGCTGTTCCATTTCGAAAAAGAACAGCAAAAACACACAAATGTTGTTCCATTTCAAAAAGGAACAGCAAAAACACACAAATGCTGTTCCATTTCGAAAAAGAACAGCAAAAACACGCAAGTGCTGTTCCATTTCGAAAAGGAACAGCAAAAACACACAAATGCTGTTCCATTTCGAAAAGGAACGGCAAAAAGACACAAATGCTGTTCCATTTCGAAAAGGAACAGCAAAAACACACAAATGTTGTTCCACTTCGAAAAGGAACAGCAAAAACACACAAATGTTGTTCCACTTCGAAAAGGAACAGCAAAAACACGCAAGTGCTGTTCCATTTCGAAAAGGAACAGCAAAATCACACAAATGTTGTTTCATTTCGAAAAGGAACAGCAAAAACACGCAAGTGTTGTTCCATTTCGAAAAGGAACAGCAAAATCACACAAATGCTGTTCCATTTCGAAAAGGAACGGCAAAAACACACAAGTGCTGTTCCATTTCGAAAAGGAACTGCAAAATCACACAAATGCTGTTCCATTTCGAAAAGGAACGGCAAAAACACACAAATGCTGTTCCATTTCGAAAAGGAACAGCAAAAACATCCAAATGCTGTTCCATTTCGAAAGGGAACAGCAAAAACACACAAATGCTGTTCCATTTCGAAAAGGAACAGCAAAATCACACAAATGCTGTTCCATTTCGAAAAGGAACAGCAAAAATAGCAAAAACACGCAAAGAATGAATTAGCTGTTCACTGCATTGATGCTGAGGATGAGTTGCACTTTGAATGAAGCAACACCTGTAACACAAAATATAAAAGAAATTAGAAAAAAACAACATTTTATTTAAAAACAATATGTAAATTAGTTTACAACAACTATGATATTATGTAAAAAAAATGATTTTTTTTGAAAAATGTTTTGGCAGCAAAGAGATGACATGAATCTTCAAATGGAAATCAATTCTTCATTTGTTCTATTATGAATCCGTTGGGTAATGATTTGGATAAAATTCCTTTGTTTTATAATTTTTTTTTTGAAAAATCACTCGTCCATAAATTGACCTTCTTTATTTTCCCAGGACCTGCAAAAAACGAGTGCCTACCTGCAATAAAACATTCAATCATGGAGAAAGAGAGGTGATCGGGCTCCCCTAATCCAAGAATTATGCAAAAAACAACAAGTAGTTACTCTGTTATAACAAATCCATAGAGAAAATAACAAAGTAAAATTTATTTGTTACCTGCGGGAGAGCAGTGGTCGACCATACTAACCAGCAGTGTTTTAATCACAACTTCTTTGTTTTTTGTCCAAATTGAGTGATTCCAAAGCCAAATGAGAGCTAAATCAAAGGTTTATCTCCAGTAGAAACAGGTTTTAAAAATTCAATCATATGATATGTCAAATTTGTTTAGAACAACCTGCATAATAGAGTCATTTTCGATTACCCGGCTTAGACCAACAGTTGATATTTCAAGCATAACTTTTTCGTTTGATGTCGGATTCGAATGATTCAAATTGGAAATGAAAATAGATTCATTTATTGATCTCCAATAGAAACAGGTTTTGAAGACAAGAAGAATTGATAGGTCAAATACTTTAAGGAACAGCTGGAAAGACATAGTTTTAAGAGTGCTGATTTACGATAGACAGTCAGTATTTTGATCATAACTTCCCCATACGATATCGAAAATGAGTGATTCAAATTTAATTGTAAACTAGATTCATAGGGGAATCTACCATAGAAACAGGTTTTAAAAATTCATTCATTTAGGCCTCCAAAAACTGACTGTCCCAACTCTGTTCCTGAGCTGCCCGCTAGACATCCGGTCAATGTTTTGGCTCTAACTTTTTCGTTTCAAATCCAAATTGAGTGATTAAAATTGGATTGGAAAGTAGAAATCAAGGGCTACTTAGGATTGAAACATGTTTTTAAAAATATTCATTTTTGGTCCCTCAAAACATGATTGTCCCGACTGTTTTTCCAGAAAGTTCATCAAGCCCGCAAGCCAAAAAAAATGAAATTCAAGCATTTTTTCAAATTGGTGATAAAAATGAAAATGAGTGTTTGTAGAACTTATTATTTCAATCATGATTCATCCACATACACAAATTATATAAAAAAAATTATCACCGATGTTGATTTGCATAGCATGTTGCAACAAAAACCCTAGTTTTTTACAAAAAAATAAAAAAAATGTGCTTGTTTTATTTCGTTATTTATTTTATTTTCTCCACTATCCTACTCTTCTTTCAGAATTGATTATGTTTATGTATAAGAGTATTTCCAGTGGAACCATGTTAGAAATAAGGCCTCTAGTATGCACATACCCAAATTTGAAAAATACATGTTGATAAAAATTAGGGTATGAGAAGCCAACTTCCCTTGAAAAGATGGAGTCAAAAATTGTTGAAGTGTGGAGCAATGTTGCAAACAAGTGATGGAGTGAAACCAACCTTCAATGTATGCGTTACTTTGTTGATTTCTCATATCCATCAAATCATGAAGTCCTTGGTCTTTTAAAATAATTTGTTGATGCATCCTACAAGAAACCTCATTTTCTTCCATAGCTTCTACAATTTTTGCATTTGAAACATTCTGAATCTCATTGTAGGTTTTCTCTAATAATACATGTGAGATAGAATGGGTGGGAAGGGTGGGTAAATTTGCCAGCTCAACATTGTAAGCATGTTGTATTGGTTTATTATGGTGAGGGTGTGGAATTAGTTGAGCAGGAAAATGTGTAAAGAATGGAGCATTGTGATGATGTGGTTGGTTGGGTTGAGTGGATAAATTTGATATGCAAGTAGGATGTTGCAAAAGAGCCGGTGGAGAATATGGAGAATGTGTTTGTGCTACAAGATGAGGGAGAGTAGTCATGCCATCATAAGATGAACCATGCCCAACTTGTAAACAAGATAGGTGGTTATATTGAAATTGACATGGCTGCCCTAACACATTAGCATTCCATAATGGATTATGCAAGTATGACAATGGAGAAAAAGTGTTTTGAACCATACCTGTAGGCCTTGTTGCAGCTTCCTCACCTCTTTGATATGCTACTTCCATCGTAGATAAGGAAGAGTGAGTATCTATGAAATGCTCCTTTCGGTCATGAGAACAAAACATTTCATCAAATTCTTCATTTTTATGAACCTGCAAAACATCCAATTTTTCATTTAGAGAGCTAATAAAATCAACTTTAAAATTTTCAAATAAAACATTGATTTCAGCTCTTATGTCTCCTGTTCTTGTAGCAGATTTGGAAAACAAAGAAAAAACATCTCTAGGATTCTTACCAGCCTTGGAGATTCCTCTTGAATACCTTATGCACAACTCACAAACATCATCATATGATAACTGAAAAACATCACCTTTTCCTATCAAATTTAAAAGTTCTAAAAATTCATCTTTGATTCCTTTAAGGAGTGTTTTTAAGATCTTTTTTTCCAAATGCTTATGCTTTGATTTTTGAAGGTTGTAATGAAATCGATCTACATAGTCCTCCAAACTTTCATCTTCCCCTTGTATCATATCGAAAATATCTTCATTGGCTTTGCAATAGTCCTGGTACTTCTTCAAGAATATGTTCTTCATGTCCTCCCATGATTGGATGCAATTCCCACCTAGGCTCATGAACCATCGGAGAGCTGCTCCTTTTAGAGTAAGAGGAAACACTTTCAATTTTTGATCATTAGTACAATAATCATATCCTCTACAAAGTATTTCAAACTCAAACATAAATGTATGTGGATCTTCATTTGCTAAACCACGAAAATTTGGTAAAGATGGGGGAATTATGTGCATTTGTGTCACTCCTAGATCTTTGATAAGAATTTCAAAAGTAGCAACGTGAGCCATTTCTTACCATAGCTTAAGATGTTCTTCATGTGTTTCTTCGAGGCTCCTTCTTCAAATGTTCCTGTCAATCGGTTAGCGAAATGGGTGGTGCTTACATCACCACTTGCGTGAGATCATGTAATTCATTTTTTTAAAAAAATTTCTATTTTTCCTAATAATTCACACAAAAATTCAAACATCTATTTCTACTCTAGGTTCTTTAACAGTCCTGCTGGAAAGCGGACGGGGGAGCAGGGCTTTTACATGCTCCGTACGCAAGTTCTTACCTTCCGTTTTTAAGATCCAACTCTTCCCTAGCATGCACTCATCAGATTCACACTACTCTTTAGAAATGGCTACACTCTCCCCGGCAACGGCGCCAAAATGTGGAGCGATAAAAAGGTGTCTTGTGAACTCCTAATTACCTCACATTAATTATCAACCCAGGGACGACTTTTTATTTCAAGAGTGTACTCTGTCTGAGGCGGCTATTTTCTTAAGAGTAATGTTTCGCAGTATAGTGCTTAAAACCCAAAAGTAAATGAAAGCTGGAAACAAAATCTAAAGCAAGAAACTGAAATGTTCTAAACTAAATCATTCATTCAAATAACCATCAATCGAGGATACAGTTGCAATAACTCATTCCTCTAGAAATTGATGAAGGAAAAGGAATTAGAGTATGGATCATGGATCTGGGAGCATAATAGCGTCTGCTGTGTCTCACGACAGCCTTGATCCTCCTCCCACACTAAAACAGTAAATGCAAGTAAATGGAATGGAAATTAGAGCATGGACCAAAGATCTGGGAGCTAAGCAGCGGCTTGCTGACTCACTACAGCTTTAGACCTTCTCTCACACCAAAGCAATAAAGACAAGTAAATAAATCAGCAGAAAGTAAAATGGAACGGCGAAATGGAAATGGGACAGCAATAAATGATACAACAGTAAAATGGAACAACAATAATCAAATGGAACAACAACAATCAAATGGAACAGTAATCCTTAATGAATTACGAAACAACAACTATCACCCGTATGTACATGATTTACATTAATATAGCAATCTGAAAGTATTGAATGATATGATTACGTTTCTGAATAAAGTAATATTGTCTTCAAGCCTCGCAAATACTTATTTTATATGAATCCAATGATGATAACATTTATACAAATATCTTGCTATGGAAATAGATGCAATTCAAATAGATTCACTTCGCGTAATACAGAGACATGAGTTAAAGAACTTATTCAGATTCAGATATTAAGTATAAAGCATAATCTATCATATGAAAGATATATCAGATTGCTGAAACAATAGAAATAAGCAAACCAAACACAATTTACCGTATAACAATACAACGGCAAGTGTCCGTTGGAGCCGGGCCCGTAGCTTCCAATGGCACCGCCGTAACTTACTTCAGATGCAGGGATGAATTGAACACCAAATCCTTTATATTGATTGCATTAACAAAAGTATACAAAATAAGATCTCAACAAGACTCCATGATCAAAGTTGTTCTGAAACTTATAATTACAACAACAGTCGTCTCTCTTCCAATCCCCTCTGATCTTTGGTTTCATTAAATAGAGAAAGATCAGAGCATAGATAATTACAATCATGATTTCTCTTACAAATTTAGGTTGATTCTAACCCATTGATCAACAAGAACAAGGCGGATTTGGGTTTGCAGCTAAGATTTGGAGGGCGGCCGCAATAGCAAATCTCAGAAAATCGTGCTCAAAGAACCCTGCGTTTCTCCCTGTACAAGCCGAATTTGGGCAAACTGTTCCTAATGAAGATAATTGGGCCCGTTCTGGACAAAACCCATGTTCCGGATTTTCCAAATTCGTCGTCATTTGCTCAGAATCTTAACCGCAAAACTGTCACTCCTTAAACCAGCGAATTTCTGAGTTGGCTGATTTAAAAATCAAATCTTCAATCTGGGAGTTACTTTGGAGGCTAAAAATGGTAAATAAGGTTACAACCAACTTATTAGAACTATCATTGGTAAAATAATGCATAATAATCAATTTATTAGAAATAAAGGAGAATAAATAATATTTATTCATGAGAGCATAAATAATTAATAAAATGGATTTAAATGATAAATTATAATAAATGGCATGATGAAGAATGGTAGAAATGGGTGAAATAAACGTTCACAAGTGACAATAATAATGGCATATTATCGACTCTACATTGACAAGGAAGGAAAAATTATATTGGGATCGGAAGCAGTCACAGAAACAAGAACTCGATAGCTACGAAATCGATCAATTTCAGAGTATCTTATCAAGTGGAAGAACTTATCCGCTGAAGATTCCACATGAGAGGATGATAATTTTATGCAGAAGTATCCAGAACTACTCAAGCGTTGAGGACAACACTTTTTTGAAGGAGAGGGGCATGTTGGGTCCCTATAATACTAGTGATTACCCCATTACTATTGTATTTATACCCCTTATTAATATTGTTGGCCCCTATTTCCCCCATATTGTTATTACTGTGCCCCATAGAATCCCTCTATTGTTATTTTTATGGCTTTATATTATTATTGTTAGGTCGGCTGGATTATATTGGACTCCTTAGACTCCTATATATAGAAAGGAGGTTTTGTCATTTGAATCATCCAAGAATTGTTCATTTATGTAATGTAAAGGAGGTTTCCCCCTCGCGTTGCCCCCATAGAAGCCCACTATCGTTATTATTATGCCCTTACATTATTATTGTTATGTCGGCTCTGATTATATTATGACCCCTTAGACTCCTATATATATAAAGGAGGTATTTTCATTTGTATCATCCAAGAATTGTTCATTTATGTAATGTAAAGGAGGTTGCCCCCTCAAAGAGGCTGAATTCTAAGGCGTTGAACTATCTTTTCTATATTTTCTTGAGCTGGTTTCATAACAAATTAGTAGTAATATTATAATAATAATATATATTATTATTATTATTAAACTTAGTGGTAATAATAATAATAGTAAGGCATGAACTAATAAATACTAAAAGTATCTATCTAATAATAACTGTTATTACTGGGTGAATAGAGGATAAAGTCAAGACAAAAGAAAAAAAAAGAAAGATAGATAAAGAAATATAGGGAAAGGGAAACCATAAGGCTAATGAGAACAAGATTTAAGGAAGAGCATAAGAAATGGGGAAATGAGATGGAAGGAATGGGGATAGGATGGAAAAATGAAGGGAAATGAAAAGGAAAGGTAGTGGGAAAAGATATAGAAGAGGGGGAACATAAGATATAAGGAAAGGAAAAAGGGAAGGGAAAGTAGAGGAATAAAGAAGGGAAAGAAAGAAAAATTGAGAGGGTTAGAGAAAGGAAATTGTCAGAAGTAAAGAGACACGAGAAGGGGGCTAGAAATAAGGGAAGGGAAGAAAGATGGAATATTGGAGGGTAGTTGGAAGGAAAGGTAAGGGGGGAGAGGTAATATAAGAAGGAAAGGAAATTGAGAGGACATGGAGGGAGAGCGGGGAGGGAAGAAAACAAAATGGAGGAAAAAATAAAATAGAAAGAACCAAGGTGTTACACTAAAAAATGTCACCATGACTATTTACAGTTAGTATGGCTCTATCAACAGTCATGCTATCCTCTTAGGCAAGTCTTATACCTCTGCTCTCCATGTCAAACTCCAAAAAAGAGAGAAAGTCTTTATAAATGTATTTATCTCTGGGTACGCAGGTTCTCTCAACCTTACCTGCGGGGACGCACCCAATGTTCACAAAAGCTGCGTCTTTGGACACTGTATGTAAAGGGGCAGGTGCGTCCCCCTGTAAAGGTTAAAATGCGCAAGTTTCATCTTTAAAAAGTTACTTGTGGTCATTTCTAGAGCATTCTAGAAGGTTGTTCGACGTGTATTGAGCGCCTCCAGATGGTTCATGCACTCCTACCAAAGAGGAACTTATCCCATCAATAAGGGAGCTATCCCATCCAAAGAGGGGATTATCCCATTGATGGTGGACCTGATTAACCTCCTCTTGAGCACTATAAATACAGGCATTGGGCCAGAAGGAGGAGAGGTTGGAAGCTATACATTTCTAAGGGTAAATGCTGCAGGAATTAGGACTCCCATTTAGAAGCTTGTGAGGAGAGATTGTCATCTTTGCTTGTTCTATTTGGAAGTGGGTGAGCTTTGTCAAAGTAAAGGAGAACTCTTGATGGACCCTGGGAGGGACTTGCACAACACCAAGGCTCAGGTTGTATTTGTTCCTTTTGTTACCTATTAATGCAAATGAGTCCATTCTTCTCAATAACTTGTTATTTATGAGTTGTTTCATGTACTCCTTGGTCTATGTGTTAAATATGTTTTATTCTATGAGATTATCAAGTGCTATTTAATCGTTTGATTGTTAGTGTATGCAGGTTTCAAAGTGAAGGAGGAGCTCATCCGGATCAGCGGAGCTGGACTGCTACAACAGCGTTGGACTACAGGTAGGATCTAAACACTTGATTTCCCATATAATAAATGCATGTTTAGATAAGGATTGCTCTTGTTTGTCTTGTTTGTCACTAGAGAGTCTTAGGCTCCTAGGGAGGTTGGTTGTGTCCGCACAATCGACTCTTTCCGCCTGACAAATTGGCGACTCCACTGGGGACTCCATTGATGTGAAAGTCTTTTCCTTTGTATGAACTTTGCTCTGAGAAAATTGGTTTATTTTTCTGGTTTTTGGTTCTGTGACTTTGTCTTTGGGTGGGTTAGCTTAGGGTTAGATTTATTTTGGTTTTTCTTGAATTTTCCAGTAGGATGCACCCTCTGAGTATTGCACAGTGCGTTCCTGGACGCACTGTCGCTGTGTGCACAGAGCGGGCCCGCACCTGTCTTAACGGGTCGCCTGCGTCCCCTGCTAAAATTTGAAAAAATTCCATTTTTTGCATTTTTTCTCTTAGATTTTGCTTTTTCTTAGTTTTTACTGCCCAGATCCATTAGTCTCTTGTCAAAGATCTTCACCTGAACTTGTTTCGATAGCATTGAGTGTTTTAGTGGATTTCATAGAAATTTAAGCCCTAGGGTTTGATTTTTGAGTAGGTCTTGTAGTGACTTTGGCGGTAGAAGTTGTCAAGCCTTAGATATCTCTGATTTTGTCAGCATTCTTAGAAGTCAGACCTGTCATAAAGTCTACCTGTGAGAGCAACTTACCATTGAGTTGTTTCTTTGGGCAAATTTCGAAGTGCTTGTTGATTGAGTCTTGAATTCCATTTTACAAAAAGAACAAAAAGATTTGAGTTTTGTTTTGACTAGTCTTTTGATTCTGCATTAGCTGGTCCTTGATTTGATTTTGGTCAAGTAAAACAACCTAGAATCATCTTTGTGAGCTTTTTCCTTGTTAGGTTTGCTTAGAGTAATTTCCTTTTTTGATTTGCTTGTGAGTCAAGTTTTCATAGATTTTATAACTTTTGAGATTGATTTTCGTTAAGATAGATTTATATGCTTTATTAAAAAGAGAAAATACAAAAACATCTCCTTTGAAAAGCTTTGTTTCAAGTAGCTTTGAAAAGTTTTGAAAGAAAAAGAGTTTTTTCGTGCACGTAAGGAGTGGTCATGTTTGTATGCTTGAAAAGATAAAGAGAATTGTTTCTTTGATTGTCTTTACTAAGAAAGTTGTTTTCTATAAAATTTGCGTCTCTCAACTCTCTTAGTTAAGAATTTCATTGAAAAAGGAAAGTAGCGTAAATCATCTTAGGTGCATCTTTGTAGTGGTTTGAGTCGAGTCTACACACCATTGGTTTCACTTCCGCTACCTTTTGTCTTTAAGAAAAACCATAAAATTAACGCTTAAAGTAAAATCAACGTAGTAACTTTTATTTACTAGGGCTCTGAAACACCAATTTAGATCAGGCTAGTGTCTTGGAGTAGGTGAGTAATTAACTCTCCAAGACAACAAAACCAAACAAGTAGCTTATCTTGTGATAGAATAAATCCAATTGTCTCATTTGTACTCTGGGAAAGCTCCTCTTAAAGGAGAAGCACGAGCTCGTGTCTGAACCAGTGAGGGGATCAATCCCCCCTCGTTGGGAACGACGCCAGACACGCACGTATTACAAACGGTAAACCTCGGATTAACCATTGTCGAGGAGCCAGGGGTCACTTGTCGGTAAACCTTGGATTATGTCAAGGAGCCAGCAAGGGGATTGAGCTTGATACTCTGCCCTTGCATGCTGTCGGAGTTTAGACTGTTCCCCCAGGTGCATTTGTTGCGGTTGGTAACCTTAGTGACCATTATCTTTAGGATTCTACCGAGGTGACGGTGGAGGGAAGATCCCACTGTACCTGGAGCAGACGTCGGCTAGACTCACTTGGATTTTCTGGGGGGTTCACTTCACTCGAGACGGTTAAAGTGGAGGAACTTGGTCCAGTCTATTCATTAAGCAGGTTACCGGGGTAACTGTTCCACCCGCCACTTCTGTACTGAATCCAGTGATGTTGGGCTTCATCACCAACTAGCGCTTTCGGTCTGGAAGGCTACTGTTTGTGCTTGGTTTGACGCCCTAGATTCTTTAGGCGTGTGATTCAAATTTGTTTGGTTCTTTAGAGACTTTAGGTGGTTTGATTTGAAATTTTATTTTGTTTTCGTGTGTAGTAGTTAAAAGTTTTTAGCTGTGGCGGAATTACCGAGACAGTCCCATAGACTTCGGTGCCAGTCTCCTGAAGTTGTTTCTGTGGCCGAATTGTTGAGAAGATCCCGTAGACTTAGGGGATCACCTCCTCGAGACGACCCGGGTAATCTAGAAGGTTTAAAGGTCCTTGTAACTCCTCCTAGTGGCAGTAGAGTAGGTTCACCTGAAGAAGGAGAATCTTCCTTGGTAGTCCATTCAGATTACCAAGGCTTAGAGACAGGTTATAATCCCGAAGCTGTTACAGTTTCTGAGCTTGTTGGTAGTTTTTCGTCTGCTAGTGATACAGGCGAAGAACCTGAAATATCTGAACCTGTTACTCCGACTTCTAGTGTTCCAGATTCACCGAGAATAGAAAGAATTATCACCGAAAATCTTCCTACTGGTTTGATTGCTATCGAAGAACTTGCTCCAGAGGAAGAAATAGGCGTTTCTAACCTTGAAGATCAACTTACTATTGATCTAAGGGAGCGTGAATCTATCTTTTACAGTCCTCCTAGAAGTACTACTTGGTACCTTTCGTTAACCAATTATTTAGACAACTCAGGGATAGGTTTTTCTCCACCTCGTACTCCTTTTCCACCTGGAGGTATTTATACTCCTGTAAATATGTCTGGTCAGTCGTCCGTGTTTACTCAAAGTCCTGAATCTTTCTTACACGGCGGTCCTTCTGTTCCCACTGGGTATCAATCACTTTCTGGTACCTTTGCGGGGGCATCTCCTCAACCCGTCGATCATGGGTTATTAACTGGAAACAGTGGTAATATACCATTGGGTGTAGGAGACATTTACATGATGTCAGGTTCCATTCCCGTTTCCCAACCTCAAGGTGGCCAATTACCACCTGGGGGGTAGCCTCAGTTAACGCCTGGGGGGCAACCTCAAGGTACACAAATCGTGTCTGGGGGGCAACCTCAAGGTCAGTATGCACCTATGGTACAATACATGCCTCAAGGTCAACCCCAGCCTCAATATGTACCCCAGGGTCAACCTCAGTATCAATATCAACCTCAAGGATGGCAACCCCAAGGGTATCAACCCCAAGGGTATCAACCTCAAGGGTACCAACCTCAAGGTCAAGGTCAACCCCAGTATCAGTATTTACCCCAAGGTTATCAACCTCAAGGTCAATACTCGAGTCAAGGTTATCAACCACCTCAAGGTCAGTCATATGGTCAAGGTATGGGAACTGCACCTTTCAATTATCAATCCTATCCTCAATCCGGTTATGGATCTCAGTATCCTCAACCTGTTACGGGTCAATACCTTAGAATGTTAGTGTGGGATCCATCACAGGGTCAACAGGTGTTGCAGCCAAGTATACAGTTGGTACCTCAAGCTGGACAACCCGTAGTTTCTGGTTCACCCCAGCAACCGCAACCTGCCCAGTCAAATGTTCAAACTTCTGTAACTTCGGTAGTTACTCAGCCGCCAATTTCACCTAGTACTCCATCTCAAACTGCTGCTGCAACTACCGCACTTACTTCTGGAGTATCGACAGCTCCGGTTTCTACTGTCTCTGCAACCACTCCTCAGGCATCTTTACCGTTGTCTGGACCTACGATTCAAACCACGGTCCAGATGCCTATAGGTCAGCCTGGTATAAGTACGGTTGTCACTTCTCAACCTCAATTTGTTCAACAACCGTACCAGGGACAGTACCAACAAAGGCAAGCTGTCCGGCAGCCGGTTTACCAGTATCAACCGTATCCTGGGTACACTTATCAACAACCTCAACAACCCCAGTACGGTCCGGTTAATCCTGGTTTTCCAAGAGGATATAATATCCCTAATGCGATTCCTGTTCCTAGTTATCCTGGATATCCTCCTCCTGGGGCTGGTGTCATGACTCAGAGTTTTAGAGATCCTAATCGGCAATTACTGTTTATCGCAACTTTGGATTTACCAGATTTGACGCGCCTAACGAATGATCCAATTCAATATCTTCAGTTCTGGCCGCCAATGCCAAATAAGTTGCCCAGTGATATACCCAAGTTCGAAGGTAAGCCTGGAGAGGATCCATCCAATCATGTGATGACTTACCACCTCTGGTGTGCTTCAAATTCTATCTCGGATGATTCGATCCACTTACGTCTTTTTCAGCGTACACTCATTGGTCTCGCGGCCAAGTGGTACATTAAGTTACCACGGGCCTCTTTTTACAATTTTAGCCAGTTAGCTACCTCGTTCTTAACTCACTTTCAGTTGCCGGTCAGATACGATAACGGCACGGAGTTATTGACTTCACTAAAACAATCGACGTCCACGTATATTTCCGATCACATTCATGAGTGGAGACGTCGAAGAAGGTTGGTGAAAGTTTTTATTCCGGACCAAATCTTAGCTGAATGGTTTGTTAAATCATTGTTACCGAAGATTACTGAAGATGTAGCTAAGGCCGGAGTAGTTACTTAGGAGCAAGTCATTGCTCAGGCGCAGTACCTTGACTTAGTTTATACTCAGTCGGGTACGTTACACGAGAAGATTCCAGATCTTCCAAAATCGAATCAAATCGCTGCTGCTCCTTCGGGATCTCATGCCGCTGATGGTATGATTGGTACGGTGAACACAAAGATCAAGAAGAAGTCTTCCAAGAGTTCTACTACTCCTATAATCACCTTGCCTGATTCCCCGACAGGAGAGTCTTCTCCTGAACTTTCCGCCGATATTCACGCTGTAGAGTCATCTACGGCCAAATCAAAAAACGGTGGAAAGAAGAAAGGAAAGAAGAAGGCTAAAGCAGACAAGGCTCCGAAGGAGAAAACGGAAAAGTCGGAAACCAATGACGAAAAGCGCAAACCTCGATATCCTTGTCTTATTTGTGAAGAGGATCATTTTACGAGAGATTGCCCTCATCGGGCCGAGGTTGTGAAAATAGTCAAAGGTTCTCCCACTCCTGCTGTGTTAAAAAATCCATTTCCGGAGCAGGAGAATAAGATGATAGGTTCTTCCTCGAATGCCAGTGAAGAACCCATTTTGATGATGTCTCATGTGAGGATTGCGACTCGATCGCAAGATTATGGTAGTAAGAATCCTGTTGATGGTAAGGAAGCAGAATCTTCTCACTCTAACCCATCAACCTCAGCTCCTGGTTTCAATCCACTACAGATCGAAAAACCTAACCCGGACTTAGTAATCAAACCGCCTGCCAAGGGTGTACTTCGAAGGTCTGCTTTCAATCCACATTCGAGAGCAGCCCAGAATTACAACATTGTTGAGGACTTAGCTGTTTCACCCTCAGCAATGTCGGCGTTAGAAGTGCTGCAATCATGCCTAGCACAACGAAAATTACTTTTGTCGGCTATCGGAGTTGTTGATGTTCAGGACCCGAACCTGATAATCTTCGATCTAGAAAATAGTACACCGCGTCTACCCCATCAAATGGCTTTCCAAATTCCAGTGATAGTAAAAAACAGGCCTATTCATCGGACTGTGATTGATGAGGGAGCTTCTACGTGTATTATGTCGATTCAATGTTGGAGATCTCTTGGTTCTCCTTCGTTGAACCAATCCCCCACCATCCTTAAGGCCTTTGATGGTCGTGGGTTCCGTCCGTTTGGTATTCTACAGGAATTACCTATAGGGGTAGAAGGTAAAACCGTTAGTCTGGATGTGGAAGTGGTTGATGCCCCTCTAGACTACAACCTTCTTTTGGGTCGAAGTTGGTCATATGCTATGACAACGGTCGTTTCATCGGTCTTCAGAGTAATTAAGTTTCCACATAACGGTAAGATCGTGACTATTGATCAGCTGACATACTTTTCATCCGACCCAGCCTCTTCAGAGAGTATCCAGCATGTCGGTAAGACGACAATCCCTTATAGGGACGTTGGCGTCGGTTTAGTTAAAGATTCGGTTTACTGGGAACTTTTCCTTTCCCTCCAATCAACGCAGACCCTTCATTTGCATTAATTCATATGATTACATTAGACAACATTATTTATGATGATCCTTGGATCATCCCATCTGAATCTGAGATAGACTCATTCGGTGATGCTATGCCTTTGAGTCCATATGAAATTGCTTATGAAGCCGTCATGTCTTTTACCGACTCGCGTTCAACCCAAATCGACCAAATGAATGTGGTCAGTGAAGAGTCACTTTTCACCTCAACCTTAGAACGGATAGCGTTTCCCGAAGTCGTGTCATCTGACGAACAACTTCGCGAAATCCTAAGTGTAGACGATCTACCATGGGAAGATCTCCATCACAGATCTTCGTTTTTACCTAAGGATGATGCATTTGAAAATGATTTTTCATCTATTTTTACCACTGAATATGTCAAAGACGCTCAGGATCCAACGAAACATTCTGATTCAGAGTTGAATTTGGGGAATATTTCTCGTACTATTCCCATTGATATTTCAGTGAAGCCCGGAATTGAGGAGAACATTCATATAGGTGCGGCATGTACAGAAGATGAAATCCAAACTTACAAGGCCCTATTCCAAGAATTCCGCGACGTGTTTGCCTGGTCTTACGAGGAAATTCCGGGAATCGATCCTGCCATTGTTGTTCATGAAATAAAAACCTACCCGGATGCTAAACCCGTCCGGCAACGGTTGCGTCAGATTCACCCTCGAAAAGCGGCTGTGATTAAAGCAGAAGTCAAGAAACTGTTGAAAGCAGGTTTCATTTATCCAATCCCGTTAATGGATTGGGTATCGAATATTGTTCCGGTTAACAAGAAACAAGGAACAATAAGAATCTGTATCGATTATAGGGATATAAATCGAGCTTGTCCAAAAGACAACTATCCAACGCCTTATATCGATCAAATAATTGATGATTGTGCCGGAAGTGAAATGTTTTCCTTTATGGATGGTTTTTCAGGCTATAATCAAATCAATATTCTACCTGCCGATCAACCAAAAACGGCATTCATTTGTCCATGGGGGACATTTGCTTACTGCAAATTACCTTTTGGGCTTAAGAATGCCGGAGCCACTTTTCAACGGGTGATGTCTTACGCATTTCATGACATCAAGCACATTGTGCAACCGTACCTCGATGATTTGCCTGCTCATTCTTTACATCGAGCTGATCACCTTGTCCACTTACGAGCAATCTTTATGAGGTGTAGGCATTATCGTATTCGGTTGAATCCACACAAGTGTGTTTTCTGTATAGAAATAGGTCGATTGCTAGGCTTTGTTGTTTCAAAAGCCGGCATTCGCGTCGATCCCTCGAAGGTCGAAGCTATCATCAAATTGCCTCCTCCTTCGAGTTTGCGCCAACTCCAAAGTTTGCAAGGGAAAGCCAACTTTTTACGCCGATTCATCCCAAACTACGCCGAGGTCACTAAAGGTTTTACACGGTTGTTGAAACAAAACGCTAAATTCTTTTGGGACGAGATTGCCCAACAATCTTTTGATGCACTTAAACACGCGTTGACCCATGCACCGTTGTTGCATCCTCCCAACTACAACCAGGACTACTTCTTATACCTCGCAGCTTCGCATTCCACCATTGGAATGGTGTTAGTTCAAGAAGATGAATTCGGAGCGGAACATGTGATATATTATCTCAGTAGGACCTTAAATCCCACTGAGCTAAAATATTCGCATGTGGAGAAATTGGCCCTGGCAGCCGTTCAAGCTGTCCAGCGTTTTCGTCACTACATTCTTCTCCGTAAAACTACAGTTATTTCGGATTGCAACCCTATGATTTACATTTTGACAAAACAATTGCTAGGGGGCAAGTACTCTAAATGGATCGTTATCCTGCAAGAGTTCGACTTGGAATTCAAGAAGTCCAAGTCTAAGAAATCCTTGGTTTTTGCGAAATTGATGTGTGATTTCCCTCGTGCTGACACAGAGACTGTGGCAGAGGAGTCCATTGCGGACGAATCTTTGTTTCTTATCAGTACTTTAGATCCGTGGTACGGGGATATAATCATTTATCTCCAAACCCAAACCTTTCGGCCTGAAGCTTCAAAGGCGGAACGTCGAAAAATTCAGTTTCAATCCCAGCAATACAAAATTATTGGAGATACACTTTATCGCCGGGGGGCAGACTTAGTTTTTCGACGTTGTTTAACTCACGAAGAGGCTGAGAGGGTTTTGAATGATTGTCACTCTGGAGCATGTGGCGGTCATATGTCTGGGTATGCCACAGCTCAGAAGGTGTTGCGCGCTGGCTATTTCTGGCCGTCCATGTTTAAAGATTGTATCATTGCAGTCCGGAAGTGCCACAACTGTCAAGTGTTTGATCGCAAGATGCGCGCACCACCTGCTCCTCTCCACCCTATAATTGCCGTTGGTCCATTCGCCAAATGGGGTATCGACTTTATTACTTGTAACCCTCACTCGGCCGGGGGGCATGCGTATATCATCCTCGCGGTTGATTATTTCACTAAATGGGCCGAGGCAATGCCTACATTCGACGCAAGCGGCAAAACAGCTGCAGTTTTCGTATTCAATCATATTATAACTAGGTTTGGTGTCCCACAAGCAATCATTACTGACCATGGGAGCCACTTTCGAAACATCATGATGACTGAGCTTACAAGCCAGCTTGGTTTGCGCCACGATAGCTCTACTTATTATCTGCAAGCCAACGGTTTGGTTGAGTCTATCAACAAAGTTCTGGTTATCATGATCCGACGAACCATTGGTATTCATCGGTCGAATTGGCACAACATGTTATTTTCAGCGCTATGGGCATACCGAACCTCAGTGAAAACTTCAACAGGGTTCACTCCTTTCCAGCTAGTTTATGGCTTGGAAGCTGTGTTACCCATTGAATGCGAAATCCCATCACTTCAAATGGCTGTTGAATTACTTCCAGCTACTTCCGAAGAGGAGAAACGTTTATTGTACTTAGCTAAATTAGATGAGACTCGACGTGACGCTGCATTGGCAATCGAGACTCACGCGAAGCGAATGAAAGCTCAGTATGATAGAAATGTGACCCCTCGAAGTTTTTCGGAGGGAGACCTAGTGCTATTATATGATCAAGCTAACGATAAGCTAGGTGCTGGAAAATTCGTTCCTATGTGGCATGGACCCTACATTGTAAAGCGAAAGCTAGCAAAAGGGGCTTATGAGCTGGTAGATTTTGATGGGGACTCTTTGGGTAAACCCAGAAATGGACTTTACCTAAAGAGGTATTATGCTTAAATGGTGGGTATGGAGAATTTTTAGTTAGGTTAGGTTTTCTTTCTAGCTAGTATGTTTGTTAGTTAGTCAGTGTGCTTAGCTTAGAGAGTGTGTTTTTCGTCGTTCTTCTGGCTTATCTTGGTTTTACTCTTGATATTGCAGATGTCGACGCCTCTCCAAACATACATTGGATTTGCTGATGGTGCTTGTCGTAGTACACGGAATATCTCTTCTGCAGCTTGGGTTATTTATTCACCCTCTGACGAGTTAGTTTCTATGCATGGGGTAAGCCTCGGTCAAACAACGAACAACATTGCGGAATACAGTGCAGTGGTTGAATTATTATCCGAATCTATTTCATTTGGAATTCGACGTTTGATAGTGAGGTTAGATTCTGAACTTGTTGTATTACAGCTTAATAGAGTTTATGCCATTAGAAATCCTGTGTTATTAAGGTTGTTTTTGAGAGTGCGTCTCTTGGAACGTGAATTTGATTACATTGAATATCAGCATATTCCAAGGTCTTTAAATACATTAGCAGATGCAATTGCTTCTCAAATGTTGGACAGACATTTACAATAATCATGCAAGTAAATTTAAAAACATTTCATCACATATGTTAAACAAGATAAGCCGGTAATAGTGATATATATATAGATAGGAGTGTGTCAAAAAATATACATCGTCTTCGATCATAGGTTGAAAAACACCTTATGATCGGCAAAAATGATAAAGTACAAAAAGTCAAAAATGTCACATGTGTCTACAAAGTGACTAGCCAATCACTGGTGGTGATCCCTATACGACACCACTGCACGGGCTACCTTACACAAAAATCTCCTAAACGGTCCAGGGACTGCGACTACATAGCGCTGAAGTCTGATAGGAATATCATCTATGGTAGTCTCAGGCATATCCGCCGTCAGACGCTCTAGATCCTGCTCCAACTCAGCTAGTGACTCTGCAGCCGCGTCCTGTGGGGCCGGTACCGGTGCAACTGGATGTCTCCTCTCAAAAGGCCGGAGGTTGGCTGGGCGCTGTGGACCAACATCTGCATTTTGAAAATTTTTACTGTCAGTTTTGAGACGATATATATAAAAAACAAAAAATACATAATTTGAAAACTTGTGAAAAATAAAGTACCTCTGTCGTCCCATTGTTCTCCCTGTGGAAGAACCATGTTCGGATCACCTCGAAAATCTACTCCGGCATACGGAAAGTCCTGGATCGAAAAAACCTGGTCCTCTAACCAGTGAAAATAACTATCAGAGAATCGAACAATCGTTGTGCCCTTGTCAGGATGCCGGGCCATCACCGTAACCCATCGTATTAGCTTTGGCTCCCGAGGACCCAAGATATCAACAGTGAGTTGCTGAGGGATCAGCATCGGAACTCTCTCTAAGGCAAAGCTCACAACTAGAGGCCCATATCCAAAGGTCTTCAGTGGTCCGTTCTTTGCCCTAGTCAGTTGGCTCTTCATATTAGCCGACACAGCATCACACCAGTTGAAAATGGTGCCTTGGTAACAGTCAATCACCATCCGCATTTGGGACCCGGAGGCAATATGTAAAGCGGCTGCGCCGCAAATTCTGGTAACCGTGAAAGCTATAACTTTGAGTTCACGCAGAGAGATGTGTTTGATTTCCACGCCTTTCGCATGGTGTGCATTGGGTGTGCACCAATCTGCCCGGAGACTAGCAAGGGATTGGCCACCCGGCCTAGTCCTGGCTAGATTGAGTTGCTCGCCTCTATTTGGCAAGCCAGTGAGAAAGTATACGTCAGAGGGCTCTATCTCGAGCTAGTGCCCTCCTATGTAAAAGCATTGCTCTTGAACGTTCCATCTCTCAACCAGCCATTCCAAGAATCTCACCTGAGCCCTCATGCCAGGTATGGCCCAGTATTTATATAGCCCGCATGCTTTTAGGGCATCAATGGAAGGTTGATGTTCAATTGCGGCTAAATCAACGTCCTCGTGCTCTCTTTCTCTCCAATCCAACATGGTGAGTGCCCTACACACCAAGAAACAAAGATTAGAATTCATTTGGGAAATTTTAAATGGTTGCTTGTGGAGTTTGGGGTTTCAAATTCCGCCTTTCGTGGGGGACGCACTCCGCGTTTAGAACACAAGGCGTCGGGACGCAGCTGGCCTGAAGGTGGGCTGCGTCCCCCGACCTTTTTCCTGTACAGGAAAAAGTCGGGGGACGCAGGTCACCCGAAGGGCACCTGCGTCCCCCGCAGAGCGCACTTTGAAACCCAAAACCCCCCAAAAATCAAAACTAAAACCTAAAACACAATTTTAATCGGATGAAATTGAAGAGGAGGATGTTGTAAAATACCTGGAAGAGACGGCGTTCGATTCTGACGGTCGGATTTTCCGCAGCGACCACGGGAAGTTTCTTGCCAAAAGCCCTTTTTTCAACCTCAACAGTAAAATGGTAAAAATGACATGGTAAAAAGTCTTTTTATAGGTTTTTTGGATGAATTTGTTCATTTTTCACCATGGAAGGATGTTTTTCGATGTATTTTTGCCTATCTTAAACAGGTATGAGTAATGTGTCGTTTTTGTGCAGGACAAAGGGATTTAGGGGGAAAATTGTCATTTTTCACGAACCAAAATATCAGAGTCATCTTTTAAGCCCTTTTCTGACTCCTAAAAAATGAAAAGATTGCCGAGCGTTTCTTTTACACTCGTTAAAATGGAATTAAAAGACGGTCCCCTTATAGCTCTTTTCTGACCGTAAAATCAGGAAAAGATTGCCGGGTTTTTGTCGTTTCAAACTCGATATGGAAATAAAACGACGTGTCCTTGATCGCTTTTTACTTTTCAGGTCAGTGGCACTAATTATGAAAGTACTCCTTGGTCGCAAGATCAAGCGGTTCCCCCAGGTATTATTTTGTACTTTTTCGGGCTTGAGGGACACAAATCTACGAAAAAGTTCAACTTGGAGTCTTCTTAAGTTTTTCAGACTCTCTAAAATTGAAAAACGCCGAGTTTCTCCTATACTGGGCTCGTTAAACATTTCACAGTAAAGGACCTGTTCAATTACAAACAGGAACGAACCGCTCCTTCCTAGGGTTCGAATCAAAACTAGGTTGGACTCATCCGAAGGATGAGCTTATAATCAAGCATATGTTATCCTCCTCAAGCTTGTTAAAAATAAAGAGGTACTTGCCAGAAATGGTGGGGGAAAAGAGAGAAGAATGAGCCTATTTGTTACCTTTTGTCTCAGAAGAAACTTTATTACCACTCTTGAACACGACACTTTTCATTCACCTGGGTTGGGAAATCCTTTACCTCACAGTTGATCAAACCACTTTGAAAGTCTTCAGCCGGGTTCCGGGGATTAACTTTGAGTCGTTTATCACCAAGCCATTTGTTGTGTCGTTATGTGTTCAAGAGGTCTGCAAACAAAACTTTCATCTGCAAAATACTTATCATCCATTTGACCATCCCTGAGTCAGTCCTTACAGCAACATTTCTTCAACTTGAACAATGATTTCGTGTTGCGGGCTTGCCTGCAACGAGTCGCTTTCTATCGACATCAGCACATTATCTAGAGAGATGACTTAGAAATCGTCAGTACCTTGAAGTCTGCATGCATCAATGGCAGGTTTCTCGCCTTTGACGTCAGTTTACATAATTGACTTTCGATCGAAGGATTCCGTGAAATGTTCGACATCAACTCATTCATTCACATCTCATGGATTGTATTGGGTACTTTGAGAACCATTGACATTACTGGTGGTCTCTCTCACGCTTGTTAACAATTTTCATCATCGACTGGTAATCAAGTGGTTTCTACCATGTTCGACATCAACTCATTTATTCGCATGGCTAGAATCGTACCAATTCGGGAAGTAGAAATGAAGACCCTGGATCTAGTTACCACCATCCAGGCTGCGAGGAGTTTTGTATTCATTATCTAAGTAGACTAATCATAAACAGATGGCTGCGCCCATACTGTGTCTACAAAAGTCTATGATTATGATGTACTGCAAGATCATTCCTGTATCAGAGTAGTTAGTCTGTTAGTTAAAGTTTTAATCTGAGTATGGGAATGCCTACCTCAGTGATGATATAATCTTATACATGTATTTTGTGTTGAAAATTGCAGGTTCTAACGAGGCTCTCCACGAGATAATCCTTGAAATGATAAAGCGCTTCACCCTTCCTAGATAATACAAAACCCTAATCTATTACAGGCTTCGCACTTTAGGGGGCAATCTGTTACACTAAAAAATGTCACCATGACTATTTACAGTTAGTATGGCTCTATCAACAGTCATGCTATCCTCTTAGGCAAGTCTTATACCTCTGCTCTCCATGTCAAACTCCAAAAAAGAGAGAAAGTCTTTATAAATGTATTTATCTCTGGGTACACAGGTTCTCTCAACCTTACCTGCGGGGACGCACCCAATGTTCACAAAAGCTGCGTCTTTGGACGCTCTGTATGTAAAGGGGCAGGTGCGTCCCCCTGTAAAGGTTAAAATGCGCAAGTTTCATCTTTAAAAAGTTACTTGTGGTCATTTCTAGAGCATTCTAGAAGGTTGTTCGACGTGTATTGAGCGCCTCCAGATGGTTCATGCACTCCTACCAAAGAGGAACTTATCCCATCAATAAGGGAGCTATCCCATCCAAAGAGGGGATTATCCCATTGATGGTGGACCTGATTAACCTCCTCTTGAGCACTATAAATACAGGCATTGGGCCAGAAGGAGGAGAGGTTGGAAGCTATACATTTCTAAGGGTAAATGCTGCAGGAATTAGGACTCCCATTTAGAAGCTTGTGAGGAGAGATTGCCATCTTTGCTTGTTCTATTTGGAAGTGGGTGAGCTTTGTCAAAGTAAAGGAGAACTCTTGATGGACCTTGGGAGGGACTTGCACAACACCAAGGCTCAGGTTGTATTTGTTCCTTTTGTTACCTATTAATGCAAATGAGTCCATTCTTCTCAATAACTTGTTATTTATGAGTTGTTTCATGTACTCCTTGGTCTATGTGTTAAATATGTTTTATTCTATGAGATTATCAAGTGCTATTTAATCGTTTGATTGTTAGTGTATGCAGGTTTCAAAGTGAAGGAGGAGCTCATCCGGATCAGCGGAGCTGGACTACTACAACAGCGTTGGACTACAGGTAGGATCTAAACACTTGATTTCCCATATAGTAAATGCATGTTTAGAGAAGGATTGCTCTTGTTTGTCTTGTTTGTCACTAGAGAGTCTTAGGCTCCTAGGGAGGTTGGTTGTGTCCGCACAATCGACTCTTTCCGCCTGACACAAGGAAGACATGAAAAATACGAGGAACTTTGGAAAGAACAATCAAAAGAACGACACAAAAACCAAGATAGAGGAGAGATAAAAAAGAGGAGTAAGAAATGAAGAAAGATGGAAGGTAAGAGAAAATAATCAAGATTAGTTTCTAAAGGATCTAAATTTGTTAATCAAGGAAGCTAACTTCCACTAATATCAGGACCAAATTATTTTTAATTCACGTAACATATATTTTAATATTATATTTTATTAAAAGAATAAAAAATAGTAATTATCTATATAATATTAATTTTCGTATGTTTTTTAAATTTTTAACTTGTAATTTCAACATATTTCTTTACATTTTTTATTGGAACTTGATAACTTTCAATATCTATGTGTTAGTCATTTATTATTTGATTTTTTCCAAGGAAAAAATTAAACTTTCCATTAAGGCAATAAAAAGTTACATTTGTAGATGCATTTAAGCATTCAAAATATTGTATGTCCAGAAGAAACATATAGTAAGCCATCTCTGGGTTGATCAAAGTAGTGAAAACTACTCAAACCCAAAATCCAAAAATAACCATATCTAGATCTCGAACCTCCCCATTAATGAGGAAAATTACCCATAAATACATAATTTCTTTTTCAAAATATACAAAATTTGATAACCATAATCCATCAAAACAAGTTTATGAAAATTGTAATGACAACAACATCAAAAAGTAAATAACAAAGCTGATCATAAATTTTTGTTGAGTATCCTTTCAGATGAAGAGTTAAATCATTGCTGATTCAGCACACGGACCTTGTCTTCTTCAACTTTAGTTATGCACCAAGAGCCCATAGCATGTTGCAGACCCTCCTTAGAAAGGAGGCCTACTTGTGAATTCTTCTCCTTGTAAATGTGACAAATAGTTATGAGATCAAAATGTTGCTTTCGATGTAAGATCTCTTCTAATAATGGAATCAAAATATAATTTTGATATCTTTGTTCTTCGTTAAACCATTTTATAACATTCAGTGAGTCACCGAATATTTGAACCGGTCCCATCCTCATATGAATAATCCAACATAGTAAAAGTTTCAGTGATTGAAGTGTTGGCTTGTATGGGCCCGACCCAAGTTCAGAGGTGATTTAGCCAAGAAAATCCTAGTACTACTGGCCCTTTCGGTAACAATCCGTGGAGTGAGGTCTCACCTGAAGTACTATGGGAGGGTGCTAGAACCAGGTTTCTGCACCCTGGGGATGTCTGATGAGCTTTTGGAGGTCTGTGGTTTGACCCTGCGTGCATGTCGCTACGCGCACTTGTTATTTCCTTGCAACCTGTGATGCTGCTTCCGCACAGCCCTACTCGGGGTGCAACCCATATTATATCTAAGTTCCTTGCTATTTAATCTGTTATTACCCGATTACTTAAATTATTTTTGTTAGACTAGTGATTATTACAGCATATCCAACAATCATATCAGTGCGAGTGATAAATAGAATAGTATAAATGTAAAGAAGGCAATGCACAAGAAGATACACAGATATTGGAATAAGCTTCTCTTTATTATTCTTCGATCAAGATTATGGACTCGACACCACCCTGCGTACTCAGTTGCAGGGGTCCGCGCACTCAGCTACGGATTGTACTAGGCCTCTACGCACTCAACTACAGAGCCTCTTCCTACTACTATGACCCAATACACTTAGACTCTTACTCTATGCTCAAACCATGCGTTTTCATCATAATTCTCTCATTCCTTCTTAGCTATCTTTACAACTTAGAGCCTCGCTCTATTTATACAATCCCATGGTCCGGTAGGCCGACATGACATTACATTACTTTACAATACTTAGGGCGGACAATCCTATGACTCAACCTATACTTCACGCTCTGTGCCTATAATTCGCAGAGTCTTATAATACATTGACTAAAACTTGGGCTTTGAGCCCCAAAACATGCTGTGGGGGGATTCCATGCCCAACAGGCCCCCAACACAATCATCGAGACTCATCCTGAGTCACTCTATTGGTGTGGAGATCTTGGCATGGAGTCTCTCGAATCTAGTCCCGACGGCGTGATTGTCGACAGCGCACTGAGCCGCTGTCTACTGTACCTGTTGCATTCTTGTTTCTGAATCATCTGCGTCTGAATCGTGTCCTTGGTAGCCCAGAGTGATGAGTACTTTGCAGCCTTTGTTAAGTCTTGTTGCTAGTGAACTGACTGTCCTTGGGCAATTCTCCTATTACCAGCAAAATGGACAAGAGAAACCACGCATAGTGGAAGGTCTTGCCCTACTCCTGGCTTCCTTGTAGTTGGTCAAGAATTCCTCGCAGAGGAACTCGGCCCAGTTGAATTGGACCCCTTCTACGCATTGTTCGGCCAGCACAACTACCGACACTAGTACCTCATTGCCGTGACATTTTCTCATTAGCTTCCCGGCCAAGAGTTGGGTGGCTAAGCGCACCCCTTTATCTTTGATGCTGTTGATTGCGTACCCCCTCTTTTTCTTCTCAAGCTTGTATTTTTTCTTCATGGCCTCTGCGAGTGCCAAATCTCCACTTTTTCCTGCTATTGCCATGGGGTCCTTTCCCTTACAGGGGAGCTGGGAAATTCTATGGATGAGATCCGCCGTGATGGGAATAGGCTCCTCCAGCCATAAGTACCCATCGTGCACCAGACAAAGTAGTTACCTGATGATGAAAATAGTGATAGGCACATGGTGAAAGTGTGGAATCCACAACATATGAAGTAATCCAGCCTTCTCCACACTACACAACCCTTTTCATTGCTCTAGTGTTGTGACTGGCCCCTCTGTGCTCTACTTCATGAGGCTCTCCATCTCTAAGTGTGGGAACTTCTTGCTATCCACGAGGTCCCAATATTCAAACTTCATTGTGGGCACGCGACCCAGGTGCGAGCCCTCAAACACAATTCCATCGGGGAGGAGCAGGGTCTAGAGTGAGCTCTTAGTGGCATCCATGTCCTTTGGTATCTTAGTTTTCCCTTTCCACAGAGGGATGTACTCGAGAAATTTCGCTGCAGAACGCACTGGCTGGATGTCATCTTCCATGTCTTCTACTTCGTCTATCTCATCGACGAGAGCCTTTAGGTCCTCCTCCTCCTCATCTGTCTCAATGGTGACAGCCTTGCCCTTTTCTTCCATTGAGAGTTTACCGAACCACGGATTCCTCAGGGACATGCGAACTGGTCTCGCTGCCTGCTTATCTTTCTTGGGCCTCGGTGTTTGAGGCAATTTCAGGATTTCTGGCACGACCCTAATGTCTCCGAGAACATCATGTACTGTGGGGTTCTACGCGGCCTCGTCGGTGGTTCCTTCTGCAGAGCCCAAACCTCTCCTGGTAGCCGTCATCCTATTTGAACTATCTGTGGTCATTTGCGAACTTTGGGGCTCAAATATTGCTTGGCGCTCAACACTCTGTGCTCTAATCAACTGCTCAAATCTCAAGTGAACAAGTATTGTCTCGTGGCTAGCCCTTGGAGTTTTATAGTGCCTTTTCAATTCAAATTCGACCGTTCCCCCCAATTTTGGGCCATCAATTCTTTCTTGGTGGTAGATTGCCCCAAATCTTGCCCTTAATGTGTGTCTTAAATGCCTGCCGCCCACTCCCTTTTGCCTTAAATCAGACATCTTGTCATGAATAGTGACACCAACAATCACTTCCCAGCCTACCCGCGTGGCAGCGCAGCCCCCCATGCCATGCTGATTCTGCGTACACCTCCCTCATCGTGCAACTCCTAAATAGACTCTTTTATAGTCCCTCACTCTTTTTCAACTACCTGGAGCATTGAGGCTGTGCTCCCTACGGCTAGTCAAGTGGTTATACCACCTGTGCGAGACTTCAAATCGCCTTTTAGTATAGTCCGCAGAAACTCCTCAATTGCCTTCGCGACAGCCAGCGCCGCACATTCTACTGTATGTAGTGTGATCCCTTGGTTACTGCATTTAGTGAGGTGTGGTCGTAGCCATGGTAGTAGAGTCATAAATTCCTGATGACAATCTTCTAATCCAGTGGTATGATCATCTGCACCTTGTCTTGTTATCCTTGGTTGATCGACAAGACCTGCTTGCTTGATCTCATTTTCCAGCCTTTTGATCTCGACATCCATCAAAATGCTTTTCTTCTGTGGTCGTACCCAGTCCTTTTCGAGTTTAAGAAGTCTAAGTTTCCCTCGTCGAATGGCTTCCTGAACCTCTATGTGTTCGACCTCGCATAGCCATGTGATTTCTTCATCTTGGTCTTCGCATACTATCACAATTGCTGGAGCTATTACATGTGGATCCGTGTTTGCATTCTCTTCAGAAATTATGGTCCCTACTCTGTTTCACACCTTCAGAATCGTTTCCGTGGTCAGTGTTTTGCATATGGTCCTATAGGCCCATTGAACCGCTGGTATGTGTAGGTCCCAATCAGTACATCTTTCCTGTTGAACCTTGTTTAGTACTCTGCACACCCTATCGAATGCTTCATCGTGGATAATTGGTAGCACGCATCGCCTTTCCTGTTGCTGCAGTTTGTTCCAATTCTCTATTCTGGGGGTGGTGTGCACTTTTTTGGGCTATACAACATATGTCTGTACCCATCGAGAAAGGTGGGCATGCAAGTTGTTCTGCCCCTGCTGACTGGCTCTTGTTTGGAGCTGGGGTTTTCGAAAAAATAGGAACATAATCCTTCTACATCCATGCCAATCCTCAAAATTTCCCTGATGCATACCCCAACATCGAGCGGGCATCATGTGTAGTGCCCACTTCAGCACATCGAACCGTTGTTGTTCTGGTACTATGCTTTTAAATTTTCTCAGGAGTTCATCCACCATTGTCAACCCATCATATGTTGGCAGATCCCTTGCTTCTATTTTCACGTAGCGCAGTGATCTAACCATCATGTTGCAATTAAGTGTTGTTACTTCGTGCAGCTGATTCTGCCATCATTCTATCTCTTTGTCTGAATCCAAGGTGCAGGAGATTTCACGCTCCCACGAAATCCTTCCATATGTAGTCGGATTCACCTAATCCTCTTCTCACGCAGTTATCTTGTAAATATAATCGAGATCATCATCACCATCATCGTCGCATACTAGTTCAGTGTATCGCACTCCTTTGGCTAGATCTAGCGGTACTACTATGCGTAGTGGCTTTTTCTCAAAGATCATTTTGCGCTTTTTCATATTTATGACTCCGTTCATAATGGTGGCCCAGTCTATTCCTAGTAGCGCAAGATAGGGATTATTGTCATCGACAATCTCTATCACTTCAAAATCTGTCTGCGTGCTCGCTCCTTCAATATCTACTGTTACCCCTTGCAATCTTCCCATGGGCAAGATCTTCTATTGGTTTGCCATCCGTAACTGAATAGGAGACCACTATAGCAAGGGTTTGCCCATGCGTTCCCATGTTTTCTTTGGTAGTACATTCGCGTCCGATTCCAGATCCAGGATTACCTGATCCACCTCATACTCCCCAATTTTTGCAGTCAACCTCATTTACCTTCCTCTACGCAATGCATGTTTTCCAAGTTTCCAGACCACACGTGGTTCTCCTGACCCCGCGCACCTAGTGATAAGTTCCTATAGCCCTTTTACTGTCTTGTTTTCATGCAGCAGTTTCATGAATGTCTCCAAAAAGGTAGTGAGCATTGAAGGATCCATTCCTGGTTCTAATTGATCCTTACTATGAAGTGGAGGCCTTCGTGAAGCTCTTCTTAGCTTCCATGAATGTCTCCTTCGCACGTTCTAAACCAAATTCAGGTTCCTTAGTAGGAGCCTTGCGAACCCATGCACTTTCTTTTGGCTGCTTACCTTTATCATCACTAGTGGTCATACCACTCCTGAGCATCATGTTTACATTCGAGTTTTCTTCATGCGGTTCAGACCTCATCATCTGTAAATTTTGAGTCAGAGGGGGCTGAAGTACCCCTTTTTTGCGCAGTCTCGCTATTAGTGTAGGGCAGTCTTCTACCTCATGGTCAGACTGAGTATAGTACAAACATGATGTCCTTGTTGGGTTTGTACAATCGTGGGCATAGTGCCCTAGCCCTCTGTATTTATAACAAATTAATTGTCTGCGACCCCTTCCTAGTCCCATTCCACCTCGACCTTGACCGCACCCCTGAAATCTAGTGCACGCCATTCCTACATTTGGGTCGAGGGATCATGTTCCAGTCTGCACCCTGTAGGCAGGGGTCCGATCCATCATTAGTTTGTAGCTTCTGTAGATGCGCTCATCATGGCCTACTAACTTGCAGAAGTTACAAAATAATTGATGGGATGTCTACGTATACTTCTACAATAGATGACAATTGTCTGTAGTGTGTTTTCCTCCTATCTAACAGATCATGCACCATAATGGAGGCATTGCGCTTGGCCCTGCCTTTGCCTCGGGTCTTAATGGCATCGACCCTCCTCCTACCAAGTAGTTCACAAACACCGGACAGTGGTCCTTGTCGTGCCCTTGGCCTTTGTATTTTATGCACCATAACTCCTCGCGCACCTCCAGCCGAGGGGTCCTGTCCTGTTTCAAACTTTGCATTTCTAGACACAGATTTTGCAATTGCTCATGGATTTGTTGGACTCCCAAACCAAGGACTTGTATAGGGATCTCATGCAATCTCATCGCCATTTATAAAGCTTCGGCCTGGTTGGAAAGTTTTTGCTGTGACAGCACCGTCTTTAAGTATGGTGTCAGTGATGCTACCAACCATGCATGATGCTATCCATCTGTTAACATCATGTTGGCTTCATGAATCATACCCTTCAGTCTTTGGTCCAAATCCCAGGGAATCTCGCCCAGGAGCATCGTGATCTCCTTAAACCCGATGATTGATTATGTTTATGACTTTGGTCTGCTAAATTCCCTGTTCAGTGTGGCCTGGATTTCTGCGATTCCTGTGTTTGGATGGTCATTATAATGCTTGATGTACCATGTTAATGCACTTACCAATGTAGCCTTCCTGATATTGTCATCCGCGACGCTTTGTGCTTCCCATACTGCTCTTACCACAAACTAGAATTGGTCCGGATCTTCATTCCTACTCCTCTGAATACCGATAGTTCGACCACACTCGCCATACTGAATTGTGGTGGTGGTGGAGGTGGGGTCGATGGAGATGGAGGCGAGGAGGGTGAGATGGGTGGCGTTGTGGGTGGAGGTGGTAAATGTAGAATGCGATGCCTTATCAGACTGACTGCACTTCTCAGAGAAACTTTCGCGAGCTCTTCCTCGCTTTCCCATGAGGGGGGAATTAAGGGACTGGTTTCTAACTCTTCACTAGTTCTGCTTCTGTAGATCTTCCCACTTCATGTAGTCCCAAACATTAATTTATTCGCATAACCTGCTTTTCACACAATAAAATCTTAATCCAAATGTTCAAAGATTTAATATACTTACCTCGAAGTCCCTTGAGGAAACATCGCTCTGCCTCACTGTAGCTGATGGTCATATCTACCATGAACTCAGTGATAAATCCTACTATAATTCAGTCGAGCCAATGGTCCACAGCCCGTGCGATCTTAACTCCTGAAGTTTCTAGTCTTCGCACTAATTCTAGAGTCCACACAATTGGTTTGTCGATTCTACACCTCCCCTAACTGTCTATAGACCTCCCCTGACTGTCTGCTAACTTCGCGATCCACTCATACAGCTCAGAAGGAAAGGATGCAAAGAAAATTTCGTGGATTTCTGTATACAAGTAGCACTCCAACCACTGTTCCTTAGATACTCGCGGATTTCTATTTTCATGTGCCATGAACTCGTGAATCTTCTTGTCCAACCACTCTTCAATTTATTTCTTTGTTGGGTTCCAGTGGCATGACATCAGACATCCCTTATGTAGATCTTGGTCCCAGCAATGGAACCATTTGTTGGCTTGTATGGGCTTGACCCAGGTTCATAGGTGATTTAGCCAAGCAAATCTCGGTACTACTATCCCTTTCAGCAACAGTTCGCAGAGCGCAGACTGAGGTCTCACCCAAAGTGAGAGGGTGCTAGAACTAGATTTCTGCACCTTGGGGATGTCTGATAAGCTTCTGGAGGTCCGTGGTTTAACCCTGCGTGCATGTCGCTACATGCTCTTGTTAGTTCCTTGCAACCTGTGATGTTGCTTCCGCACAGCCCTACTCGGGGCGCAACCCATATTATACCCAAGTTCCTTGCTATTTAATCTGTTATTACCCGATTACTTAACTTATTTGTGTAAGACTAGTGATTATTACAGCATATCCAGCAATCATATCAGTGTGCGCGATAAATAGAATAGTATACATGTAAAGAAGGCAATGCACAAGCAGATACACAAAAATTGGAATAAGCTTCTCTTTATTATTCTTTGATCAAGATTACAGACTCGACACCGCCCTACACACTCAACTACAGGGGTCTACGCACTTAGCTTCGGACTCTACTAGGCCTCTACACACTCAGTTGCAGAGCCTCTTCCTACTACTATGACCCAATACACTTAAACTCTTACTCTATGCTTGAACCCTGTGTATTCATCCTAATTCTCTCATTCCTTCTTAGCTATCTTTACAACTTAGAGACTCGCTCTATTTATACAATCCCATGGTCTATGGACCATGGGTAGACCAACATGATATTACATTACTTTACAATACTTAGGGTGGACAACCCTATGACTCAACCTATACTTCGCGCTCCGCACCCGTAATTCACAGAGTCTTACAATACATTTGATCAAAACTTGGGCTTTGAGCCCCAAAACATACTGTGGGGGGATTCCATGCCCAACATGTAGTTCAACAAATTTGTTTGATCCTGGGCCAAGGCCCACCGAAGCTTTCAAAATTTTTGTAGTTGACATGAATGACAAGTCCCGAGCCACATTTGTCCTGAGATTCAGATGCACCATCAAAGAAATCCCATGGAATGTCAACCCTGATTTATTCTTCTCTAAATATCCTAGATGTCTTGACTGGGTTTGGCAGGGGGATTAGTGTATAAATAGAGGCACATTCAACAACAATTGGGGACTATGAAGGGGACAAATCCTGGAAAATTCTCTTATTTCGAGCCAGCCAAATGCCCCATGAGATGATCAAAGGGAGATTTCTCATGTTTTCACCTGGGGCCACATTCGACCATCTTCACCAGGCATCCCTTAAATTTTCCCCATTACATATTTTAGATTTCCCCAAAAGTCTCAAAGTTTCTTCCCAAGTCTTAATGTTGAATGGAAAACTTACGAAGAGGTGTTGGATTGTTTCTTCCTCGCTTTTGTAGAGAGTACACCAATTGGGACCCTGTTTGTTTCGTTTCTGGAGGTTATCCCATGTAGGAATTTTGTTTCTTAGGATACACCAAAAAAAATTCTTGATTTTGCTAGGATTTTTAATTTCCATAGCAGTTTACACCACCATTCCTAAACCCCCCATGCCCTTCTTACCATAAGGTAGTTGTAACCAAACTTTGGAGAATATTTTCCTGTAGGAGCATGTACCCATCTAAGCACATTAAGTTGGTCCCTTAACTAAACATTTATTCGCTGAAGTTCTCTAAGGTAACTCTGCCATTCCTCTTCCCATTTGGGCTCAAGCTGCAGATCCTCTGTTGATTTCCATTCATGATGCCATATAGTAGATAAATATTCCCTTGCAATCTAATTCAGAAAGTGAAGCCCTTGGGTATGTAAGCAAACCATAACCTCCCTTGTGAGAGAAAACCCTTCATTGCATCCCACCCACGGGTCGATGCCTATTCAGAGGTTCTCTCCATTTCCAATGTGCTAGGCTAGTCCATGTTCTATTATATTGAAAGAATCTACTGTCACCTTCCATACTGTTGAAACATGGGGAGTCTTTTTGTCAGGTCTTTGCAGTCATTCATCAATGGGGATTGGGTCAATATATTTCCTTTTGACAACCATCATCCACAGATGCTCCATTGATATCAACCTCCACCCTAATTTTGTTGCTAGTGAGGATGCAAAAAATGAGAGATATTTTATTCCCCTTCCTCCCCATTCCTTTTGTCTAGAAACTTTGTCCCATGCTACCCATGGCAGCATGAAATCCTGTTTTATTCCATCCCAAAGAAAATGGCTACACACTTTCTTGATTCGTGAAATTATGCCTTTTGGGACCCATGTTAGCAATCCAGTAGACATGAATGGATAGAAGGACCGATTTTATCAAATCTAGTATCCCATCTCTCAATAGCCAATTATAAATCCAGTGTTTTATGTGATTTTCATTTTTTCCCAGAAGCCAGAGCCAACCTTGTTTCCTGTAATTTTCCGTTTTAAGGTGAAAACCCAAAAACTTGAAGCTATCCTTCATCGCCTTTTCTTCAAATGGGAGAACTGAGGTGATCCTTGTAATTTCATTCCTAAAGAAGCCTTCATGAATTAGAGATGATTCCTGAGAATTTATACACATCCCCATTACTACTAAGAAAAGATCGAGGGAGGATTTTAAGTGTTGAATGTTACTTCTACTTCCATCACTAAATAACAATATATCATCCACAAAAAATGAGTGATATACAAATTTATATCTACTTCAATACCTTTAAGTTCACCTCTTCTCTTCACAACCAGAATCAACTAACTAAGACCTTCTACTACTAGTAAGAAAAGGAGAGGGGACAGTGGAAATCCCTGCCAAAGACCTCTTTGGGTGTGAAAGAAAGGGGAAGATACCTCGTTGATCAGAAAAACAAAACTTACATTTGATATACATCCCATTTCTTTATTTATAAAACTAATGTTGAACCGAGGATGCTCAACATCATACGGATATAGAGCCGGATGATTCTATCATATGCTTCAGATAGATCAATTTTAACTATCACCCATTTTTTCCTGGTCCACTTGATATTATGCAATGTCTCCTGAGCAACCCTGATTTCTTCATAAATCTGCCTACCATCGAGGAACCCATACTGTTCCTTTGAAATATTGCTTGAAAGAATTCATTTCAGACAAACTACAATAACTTTAGCTATAGTTTTATAGATGCAATTACAAAGAGAAATAAGCCTAAACTCATCAAAATATGAAGGCTCATCCGTTTTAGGAATTACGGCCATGAAAGTAGTATTGATGGGTTCATATACAAAGCCTTTATCCCGAGATTTCCTCCACCACTCCAGTAAGTTCATCCCCAATGAGTTCAAAATAGTGTTGGAATAATTCCACTGTCCACCCATTAAACCCTGGAATCTTATCTCTTTGCATAGCTTTTAAAACCTATTCTACCTCCCCTTTTGACACTGGAGCCATAAGCATCTCATTTTCCTCATCCTCAATGTATCGGGGAAAGAGTTGGGCCACATGTATCACCTCTGCAATTGAAACCGCTTCAGGAGCTTTAAATAAGTTTTAAAGTGGTTCCTTCCCATGGTGGCTAGGTCAACAAAGGAGTTTGTTATGCCCCCATCTTCCCATTTTAACCCCCAGATCATGTTTGTATTTTTCCTTCCTTTGGCATAATTTTGAAAAAAAAAACAAATTTTCATCCCATACTGCAAGCTAGATTGCTCTACTTTTGAGTCTCCATTGTTTTTCCATATCATTTACAATTTTCCTTCTTTCTATCTCCAGTTGTTTGATCTTTTCCCTCTTCTATTTTGTTTCATATCCATTCATTTCTACTCTCTCCATTTAGTCCAGTTCCTCCCCTATCCTGCTTAATTCAGGGTCATCCCTAATATTTTTGGCTTTTGCACACTCTATCATTTCCTTCTTCATTATTTTTAGCTTCTCCATAAAAGATTGGGCTAGAGAGCATCCCTAATTGCTAGCCAATGACCTCCACATATATTTTACAATGTTGTTGAATGACGTCTCTTTTAGGAGGAAATGGTCCAATCTCTTTTCTACCCTGACATCCCCCACACTCCTATTCCTCCAAGTAGCTCCGGATTTCAGTAAATTTACGTATTTAAGCTTACCAGAGCCAATTTTGTTCATAAAGAAGGCATCCAAGGGGTCATCTTGGGCTACTGGACCATAGGTCTCTGACAACCCTAAGGAGAAATTTAAACCTCCCCCCCGGCAACAACCAAATTAAGCTTTTTCATAAATATTTGGAGAAAAGGTTATTCTAGAAAATAAACCTATCCTGACATGACCCATAGATATTTAAGAGTAACAATTTTGAGTAAAGTTCCTGATAATAAACCTAATCCCCCAACACGAGTTCCGATCCCCAAGAGTTTAATTACTTCACACTAAAATCTTTGACTCTGAAAGCCAAACCCCTAGATCTTCCTTTGGCATCAACGGTCATAAATGACCATCCCGGTAGAATTTTACTGAGAGCAAGTTTTACATCATCACATACTCCAAGACATCAAGACATTAGTTGAGAAAAAAATAATTTAGTGCTAGTTTTTTAATGGCGCTAGCAAAACCACGACAATTGAAGGACAACACAATCATTTTGACACCTTGGTCAGGGTCTATGCTACTCTAAGCACCCCTTGTAAAGATAATTTTTTCCCATCAACAATGTTAATTTTAGCTCTTTTTTGAGCCTATGATAGGTTAGACTTTCTTCCTCGAGTCTATCGGTGCACAAAGGGAGCCTAAGAGTCTCCCAACTAGCCAACAACTCCCAGTGGGATAGCATTCTTTTCTTGGGGACGAAGATTATAGAAGGATTTCTCAACAATGTTCACAAGGGAGGAAAACTTCACAAGGCCTTTAGACAGGGCAGGGTCCATATTAATATCCATAATTTATCTTATAAGACTATATAGAGTATCATACATAAATCCAATAGGAAAATCAACCAAAGGGTCAGGCCTAGAAGGACTAGGCCTCGAGATCTAATTGAAAAAATATTTAAAGGATTCATTTATTGAGGGAAGGGGAAGAGAGACAGTACCCTTCGGGTGAGGTGTAGGGTCCATTTCTCCCATATCCTCTCAATCTTCCCGAATTATCTCCTGAGGCTGATCCTGCTCCTACACAACCACAGTCTCCATCTGCATGCTCTGGTCTTCCTAATTTTCCATCTACACTTTTTCACCCTCCTGCTACTTCCCCAGCTCCTTTGCTTGCGTCATTTCCTCCTCTTTGGCCTAGACCGATCCACAAACCCTGGATATCCTTTATGTCTTCTTCTCCTTCTGAATCCCAAAGGGCAATGTCATGCCAAATTACCATATTTATGGTACTTGTGACAGAAGAAGGGAAGCTTCTCATAATCGATGATCTGGGAGTAAGAATATCCTTGATATTGTAGGTGAATTTCCTCTACCAAACCCTCCCTTGGATCCAACCTTACCAAAATACGAGCCAAGCTCCTGTACCTTCTTTCCATGAACGATATGTCTGCCTCTAGAAAGGATCCCAAAGTATTTCCTATCACTCTAACAACATCCTCCATCCAAAGGTGTGGAGGGAGTCCTAGAAGGCGAACCCAAACCGAAATCTTTGCCACCTTTTATCTTTGAGAGTCGAAGAGAGGATTCCACCTTTTATACAAGATTAGTGCTCTCCCAAAGCACCAATTTCACCTAATTACCCATTCCAATGTCTCTCCTTTGCTGAATTTAATCATAAACCATCCCCTATCCAATGTGGTCACTTCGACCTATTGATCCGAAGCTTCCCTCCATGATTTAGATATCTATTTTTAGATGTAGTTTTCCGAGTATTTTTTTCCTTTCATTCTTCCTACCAAAGTTGCTTCTACAACTTCCATGACCCTATCAATCTGAATGTCAAACCCCAGAACCAAATTCAGACATACGACCTTCCTCTTTACTAACTTCCCTTTCTTCCTCTTCGCCCCTGTGTTCCAATCCCTCCCCGCTTGCCCTGCGAATAGCTGCCCCTCCCTCCGATCAATTCCTTCTTTGGAGAGCAGCCCTAGCCACGTCTTTGCTACCCATTTCCAACTAGTAATAGCCCTGGATGCTAAGAGCTTCCCCACCTCTCCTGAGCCTAAATAATGGGTCTGCTCCCCCACTTCCTGGAACACTAAACCCTAGATCCATTCTTCTTTGAGTACCAGTGGTCTAAGTGAGGGACTACTTGCCTTATTTTTCCCCCTAAATTCCATTGAATCTTCTACTATCTCTTCATAGTGTGCCTAGAAACCCTGGAGAAATACTTCTGCTCTCAGCCTTTCCAGATTGGAATTGTCATAGATATTAAATGTCTCACTGGACTTCTAATTCAAAGGGCTCTTGCATGCAATGGTCCTATCTAATATTTCCCCCCTACGAACTTCAAATTGTCCCAGATCCGAGACTAGACACGATTTTAACCCCTCATTTCCCCTGATGCTACTGTTGATAAAAATATCCTCTAAGCCTCCTGAGAACAGACCAGATATAGGGAAATAACCAAGGTTTTTTGTACTTACTCGGTTCTCCACCTACTCTTCTGCAACGTGACCTGCCAAAACTACCATTGTCCCCTGACTCTATTGGGATACCTTGTCAAGCCCCCAACCCCCCACCTTTGAAGCACAGGGAAAACCAGCTTCCACAAACCCTAAACCCCCATCCAAGTTCTAGTCAACCATCATGCCTCTCTGTGTCGCGGCAGGAGATCTACCTAGATGAATGACCTATTCTAGGTTTTTTTGAGTGAGTTCCAACCCCCAAACTGAAAGAATTTCCTCCAGTTCGGGCTCTAGGTCGACGCAATCCTGGGAGTTGACCATACCTATTGTCTCTATCTGAAGGGTTAAAATGACCACCATAAAACTCTTGTTATTAAGCTTCTTCGTCAGGCATGTGTAGGTGAGGGAGATCACAAGTGAAACAAATAGTAAAAGTAGAAAACCCCTCCTTTGAAACTGCCCATCCCTATTACTCCATTTTGATGCAGCTCCATTCCCTAGGCTGCTTCCATTGTTGCTAGGTATGGTCCATGCATTGGCTAGTCTCTGCCACCTACAACCATGTGTACAAACCTCCCTACATTCCATCTCCACTCTCAATGTCGCCCTCCTGACCTGGATTGGATGCCATTGTACCTCCCCTCCTTAGGCCGTAACGTGAGTCATTTATTATTTGATATAAAAGCTTTTCATTAAGATCTCAATTATTGCACAATTCTTACTCTTCTTAGCCCACCGACCTACCATAATTTTTCTTCTCATTTAACTTTTAAGTTGTTTAGATTTGATTTTGTTCCTCTACACTATGTACATTTATTTTTATTTTCATTTTTATTATTATAATTTTGTGTCATGCACATCACATATCTTCTTAGATTTTTTATCAATTTATCTTTATAAGTTTTTATTTTCATATATATATATATGTGTGTGTGTGTGTGTATAGATATAGATATAGATATATATACCCACTCTACCGATCTTGTAACTTATTATTGGAGAATTTAAAAAAAAAAAAGAAGAAAAAATCTTTACTTATGACTAAATCTTTAATTCTTAAACGAAATATGTATATCTTTATCATTAAATATATTAATATTTAATTAAAATAAATAATTCAGTTATTAAATTTAAATATATAACAACATTTTCCAATGGACACCTAAAAATATAAAAATATTTTTCATGAAAATTTAATGTCTCTAATATCTATGTATATGGAAATTTATATCTAACATCTATAGTATATGAGAACTTATATTTTCAAATGGATTCATACCACTATGAGAAGATGAAGGAAAAAGAGTGTCATGGCCCTACCTTGTGGTAGTCTTTCAACCACACTGTTGATGGTGCTGGACACGCCAACATGTTAAGGGGATCTCTCCGGTAAGAAGTCCCAATTAGACCTCAGACCATTTGGTGTAGGAGTCCCAGCAGTGGGTCATAAGGTAATGGCTTGACTGCGACGTCGCGTAGAGGCAAGTAAGATAACTCTGTCAGTAGCAAGGGTGTGACTGCTGTAATGAGTCAAGGAAGGTGAATGAGAGGTTCTAACACATGGGGGGTGAGATGAGTGCAACCCTTGGCAACCTGTAGCAGTACTCAACAGAGAAGGGAACACATGAGCGAAGATGCATCAAAAGATGGAAAGAAGATCAATCATAAATCCAAAGTGATGGTTAAACCAACATCATATCTGCAACAAGATTCATATAATCGGATATGAAGCAGTTCATACACAACTACGTAAGTTAAACAACATATATTGCTAAGCAACAGGAGCAGGTCAACTACAATAACAACATATGAATGAAAATGCGTTGGCTCTTATTATATAAAGAAGTGTAAGTCCAAATCATACAATACATCCATGTAAACCTACTAGCCCCAACAATGGAACATTACAACCACACCTGCTTGCTCCTCCAAAGAGATGTACTAGCTTTGTGCAGTGGAGAATCCAAGGCGCGTTACAATACTTTCCAAGCTCTTTCCAGGATAGTCTTATTAGAAGCATGGTTGACCAAAAGCCCTTACAATGAGTTACAAGGGACTATTTATAGCAAAGGGTGGGGTGACCCTTAACATTCCCCTTTGCAACCATTCAACTACCCTCATGACTCTTCACCTACTCTAAGACTGTTACATCCAACTATTGACACTTGACTTACACTTTACATGACTCAACGTTACAATGCACATGTACTCATGTGAGACAACATGGCTTGAGCAAGCCATGCAAGACATCACTGACACTCTGTTCACTTTGATGAGACCAACTCTTTGACATGCTTGTGATGGTGAAGGTGGTGAGCTGATGCCAAGCTTAGTCGTCCATGATGGTGTGCATGCACCTCATGGTGACATATTTCTGAAGCGAACTCTTGCCTCCGATGCAACCGGTGCCTTGGTTCAGTCCCTTCATCCAACTTATCTACTAACATGCGCACGATCTTCTTGGGTGTAGCTAAACTGGCAACACACTAATGCATAGTGTCTGTGCTAATCTTCAAGTATATGTTGGTGGTAATGTGCATCAACTTTCCAAAGTACATGTTCAGCTCCAGTTGGACTTGCTTCTTGTCTTCGCCTTGGTGAGTGTGTTGAATGGGTTGGATTGCATGCCTGCACATAATGACATGCATGCTATTGAATCCCTTGCATGCGATCAACAACAATGCTCACTATGTCTACTCTGTGTCAACTACTAGGATGGATCTTTAACTTGTACAGGTGCAGTAACATCTGTGAGTGCATGTTGCACCCACTGTTGTTCATGTTCCTGCTGCAACTCATTCATCTATTTGTGCAGCTTCATGTTCTTCCTAAGTTGCTGCTTTAGCACATGCAACTCCTTCTCTGTTCCATTCTCTGTCTTTGCACGATATTCATGTCGCACCATCACCTCATAGCCTAAGTCTCCAAAGTTTCTTTCATTATTGGTGCATTTGCTTGATCTTGCAACTTTGTTCCACCTCTGTGTTGTCAACAACCTTCCTCTTGCATTCATTGCATTCGCTGCGTTCGTTGCATTCGTTGTATTCACTGCGTTCGATATGATGCCTTCAACTGTTGTTCATGATGCTTCTTGTTGTTATATCTTGATGTTCTTATCTACGAATAACTTGATATCTTCGTGAGTAGGTAAGCTCATAGAAATTTGATCAACTGTATCTCCAGGTGTGCTCTGAACAGTGTCTTCGACTCTGCTCTCTTGGAAACCATTGTACCTGTACATCTTGAGAGACATATGGACACCTGCAATACTTGGAGACATGGCAACACTCATGGCAAGAAAACTGTCAGTCGAAAACCAAAATGAACTTGAGAATTGACTTTCAACATACCTGTGTGACTAATCATGAAGGTTGTGCAATTTCGGCCTGGAGGTCAGGAGACAGACTACCAATACTGCGAAAGGCATAGTCTGGGTTGCTGGGAGACTAAATGACTACTAGAACTGCATAATGTACAGTGCATTCTAGATGTTGACTGTTGGAACTGCGTTGGAACTGCATAATGTATAGTGCAGTATGGCTACTGACTGCTGGAATTGTGCAATGCGCAATCTTAGCTGGAAATGGTTGTAGGCTCAGTGACTGCATTGTGCAATTTTCTGGGCCAATAGTCATTTTCCCTCAAGATTGCACAAAGCATGCCTAGGGAATAGTTGTTAGGTAGAAATGCACATTTCTTGAGAGGAAGGCAGAGCATTCCCTCTTAGGATTGTGCAATGTTGTCTTGGTGAGTCTCTTGGTGAGGCAGAGTCTGCGCCAAGACTGTCCAGACTCGCCGATAGGCAACTGAAATTGAATGTGGGTGTGCATGTATGGTGATACTGCGTGTAAGCATAAGTGAATGATCATGCATGAAAATGGCGAATGACAGATTCAGAAAATGGAACAACATGCATGTGAGTGAGGCGAGTCATCGAATCTGCGACCATTCGCGAAAAAAAGTTTCATGCATGCGACAACAGTGAGACGTTGATGAAAACTGAAATGGTGCTAGGAAAATCTAATATACATGTAAAAAACAACATGCATTCAAAGAAATCATGAAAACAATACTCATAAAAGCAAAAACACAAAAAGCGATAGAAATGCAACACAAGGCATGGGAAGCGGGCTTACCCCAAAACAACTGAGTTGAATGTACCGACAACTCTTAGATGTGATGTGGGTTGTCAGAGTTGCAAGGTCCCAAGGCCAAGGTCCCTTGGCCAAGGGATGAGATCTGAAGCATCCAGTTAATGAGTTTTGATAACATCGAGGTTATGACGTGCATGCCACAAATCTAGGGAAAGCGACACTTAGTGGGAGGTTTCTGAAATGATCCTTGCATGTAACCTCCAACTACTAGAAAAATATCCCTGAAACAAGGGATGCCTTTGCATGTTGTCTTGGGAGAAGCAGCTCATGCATGCATGCAAGCTCCCAGATGGAACCGATCAACTCACCTGCACATGCAAGAGACTGCTCAACTGCTGGGAGAGGACTTGTGGTTGGGAGTTGGGCTAACTTCCCAGGAAATTTGCACAATTTCTGGGTAGAGCAGCTGACTGCTGCCTAGATTTGTGAAAATTCTAGGCTGAGCAGACCTGCTAGGGAAAATTGCGCAATTCCTGCTAGGAGTGTTGACTGGCAGAATTGTGCAATCTTGAAGCCCAGTAGGCTGCCAGACAGGATTGCACAATTTCTGTCGGGAAGGCTGGTTTCCCTCCAGAAATGTGCAATTCTCTTGGGGAAGTTGCTCAACCTATAGC
The DNA here is from genome assembly GCA_031772625.1 of Pinus tabuliformis. Lineage (NCBI taxonomy): Eukaryota > Viridiplantae > Streptophyta > Pinopsida > Pinales > Pinaceae > Pinus > Pinus tabuliformis. The sequence goes on along the minus strand of CM062814.1, from coordinate 322,839,035 downwards.
TGGACTAAGTCCGGGTGAACAACCTGTGAGGGGAATTCATCAAGCCATAATCGATAGGTTGCCTTTGCGCAAGGAAAATACTGAAGCTCGTGAACCTGATGAAGCAAGACAAGCTGTTGTGAAGGTTGGAAATGAGGCTCCAAAATGAAGCTAAGGAAAAATTTTGGAGGGTGGTTGTAGCCGCTACAACACACACATAGGTGGGTGTGGCACTGCCGAAATTTTTGGTTTCACCACTACTCAAGCACACAGACTACACCTACTCAACACTTGACCAATTTTCTCTAAGTGTTCACAATGAAATGAAAATAACATTTATTTTATTTATCTTCTTCAATTATATTTCATATATGTAGTGGAATAAATCATCAATAACACAAGTTTATGCACATTTATATGGGAGGGGAACTCCCAGTTAAGTCTGCACAACAATAATATAAATCTACAACTTTACTTCAAATACAATAATTTTACAAATTTACATAAGTTTGTGCAGCCACCCAAGGTCGTCCTGCAAACCTTCTCGAAATTTCCCGATGGTCATGCCCGGGTCATGAACCTCTCCCCATTGTGCTTCCGCTGCCACCCATATGCACTTCCTCTACTTAGAAACCCCAAAATTTGTGCTGCCAATAGTTCTTGCAACACTCTTCTGACTCTACCCAGCGTGTGGCACTTCTGCTCGAAACACTGCCTACGTTTGACACTCCTGTCGTTTATGCCAAGTTCGAAACTATCCTCCAGCACTATTGATTCTTCCCACACCATTCTGCAGCACTCAATCTTTTGCACAATTCTGTCGCATGCAGCCTTTTTGCATGGTGAACGCACCAACTGAACCTCTGTTCACTACTCATTCAACCAAACTACTGTCGCACTACCACCAAACCCAAGTTCACCTGCCCAAGGCGGCGCATGGCCCGAACCACCTATGTGTGCAGTGCCCTATGGAACTTTGTCGGCATCCCAATACACATTGTTCACCGCCATACCTACAACCTGCTCCTGCCTTTCCCCTTCGGTTATCCAAACTCACCCTTTCGCTGTGTTTTCTTGTGTAGAACAAACTCTACGATGGTGCCTAAATCCACCTCCTCAATGTCATACTTATATGCTTCTCCATCGAATGTAATTCACCAAGGGTCACATCGTTTGGTGCTACCCATGGGTTGACCCAACGTGTAGCCAAGTTTCCCATCAACATGACACACCCATCTGCCAAATTTATTTTTCCCAATTGTCACGTATGTCCATGTCTACCCATGGGTCAACATGCCTACATCATTCATGCGACTTACACATTTCTCTGCCATCGTCACACATGCACCAGTTCACTTAACTTGTCCGCCCAAGCCGTCCTCTCATCACAAATCAACTTTCCTATTGCACCTTGTTTGTCTGTAGCACATGACTCATCTATCAGTTGCTCGTCGCACACAACTCACCCATCGCACATTGGTCACTCATCCTGTCAGGAAAGCATTCACCCACCGATGCACTCGCTACACATGCTCACCCATCCGTTGCACATAACCAACTAAGTGACCTTTAACCGATGGTGGGGGTGCACATAACCAAACATTTTTCCTCCAAGTTTCCTTTATCCGAATGATCCAACTGAGTCACCTTTAACCGAATGCGGGAACCTGTTGCACATCTAGTCATGCTTGTACTACAACTTCGGTTTTCTGACTCCCTCGGGCCTTCCTTACTCAAATTCCTGACATCCTCCCCCATTCTAAATAAGGTTTTCATCCTCTATTACACAATCTTCGTATAAACTCCATAATGTCACAAAGTGTTGCTAGCTCCAACATCCAATGTCCATGATGACCAACTCTACTCTCCATCGTACAAACCTCCACCAAGGCTCATGAATCCATAAATAGGTAAGTCTCCTCAATCCATGATCATCATCCACATCTATGGCAATCTCCTCATGCTTCCCCATCATGTAAGGTTGGGACCTCCAACTCGGCTACATGCTCTCACTGCAACATATATCATGTCAATCCACCCTATATCATCATAAACTGAATATCTACCATGGTACTCCATCCCAGCACAACATATCTTAGTCGTAGCCCAGACATATCTTCGACATAACTCTGCACACTACTAGCCCCCATGACTCAAACTAGTTGGATAGCTAATCCAAATGTCATGCTCAACTCATGAGATGCAAATCCTCATGCCATTGTTGGTTGTTTCTCTGACATCCTATCATGTTCATCAACTCAGTCAATAATCTATCCCATCTCTATCCAAATTTAAGGTAAGCTATATCCAAGGTCCATGAAGTAGTCTCCATCCCATCTGCAATATGTTATCCATCAATGCTATCGTCCATGTGCTGCCCATGGTCATGTACCAATCAACCACGTCCATCCAAGCATCATCATCGTATGTGTGAGAGGCCCTTCCCCATGTTGAAAAGTGTCACTAGGTTCGGCCTTCATAATGACATATAATTATGATTTTATGTAATGAGATGTAAAATCAAATTTCTTATATTGACTTGCTTCATGGGTTTCATGAGCAAGGGATTTTCTTGTTTTAGTCCAGACTCCCATTGAGAGTATTTAGGAATTATTTTTCATCTAGTCATAAAATTATAGATTCATTGTCATGTAATGAAGTCATGTTACACTTTGTAAAAGGTCAATAATGTCTATGTAAAGTATCCTCCAAGAACTTGTCACTTATCCTCTTCAAGTCGGCCTAAAATGATGGAAGAACCTCTTAGAAGAAGTGGGCCTAAATACACGTAATCATGTCAGCCTAAAGGACAAGAGAAGAAGTGCATATACAACCTAATTTGGCCTCACTTGAAGACAAGAAATTCGAACAAGCAACTCAACTTGATCTCAACAAGAAGAAGTGCAAAGTAGAAGAGAAACATAAGTGCAAAGAAGGGGTCAAGAGAAGTGCGAAGAAGAAGTAAAGAAGGGCAAGCGAAGATTGGTTTCTTCTGGGAAGTGCGAAGATAGGTTTCTTCTAGGCTAGCGAAGGAGGACTCTTCTGGGCATAATGAAGAAGGTTTCTTCTAGATCAATGAAGAAGAGTTTCTTATGGGGCAGTGAAGAAGAGATTCTTTTGGGGCAATGAAGAAGAAGTTTCTTCTGGGGTAGTGGAGGAGGTTTCTTCTAGGACAATGAAGGAAGGATTCTTCTAGACACTTGGTAACCAAGAAAGAGATCTAGATATTGATATTATCTATATCATAGAGACTGAGTTTCTCTAGAAGATGTCAAGAAGTAGTAGTGTAAAGGATAGAGACTGATTTTCTCTAGAAGGAGTCGAGGAGAGTAGTTCCAGATCAAGAAAGGAAGACGAAGGGAAGAGGCAGAGCATTAAGGATAGTGACAAAGTTCTTGGAAGGATACGAGAGTCAAGGGTCTATGTAATGGTCTCGATACTCGTCAATTGAAGGTCTAGAAGAAAAATTTTGATCAGGTTTTCCTCTCAAAAGGTGAGAGGTTTTGGCCCTAGCTAACAAGCCTTCATACTATGTCACTTGTCTTTTATTATTGGTAATTGTCTTAATGAAAAGAACACAATAGTAACATAATGAAGAGAATATCATAAGCTAAGAAGTGAAAGTATATCACAAACAATTATCAAACATAAAAATCTCTTAACTATTCATGCCCTAGATTTCTTAACATGGTATTAGAGCTTAGGTGTTGAAGTCATGAAGGCGCATCCAAATCAAGTTGACACATCAGGAAGGATCAAAGAAATTCAAATAACACCAATCCATCCAATCAAGAAGACATCAAGCATTGAAGAAGGATCATAGCAGATTCAAGGACTACCAAAGGAAAATCCTAGATCGAAGAAATCTACTCCTACAAGAGTCTTGAAACCATATTCAAGAAAGAAAGGAAGACTAAATCATTCAAGGAGGATCGTAAATCAAGCTCTCTCTTATCAATCTCTCAATAAGAAAATCCTCTATGAACACCAAGATTAAGGAGAAAGTAAGCATCAATCTCTCAAGTAAGTCTATGACTATATATGATAATAAAAAAAATATTTTTGTAAGGAAAATAATAAATTGGTTGGGACTGTAAATTTCCTTGCATGGAAGAAAAGGACATACATAAATCTTATTGAGAATGAGGGCATGGATCACATCAAGGGATCAATATCCCAACCGCCAAAGGAATATACTCAAGCACATGCTATATTCATGAAGGGAGAAGTGAGAGCCCAGAGGATTCTTATAGAATCTATAAAAGACTATCTAATCCCATATGTATCAAAGTTGGAGACTACAAAAGCCATATATGACAATTTGGTAGAGTTGTTTTTCGTAAGTACTACAGGAGAAGTAATCTCATTAAGGAAATAACTCTACAAATTGAAGATATCCAAGGAAGATGGAATAGCCTCATATTTTATGACGATATCAAAAATTTGAGATCAACTACAAGAGCTAGGAGAATTCATGTTTTATAAAGAGATGACCACAATAGTACTAAATGCACTATCAAAAGAATGTGGTAACTTCACTTCAAGTTTATAAGGAAAGAAAGAGACTATTCCATTTCAAGATCTATGGTCACTCTGTAAGATCGAAGAAACCAGACTAAAAGAAAAGGTTGATTTCAAACCAAATGAGTAGAATCAAGCATATGCTATTATGGCAAGAAAGAAAGGGAAATTTTGAAAGTTTGTTCCTCAAAAGAAATGGAGGAACATGGATAAGGTAAGATGGTATGGATGTCAAGAGCTTGGGCACTATAGAAGAGATTTTCCTAAATGTATAAAGGAAAAGAGGAATATGGAAGAATCCCACATTACTAAAGAAGTGTAAAAATGAAGAAGTAAAAGATCTCTACTATGAATGACATGATCTTCTTCATTAAAAGGTATTTTTCACTTGTAATTTATAGATAGGAAGTCATGTAAATAAGATAGGGTGCATCAAATTAGAAAATATCATTGTGATAGAAGCATTAGAAATAAGAGCTCATGACATGAATAGTAGATATAATGTTTGAAAGAAATTCTATTGAGTACAAAAGATAAGGGCTTGCAGAAATCTCAAGTAATACTTATAGAAAGAAGTAGAGGTCATCATCGATTGGGATCATCATACAATAGTCAATAAGGAAACATCTATCAGGTGAGGATATGAAAGATCTTAAAAGTTTTTCTGATGGAATCCTCATCAAAGGATTCATCGATCTAAAAGGACAGAAAGAGTTTCATCAAGAACTCCAACTCGTGGGATTTAAGGGATGATGGTATGATGACATAACAAGAAATAAGGGCTAAAGGATGAAGTTCTTTCATTCAAATGAAGCTGCTACAGGAAGTCTGGATGACCAAAATGAAGGATGAGGTATGTATGCTTACATAGATTATTATTAAAGTCATGTCATATGGTTGCAGATAATACGGATCACTATTTCCATCTTGGGAAATGTGATCAAAATAAGAAAGGATATCCTCCTTTGAAATATTGCAAAAAAGCATAAGTCACACTAAATGAAATCAACATAATATGTCCTCATATGAATCATGAGGAATATGACTACAATTAAGTAGCTCTAATTGGAAGATCCTAGGAATAAAGTTTGTGAAAAAGAAAGGAAGATATCATGATAGTATACAACAAAGATAAAAGGCATTCAGCATCTGATTCCAAGAAGAGCTGACTAGAATATCTCCCAGAAAGATATGAAGACTCTGATAGAAGTCAGAAAAGATGGATACCCTTGACAAAGGATATATTTTGGAAATGTGTCAATATATATGCAGGATGTTGATACCCACAGAAAGATGTCATGATGAAAGGCCATCACAAAGGTAATTTTGAGTTAAGTGTTCATTTCTTATTTTTGATCTAATATCTAGATGGGCTTATGTAGGATTGCCAAAGGGAATATTTGTGGATGACTTCATCTTGAAGGATACAAGATCCTTCTGAAAAATATGGCATGAAAGCATAATGACATAAAGAAAATTCCAGATGGAAAATCTGATGGATCACTTTCTGATGAGGTGACGACATGACTAACTTATGGATGAAATTGATGGATGGTCTATGCCCTATGAATAACTCCCCAAAAGATGAATACTCCATGACAAAAGAAATTGATGAAATCGAAGAAAATAGGATTTCTTTAGGCAACTAGTTTTTCCACATGAGAAGCTACTATAGGTCCCTAGTTAAGAGGGAGCCTGAAATAAAAGTTTCTTACTTGGAAGAAACTTGGAAATTACTAAGCTAAGAGGGAGCTTAGCTACAATCCTTTTTGGTAGGAATGAGTACATTCCTTATTGGAATATCTCCTCCCTATGTGAGAGGGAGAGATAGACATGACATTTTGGTCTTCAACTAGGAAGACATAATGGAGGATTGGGTAATCATTTGGCATTTGATACTCTTTGGGGATGAGATAGGGCATCCAATGGAAGAGTAGTCCTGCATGACCAATTTTATTTGAGGGTTGGGGAGTCCAAGATAAGAATAATCCTCATGGAACATATCTTGAGAGAACCCGGGTGGGGTATGTTCCGAGAGAGACAATGATGAGGGTGTATATAAATCATTGATCTCGCTAGCATTGAGCTCAAATATTGTGGAGATAAGGAATTTTTAGTAAAGGCCTTACTATGTAACAATTCTAGTTTATATGATGCTATACAAATGAGTTACCAATCTGAATTATTCTTATGAGAAATTCTTCAGATTGAGAAAGTCCAAGTAACATTATGAATACATCCCTAGTTAAGAGGGAGTGTTGAAAAGTGTAACTAGGTTTGGTATTCATAATGACATGTAATTTTGATTTTATGTAATGGTATGTAAAATAAAATTTATTATATTGACTTGCCTCATGGGTTTCATGAGCAAGGGATTTTGTTTTTTAGTCAAGACTCCCATTGTGAGTCTTTAGGAATTATTTGTCATCTAGTCATAAAATGATAGAGTAATTGTCATGTAATGAAGTCATGTTACACTTTGTAAAAGGTCAATATTGTCTATGTAAAGTATCCTCCAAGAAATTGTCACTTACCCTCTTCAAGTCAGCCTACAACGATGGAATAATCTTCTAGAAGAAGTTGACCTAACTAAAAGTAATCATGTCAACCTAAAGGACATGAGAAGAAGTGTATATATAGCCTAACTCAACCTCACTTGAAGACAAGAAATTCAAACAAGAAACTCGACTTGATCTCGATAAGCAGAAGTGTGAAGTAGAAGGGAAATAAAAGTGCAAAGAAGGGGTCAAGAGAAGTGCAAAGAAGAAGTAAAGAAGGACAAGCGAAGATAGGTTTCTTCTAGGCAGTGTGAAGATGGGTTTCTTCTATGTAGTGTGAAGATAGGTTTCTTCTAGGCTAGAGAAGGAGGACTCTTCTTGGCATAACGAGGAAGTTTCTTCTAGATCAATGAAGAAGAGTTTCTTTTGGGGTAGCAAAGAAGAGATTCTTCTGGGGCGACAAAGAAGAAGTTTCTTCTGGGGCATCAAAGGAGGTTTCTTCTAGGACAATGAAGGAATGATTCTTCTGGACACTTGGTAACCAAGATAGAGATCTAGATACTGAGATTCTCTAGATCATAGAGACTGCGTTTCTCTAGAAGGAGCAGAGGAGAGAAGTACCATATCAAGAAAGGAAGACGAAGGGAAGAGGCAGAGCATCAAGGATAATGACAAGGTTCTTGGAAGGATACTAGAGTCAAGGGTATATGTAATGGTCTTGGTACTTGTCAATTGAATATGTAGAAGAATCATTTTGATTGGGTTTTCCTCTAAAAAGGTCAAAGGTTTTGGCTCTGGCTGACAAGCCTACATACTGTCACTTCTCTTTTATTATTGGTAATTGTCTTGATGAAAAGAACACAATAATAACATAATGAAGAAAATATAATAAGCTAAGAAGTGAAGGTATATCACATGAAATTATAAAATAGATAAATATGTTTCCTATTCTTGCCCTACATTTCTCAACAGCCCAAAGGCCCCTTTGTCATGGTGGTGCAGTCCTCCTCATCATCAAGGTACTGCAAACACCAATCTCCAAATGTCTAGTGCATGACAAGGTCCTCGAAGTTTCCTCCCTAAATCTCATCTACCCAAGTGTCAGATTGATGTTATGTCCTCAAGTACTCATGCACAACAACAACCTCCTCCTGTGTACATCCAAGCTTCTCAAGCTTGGCTTTCATCAACTGAAAGTCATATATGCCCATAGCATACTTGAAATAGTCCACAATTCCAGTTGGATCTCTACCTACATACTCCCCTCCATCCTTTTCCTTAGAATAATTACTTGTACTTCCTCTTTCATCAACAATCTCATGGTGAAGTATCCTAGTAGAAGATACATCTACCATTTTCCCCATGATGGGTGGAACTACCTTTCCACCTCCATCCTTCTTTTCCTTCATAGCTCTCGCAACAAAGTTGATCATCCTCTTATCCTTCATTACTTGAGTCACACATCCAAGTTCCCTTTGATGCACATACTCATTCTTCACATTTAGGTCCTTTGGATACAAAGTCATCGAAGCAATCCTTGACCTATATCCCAAGTGACTCTTCCTTGTTGTAATAACACTGGTTAAAAATCCATGTAAAAATATATAAGATCATGGTCATGGGACGCGTATTCCAAGCTCAATGGTGGGGAAAACATACTAGTGGGTGTTCATTTGGTTCATTATTGCTAAGGAAATTTGCAAAGGAAATGGTAAAGGCTTTGGAAAGCAAAAAGACATTAATTGGAATTTTATTTATGAAAATAATGGAAATTAGGAGAAAATGGAGATGAAAGGTCACAGGTTGCATGTTAGGAGGAAAATGAAGGAAAATAATGGAAATTGAAGAAAATAGAGGCCTCATTAGTAAAAAGGCTTCTGTGGATCGGTGGGTAAGCTTGGTCAGTGTAGCTTGGTCAATTCAGTTTTGGTGGAGCTCTCTTCTATTCTCTCTCTCTCATACTCTTGGACACTTAGATTTTCCTTGGAGCACTCTTGGAGGGTGTGGCACACTTGGATTTTTGGAGCAAGAAGGCAAAGGAAGAGAAATAAAGTGCAAGAGGACATCAGGATCAACAACTACAATGGATTTTTCTTGCAGGTACAGAGTTGCACGTATGTTTTCCTCACTAGTTTTGGCATTCATGGCACATGCATGTGGTTTATTGGTCATGATCTATCATTGGCATGGAGGATGGTTAGGATTGACAGTGGATTTTCCTATCCTTTCCATTTATTGGATAACCATGGTAATTATGGATTTATTTCCTTGTTTTATTTCGGTTGGTTCTCATGTTTCCTTAGCTTGGGTTGGGTTACTAGTCCTAGAAGCCATGGTTGGAAAAATGCTTTGGAATCCCTGTAACAACTTGGGTTGAGTTACTAGTCCTCAAAGCCTTGCTTTGACAAATGACATGGAAGCCCTTGGTGGGTTGAGTTACTAGTCCTAGAAGCGCTAGTTGGACAAACACTCTACAAGCCTGGAATAAGTTATGGGTTGAGTTACTAGTCCTGGAAACCTTGGTTGGACAAATGCTCTAGAGCCCTGGAAGGCTTGGATAGATACCAATCTGATGATGGTTTTGTGATATACAACCATGAGGTGGAATCATTGTTTCATGGGTTGAGGTGGATGGCCTCTGGAAGCCTTGGATGGTTTTGGATTGATGTTTTCTATGAGATCCCACATTCATGCTTGGAATATGGAACGAGGATGAATGGCTAAAGAGAGATTTGGCTCAGTCATTCTAGGTCAGGTGGAACATGGAAGTCCCATCTCAGGTTTAATTTTTCATCATTAGTATGAAGTTATTTCTCCTTGTATTTCTATGAGTATTATACTAATTCATATGTGGATTATATGGTTGTGATTTCCTTGGTATTTTTGTTGCTATTATGCTGGTTATGTATATGTTTTATGGCAGTAACTAGGTATCGCTCTCATCGTGTTATTACCTATAAATGGATGAAAAATGTAACTATGACCTAATGGATGAAATGATAGCCAATGTGTTGAGGCATCCATGCTTCTTAGTGATTCTCAGATGAGTATGAGACCCCTATGATTATATCTATTATTTACACCTGTAGATTACATATTCATGATATGCTTGATGAAATTTCTGTCATGGCCAGTAGAGTTACAGTTAAGGGATTGTTCAAGTATTTGCATTTGCATCATTTTTTCCTTGTTAGATTTATGTTCTGAAGGTGTCATTCAATTCTAGGCAGTGACCTGGGCTCTGGGCCTGAAAAAGGGGCTCAAATCCTGGGGATGTTAGCACAACACTGAAAAATAGTCCCTAGATGCTGACATGCCTTGCCATGAGAGTGTCTAGAGCCTCCTGAATGCTTACAATCCTATAGAATGGGAGCATCCAAAGGTAAAGTAGTCAAAATTTTAGTAGGACCTAAGGGCTAGCTACATGAGTGGTTGGGATGGTTCCTAGGAGTCATGTAGCTGATGTGGAAGGTCTGCATGTTGTGTTTCTGTCGATTTGACTTCCTTAAGGTCACATAGGAGGTTGAATCCAATCATAGTAGCCTCTCATAACATGTTTACTGCAGTTGGTCGGTTACTTGGGTAGATGTGGGAGGAGGGTTATGCAGAGTCGTATCAAAGCATAGTTCACCCCTCGAATTGGATGGGGAGTGTGTTGGTCATGCATTCATTTCAGTTGCATATGCATTCCTTATGTTGTAAGACCATGTGCTTGTTGCATTTTCATGGTTTTTATCATGGTTGTAGTGATGTAACCATGTGAAGTCTAATGGGGTTTTTTTGGGATGTATCTCCATGAGTGTATGGTTGTATATGCATTTTTTATGCATGTCAATGTCTATATGTTGCTATGCATGCATTGTCATGGTTATAGATATGCATGTATAGTAGGTCAAACATGAATTTTGAGGTCAGTGTATTCAATTACGTCATCATGATGCTATTGGTATGTTATGAGGCTAATGTGTTGGTTGAGATAGAGTAGGAGATGCAGACCATCAAGGTAAAGTTGCAACATTGGACCTCGAGGCCAGAGCATGTCATCATACAGGTTTGTATGTTGAGCATGTAAGTATGTAGGTTAAGGATTGTTATATGCATTATGATTATGTGTGTGCCTTTCTTTTATTGTTTTTATGGTTACATGTATGATAGATACTAGTTGATTAGTGTGGTCATATGCACATGGGTCATATAGTCATGAATGATAGTAACATGTGGTTGTATGCTTTGTTATTGTTGTTTTATGTTAGATAAATTGTTGATAATGTTATATGTTGTTGATGAGTACGTTATAGGTTAACTTGTTGATGTTAAATGATCTTTAGCTTGATGATTAGGTTATATGTTGTTGATGAGTATGTTATAGGTTAAATAGTTGTTGTTATATGATAGTTAGCTTGATGATTAAGTTATATGTTGTTGATAAGCATGATGTATAACTTGTTGTTGTTATATGCTAGTAACTTGATGATTAGGGTTATTACATTAAGATCTTGATGGTATATGTATCATACTAAGTTGGTTTGGTCTATGCAGATGGTTATGATTACAATATTCACATATGAGTTACTATGTTTTGATATTATGTCATACTAATATAGACTGATTGTGCATATGTGATTGCTATGCATGAATGACAATCGTTTATGAGCTTATGATGTGAACATGTTAGCTAGTGACTATTATGAATATCATGACCATGTTTATGTTTGAGTTGATATGTTGTGAAGTTATATCATGCTAATCTAGATTGATTGTGCAGACAAGATAGCCTCCCCGGAGATACATTAAGGTATGAGATTTCTTATGTCGTCTACTTTTTGCTTGAATGTTTGATTATGTCATCTAGTTGATTAATTTAACATGGTATGTTTCCAAGTTGGTTGAATGTTTGATGAATTGCATAATATGAGTATGTGTTCAAATGATCTTGTTTTAAGATGATTGTACTAACAAATATGTGTTGAGACAGTTGATATGTACTTGAGTGTAGTAGGTGACAGTTGTAGCATTATGTCTAATGACTATGATTTGACTATGGATTATGACATGATTTAAGTCTTTGTAAACATTTATTTCAAATTGACAGATATGATTGTCTTGATATTTGGAACATGTGGTTGACATATGTAAACAATTGCAGGAAACATGCTTGGTATTAGCGTGACAAGGTAACAATTGATGTATTTAAATAATTAACAATTAGGTAATGTGACAGTACATAGTAAGCCTCGATTGCAATAAGGTAAAAAGGTAAAAGAAAGGAATTAGACAAGAATTCCTTCGGATATGTTTGGAAACCCTAATTCCAAACGAATGAGTGCTTTTCATACAGGAAGTATTCTTAACCTTAAGCTTGTATGACATTATGTGGATATGTGCTAGAATCATGAACATGTACTTGACAAGTATATTAGCTAGTCTCTAGTTATAGGTGGATCTATCAATGGAATTGGAGCCCCTTGAGAGATGGCATGGACATGTTTAGTTACAAGGCAATGTGCTTGGCACAAAAAGGTAAGGTAACTAGTATGTTGTTATGTTTATTTATGCACTGGCAATTACACATTCATGGCAATATGATGCAGGGGATTGCATGGAAAAGTGACTACCATGAAATCTTGAAGAAGTCTCATGTTGAGCTTTCCTTTGGAAGCATTGGGAACCATGAGTATTGAGTCATGGTGTCTATTGTTAGTCTTGTGCTTTTGATATTTTTTTTATTTTCTTGTGCTTGATTTGTAGTTTTTTTTATGTCTAGTGCATGATCATGACACTTTGATTGTGGTGTGGTATTGTTATTGGTTTTCATGGTTTTCTTCTTGTTTGTTTCTTTTGCTTGCCTTTTAAGTTTTGAGTCTTGCAAATTGGTTGGGAAAGAGGAAATTTAGGAGCTCGAAGAGAGCTGAATGAAATCCAGTAGGAAATGTAAGACTTAGATGAAGTCGATGCATGTATAAATGAAGCTAAAGGCAAGCGTATAACAAGTAGTTGGATTGGTTGGGTCCATTGGTGTAAATGGATGATGTTGGGATAGTCATGAGAAAAGTAATCATGAAAGGTAAAGTAAATAGATTTGAGGCATGATATGACTTAGCTACATTGTGAATTGTTGTTCTCGATGTTGTACATGTGTTGCACGCATAAAGGGAGTTCTCTTAACCTTGAACTTATGATATCTAGTGATTATGTTGTGACCATGATTATGTTGATGTCCATATTGTATACATGTATGTATGTATGTATGTCATTTCTGATAGAGTCATCAAGGGTCATGATTATTTTATGCTAGTGTTTATATATACATATGTATGTATCTATGTCGTTGACTGACTAGATCATTATTATTTCATGTTGATTTTTATATGTATTAATGTGTATGTATGCATATCATTGTCTGACAGGATCATGATTGTTTATGCTAATATTTATGTATGTATCATGTATCTATGTCACTATCTAAGGGGGTCATCAGGGATCATTCTTATGGAATAAGTATTTCTTATGTAGGTGAACGAAATGAAGAGGTTCATGGTCTTACAAGGAATCAATTGGGAGGAGTAGCCACAAAAATATACAAGGTTAGTATCATGTGGATATGAATTGATATTGTATGCTTGTATTATGCATATGTTTATGTTATGACATGTAACTCTGAGGGATACATCAGCTGAATGAAAGTAGTGAGATCCACAACATGCTAGGATAAGCATGGATGTTGGATAAGACACTAGAAGCAAGGTTGCTTGGAAGAGATAGCGTGGTTTTGGATGTGTCATACTACTATTATGCATATGTTGTACATGTTGCATATGTATTGTTATGCGCATGAGGTGTTGTGTATATATAGTGTGTACATGTTGTTTGTGCAATTTTATGTACAGGGTGGTACACATAGTATTGTGTGAATATTGCATATGTATTGATGGGTATAGATGGTGCTATGTGCATGTTGGATATCAGGTGTTGTGTACATATTATACTATACACATGATGGATATGCGGTGTTGTGTGCATATGGTGTTGTGCACATGTTTGATATGAAATGTTGTGTACATAGGGTGATATGTATATGCTTAGTATGTAATGCTATGTACATATGGTGTTGTGTGCATGATTGTACAAGTGGTGTTGTAAGCATGTGGTTCCATGTACATGTTGTACATATGGTGTTGTGTGCAAGTGGTGTTGTGTACAAGTCATGCATATGGTGTTGTGTACATGTGGTGTCGGGTACATATCGTGCATGTGTTGTTGTGTACATCTGGAATTGTGTACATGTTGTACAAGTCTTACGATGTACATGTGACATTATGTACAAGTTGTGTAGGTGGTGCCATGTACATGTTATGTTATGCACATGTTGTGTAGGTGGTGCTTTGTACAAGTGGTACTGTGTATGTGTTGTACATATGGTACCGATGTACATGTGGTATTGTGTGCATGTCGTACATGTTGTATTGCGGACATGCGATACTATATATGTGCATTGTGTAGTCATGGTATCGTGACATGTGTAATTGTTATGTTGTGATTTGTGTACGTATATCATGTATTGTGTGGGGTTGTACATCGGGTATAAATGTATGTATTGTGTTGCACATTGTGCATAGGTGTAAGTACTATGTGGTGGTGTACACCGGGTGTAGGAACATGTATTGTGTTGTGTTGTACACTGGGTGTAGGTGTATGTGTTGTGTGTCAAGTGTAGATGCGTGTATTGCATGGTGTTTTATGTCATGTGTGGTTTTATGTGTGTGATGAACATTATGTGTATGTGCACATGGTTGAGGAGAAGGAGATGGATGTTTGTTGGGTGTGGAAACTGATCCGATGTGGGTATAAAACAAGGAAAAAGGTAGAAGCTAAGGATTGATTAAAGAATAAGTATCAATATTTTATTTTAGTTTTATTATGCATGAGATTTATGATTCTAGTCTATGATGATTACATGTGATCTATGATTCTGGTTTATGATGGTTACATGTGATTTATGATTTTGATCTATGATGGTTTTGTTTTGAGCTAACCTGATGTGATATGTTTATACATGATGATTTGGTCAAATATGCTAATTTGACTTATTGTGACAGGGAGCAGACAAAATTACAAGTGTACCTTATTGACGGGCCACTAATGAGGTATGTTTTGAAGTTATTTCATTTTATTTTGAATCTAATGGAAGTTATGTGCTTGGTATAGGAAGCACGGAAATGCTTGATTAGGTGGTTGAAACTGATGGAAAGCATTAGCAGCAACAAAAAAGGAATTGGAAAATGTAACAGTATGATGGTAAAGTATTAAGGAGCAAGGCCATTATGGAACATTGGTACCCAATAGTTTCCATTGATTTCCATGAGCATGCTATGACTGGTATGATGGTTTGAGGCATGGACATGCCTTGGTTTTTCTAACTTCCGATGTGAGGAAGCCTTTCCAAGGGATGGACTTCTTGAGATGGGGGTGCCAACTGAACTTGGAAGGTATGTGACTACATGGAAGGGGGTGACTGAATTTCCTGAGGGACTATGTAGAACATAAGGGAAGGTCGAGGATGGATTTGTTTTTGGTCATTAGCATTCCCAGATGGAATCAGATGCACGTTGCGAGTGCTCCCTGGAACAATGAGTCAGTAAATGTTTCCTTAGAAGACAAGTGGTGTAGGATTGTAGCACTGGACATTGGATGCAACTTTGACCTTGACTGTGGATTCTGGACTTCCTGGGAAGGAGGTGGATCCTCGTACTACCTTTGAGGTTGGAGGTGTGAGCCTCTGGATTTCTTTTTTGATTAATACAGGCATCATATCCTTTTATTTGTTGGTCGAGAAAATGTATATATGTGTGTATTATTGTAAATACTGTATCGAATTGGTTTATAAAGCTCCATAGACAGTATGATTATTTGTTGGTTGAAGAAAATGTGTATAAGTATATGTGCATTGTAAATACCATAATGAGATATGTTATAAAGCTCTATTAAATGGTATGTTTGTCATGTTTTAGTAGATGGTCATTGAAAATACTGCGACGAGTTGTGTTATAAAGCTCCATGGGCAGTATGTTTTGTTTTCAACAGTCTTACTGGTTATAGGTGTCATTGAACATCGAGGATGGTTTTCCCCCAAGGGGGAGGGTTCTATAACAACCCTGGTTAAAAATCCATGTAAAAATATATAAGAACATGGTCATGGGACATGTATTCCAAGTTGAATGGTAGGGAAAACATCTTAGTGGGTGTTCTTTCAATTTATTATGGCTAAGGAAATTGGCAAAGGAAATGGAAAAGGCTTTGGAAAGGAAAAAGGAATTAATTGACATTATATTTATGAAAATAATGAAAATTAGGAGAAAAGGGAGGTGAATGGTCACGGGTTTCATGTGAAGAGGAAAATGAAGGAAAATAATGGAAATTGAAGAAAATAGAGGCCCCATTAATAAAAAGGCTTCTGAGGATCAGTGGGTAAGCTTTGTCAGTTCAATTTTGGTGGAGCTATCTTCTATTCTCTCTCTCTCATACTCTTGGACACTTAGAGTTTCCTTGGAGCACTCTTGGAGGGTGTGGCACACTTGGATTTTTGGAGCAAGAAGGAAAAGTAAGAGTAAGAAAGCGCAAGAGGAAATCAAGATCAACAACTATAATAGTTTTTCCTTGCAGGTACCAAGTTACATATATGTTTTCCTCACTAGTTGTTGGCTTGATGGGGCCTGACCCTGGTTCGACATTATCTACACCAACCAACAAAACCCTAACTACTGGACTTTCGGCAACAACCTGCATAACGCAGGCTACAGTATCACCCGAACCAGTATTAGGGGATATTAGAACCAGGTTTCTACATCCAAAGGCATGTGTGATGGTTTCCTGAAATTCCTATGGCTTATATCTTCCTTCACGCAACTCTAATCCTTCCAAACAAATAACTACTACAAATATATCTAAACGATTTCCATATCTTCGCGAAGGTACTTAATTGTACCCATCATGCATAAAGATTACAGATCTACCACTTTCGCACAATAAACAAGCATTAATTCTTATAAAATATATCACAGAGTGAAGATACATGAACTTAACAGAAGTAGATAATAAGACACAGATGCATCAATTTCGGCCCAAAATAGTCTTAATTAAGTATAATTACAGACTTCTTATCCCTACGCACTTAGTTGTAGAGGCCCACGCATTTAGCCTATGGACTTACCAAGGTCTCTGCACACTCAGCTGCAAGAGCCTTCCCCTTTCGCTTAAGTACAGGGAACAAACTTTTCCTACCTTAGCACGTTCCCATTACAATGATTCTTCACTATATGATTCCCCTTAGACTCGCTATGAATCAACTATATATAGAATTTTCTTTACAATAACATGGTTTGTGGACCATGGGCGGGTCTCAAAACAACTCTATCACCTACCCAACTAAGGGACTAAAGCCCCTTTGACTTCTACTAGCTTCGCGCTCTACTTCCACATTTCATGGAGACTTTACATTCGTTACAAAAATATATTACAAAATTTTCCAAGACTTTGACCACAGTGACCCCATCCCAATAGGCCCCCAACCCAAATTTTGTGACTCGCCCTCGAGTCACTCAGATGGCATAGAAATCTTAGCTTGGATTTCGATGAACTCCACCTTCAACACTTGCAAGTTAGCAATACCCTACACTGTGGCCTATTGCACTTCCTCGACCAGATTCTTTGTTGTATGACCTTCCACCGTGAGGCCCATTATCTGTTGTATTTGCTGGATAGTCTTCAACTTCTCTTGGACTAATAGAGTAAGCTAGATTGGTTCCTCTATCCACGGTTGTGCCCTGGCCTTCAAGATGGCCTCTTTTCTCTGCAGCTCCTTAATTTGTACTTGCAGTT
Organism: Pinus tabuliformis; assembly: GCA_031772625.1. NCBI lineage: Eukaryota > Viridiplantae > Streptophyta > Pinopsida > Pinales > Pinaceae > Pinus > Pinus tabuliformis. The sequence goes on along the minus strand of CM062814.1, from coordinate 322,821,162 downwards.
GTTTCCCCTCAGTTAAGCGAGCAAAGCGATGGACTAGTGCCAAAGTGTGCACGGTTTCGCTGAGTTCATTGAATTGTTTCTGCTTCTCCCAGATATTTGTTCCAGTTTTCTGTAGAGTTGGGTCCCCCCTACAGAGTCGTCCATAATTCCATTGTTTTTTGAAAAATATCAGTGCAACCTTTAACCATTTCATCTAACGTTACCATTCCCTCTTTGATGGCCACACCGCTCTGCTCTGAGACCTGTGGCGGAGTAGTTGGCTGCAGCTTTAGCTGTAATTCTGAGATCTACATGTGCAATTCAAATCAAACTCGGCCGATTATCTCTTTGAATTCCGTTACTGTGATAACCAATTCCCTAATCTTTGCTGATGATGTTGCATCTTCGAGAATGCTGAGCTCTGGAAACTCATTAATACCTGTGTAATGGTTGCCTCCAAAGTCTGGTTGCGTGTGGCCAATTCTTCCTTCTCTTTCAAGGCCTGTTCCTTTTCTGCAAAGATTTGTTCATTGTTTGTCTTTACCTTGCTGATGACTAGAAGCACATGCTTCTCCCTAACCTAAAGCTCATCTGATATCCCTTGATGGAGTGCATGGAGGGTCTGAATCGGTAGTGCTGCTAGTTTGACACCCACATCCTTAATCTGTGTTAACTGGGTGTTTGCTTCTTCTATCTATTCGCTTAGTGATCCCTCTAGTAATGGTATGACTATGAGTTCTAGAGTCCTATCTTTCTCCAGCACAATCACACTCACTTACTACAAGCTCGTTTGAATCCTGCTCGCCTGTCCCACGCTCGATTGAAGTTGGCCTGTTTGAATTTGCAACTCGCACAGATCCTTTTGCACATTGCCTAGTGCCTGTTGGTATTGTTGTTCAAATTCTGTCCATAACTTTGTCATTGTGTCACAGACCTTGTCTCCGATCTCATCCAAGTCTCCCTCAGTGAGGGCCATTGGATCTACATGTACGTGCTTATCCAATTTCTAATTTTTCTTGGGCCTGGAAGTCATCTCCTTTTGTCACTTTGTTATTTTGAAAGGAGTGCTCTGCTTCTCACCACCACCTCCTTCCTCCTTGGACCCTTCCTTGTCCGCAGTATGTTGAGAAGCAGACTCCTAACCTTCCATTGTGGTCTCCTTTGTGGTGTGCTCCTTTTTAGAAGCTTCCTTAGCAGCAGCTACCTTGGCAGCAACTTCCTTCATTTTCTGTGCGACTTTGTCTTGAGCTGCTACCTGATCGACCTCTTTATTTTTCTGCACTATCATCTTCTCCACAGAGGAACTCTCTTCCCTTGTTTGTTCCTACATCAAGATCTATGGGGTGCAGTTACTCCCATGGCCATTTCCCCGTGACTTCCTGCACATTGGCCTCATTGACTAAGTATGGAACTTGTACTAGACCTTTTTTGGATCTCATCGCGTGCAGATAGACACATTGTGACGAATCCACCTTGAACTCCATGTATGCCTCCAACTGCTCAAATAAGGTTGGTGACAACCTCGGCCTCTGGCTAATCACCTTGCGGAGGTCCATCTTGACCAGCACCCAGAATATCTTCGTCTCCATGACCCTCTCCATATCCTTTGTTGCCCACAATGAAGTGAACTTCATGACTTCTGGTAAATTGACATCGTGTGGAGGGAACTGACTATCTTCTGACAGTCTCCACGCAACTAGGGAAATTAACAACAATAACCAGGCACAGTGGAATTCCTTGTCGTCATCCTATGCTTCGCAATAATTAAACAAAAACTCCTTACACAGATATTGTGCCTAGTTGTAATGCACCCCCTTCACGCATTGTGCATCCAATGAAATGACTAGAGCCGACACCTCATCCACGCGACATTTTCTCATAACCTTGCAAGCCAAAATCTGAGCAGAAAACTACAATTCCTTATATGTGATTGAGCGGATGGAATATCTGCGCAACTTCTTTACGAATATGAACTTGCTCTTCATTCTTTCTGCGAGTTTCTTTTCCTTACTCTTGCCTCCAAAATCCTCGGCTAGATCCACCCCTTGATAGGGCAACCGTGTGATGCAGTGGATCAACATGTCTGTAATGGGGATGAGATCTCCCATCCAAAGACACCCAACATGAACCAATGTGAGTAATTGGCGTATGCACACTGTGTTGATAGTGGTCCTGTCGAAATGTGGTACACTTAGCATATTCAACAATCCAACCTTCTCAACCCCCACAACCCACTTCATAGGCTCCAGTCGTGTGACTCTTGTCTCTTCATAATAGATCTTGGCCAAATACGTGTTTTGCACCAACTACAGAAATTTTTCATGATTAGCTAGATCCCAATATTCCATTTTAAGTGCAGGAATGGGCCCTAATAGAGCGCCTTCAAATACCACATTTTCTGGCAACAACGATGTAGATACCATAAACTTGCCAAAATCGAGATCTTTTGGGACCTTCACTTTGCCTTTTGCGGAGGGATATACTTCGGGAGCCTAGTAATAGGCTCACCCTCCTCCTCATCATCCAACTCTTCAACCCCTTCATGATGCTCCTCTTCATCAATATCTAGGGGTTCATGTGGTTGTTTGGATTTGTCCATCTTCCCTTTCTACCGAATCTCCATAGGATTCTTCCTCAGTGACTGCCTCACCGGAACGAACTATGGTTTCTTCTGTTTCTCCTTAGGAGCAGATGGTTTAGGCCTAGGTGACCTTGGCACCGTAGGCACATATGGCGTAGCTTCCATCACCAATGTGATTTCAATGGTTGTGGCTTTAGAACTTGTGGCTTCTGCGGGGTTAGTGGATTTCAAGTTGTCTGCAAAGGAATCTCGAAAGGTTTTAGATACGTTAGCTAGCCCTGGACGCTTAAAAATATCTTCCTAATCTTCTCAGCTCATAGACATACAATAATTGTTCTAACAACAAAATCTCTAAAAGAAAAGTGTTTTAATGCAAGCTATCATACCAGATTTATAGGCGATTTCAAATTCAAATCCTACCATTCCCTCCAAATTTATATCATAAATGCACCTTTGGTGGCAGATTTCCAAATATTTGCACCATAACTGCAGCTTACTTGCTCCTCCTAATGGGATTTTCAACATCCAATCAGTTACAGTGCACCCATAAACTATTTTTTGACCCTTCTATGTGGCACCATTCTCCATGGCGCAACCCTCTTAGTGCATCGTCTTTTGGCGCATTTCTTTCTTCTGTCACGTAGCCCCCTTACTTCGTTTTTCCACTTTTTGGGCAATGTAGTTTATAGTCCCGCACCTCCTTGCAGCTGCCTAGAGTACTAAGACTATCCTGCCATCATGTAGTCATTATGCAGGGGCAAGATCCCCTTGATACAACTTCAATCGACTTCCATTGATTCTTCCAGGAAATAATTCCCCATTCAGCTTCGTGAGCGGAACTGCACCACCATTTATAATTTCCTTGACTATATAGGGTCCCAACCAGTGCATTTGAAACTTTCCAGGAAACTTCGTGAATTTTCTATCATAAAGTAGGACCAAGTCATTCACCTTGAAGGTGCATAGCTTAATATGTCGATCATGCCAGGCCTTCTCGCATTCCATTTGCACTTGTTGGTGAAATCCTATGAGAAACCTGTATTCTTCTAATTATAGCAATTGTGCATGACATTCCTCCATAGTCTCGTGATCCAGGATATTATTCAATGCTACAATCCATAGATTTGACACAATATACTCCATGGGCATCACAACCTCTATCCAATAGAAAACCCTGAATGGGGTCTGGCCTGCCAACTTTTTGCACATCATCCTATATCCCCATAGGACTGTTGGTATGCATAAATCCTAGTCATTCCTCTGTGAGTTGTAGATCTTTTTCAATGTGTTTTCCATGATTTTATTGAATGCTTCAACCGTACCATTTTCCTGAGAATGATAGGGTGTACCCTTTTGATGATAGACTTGGAATTCTTCGAGCATCATGGAAATAGTTTCAAGTAGAAAATGCATACCCCTATCACTCATCAGTATCTTAGGACAACTGAACCTTATCAAGACATATTCAAATAGGAACTTCACAGCTATAGTAGTGCTACAGTCTTTCGCTAGATGTGCTTCTACCCATCGTGTCAAATAATCAATCGCAATAATAATATACCACATGCCCGTCTTTTTCCCTGTGGTTGTATCGAACCTACAAAGTCAAACGCCCATTTTTCAAAGACTTGTAATGAAATTTGAGGATTTAAGGGCAGTTCATCCCTCTGTGATGGCTTCCCCATCCTCTAACAAGCATCGCATGCCCTACAATATGCCTTAGAATCCTTATGCATTGTTGGCCACCATAATCCTGCACGCAGAATCTTCTGCGCAGTTTCTCTACTTGCATAGTGTCCTCCCGCTACTCCTCCATGTGCTTCGATGAGGATGCTAGTTTGTTCAAACTCCGAAACATATCGGCATAGTATTTCATCAGTGCCCATCTTATACAAGTGTCCTACGATCACAAAAACATCAGTCGTGCGAACCAGTAATTCCTTTTTCTACTGGGTAGAATATCCTTCTGGGGCTGTGCCAGTAGTCAAAAACTAGATTATATTAGCGAAATGATCATCTGCGACACGCACTGTAAAGAGTTGCGCATCCTGCAACCCATCTTCTAGACTAGTAGGTTCTTTGCCTATCTTGATCCTAGATAGGTGATCTGGTCCCGCGTTTAATTGTCCAGGCTTCACAATTACCTCAAAATCATATTCCTGAAAAAGAAATAACCACCTGCAGATCTTCCCCCCAACACAGGCTTGTTGACCAGGTACTTGAGAGCAGAGTGATCTATGTACATTTTGAAATGTGCGCCTAATAGCTAATGTCAGAATTTTTGCAGCACGTAGACCATCGCCAGTCCTTCATGCTCTGTAGTTGAATAATTCTTCTCAGCCTTTGACAATTTTCTACTAGCAAAGACTATAGGATGATCAATTTCACCTTCTCCTAGCTGGGTCAATACCGCACCCAACACAATACAAGAGGCATCCACATGTACATGAAATTCTTTCTTCCAGTCTGGAAACACCAAAATGGGTGCATTCACCATCTTTTCCTTTAACACATCAAGACTGTGCTGACACTCCTCGTCCTAGTAGAAAGTCATGTCCTTCTTCAGCAATTTCTCCATTAGCACAATTATCTGTGCATAAGATTTTATAAACTTTCTATAGTAACCAATGTGCCCCAGCATTGCACGCAATTGCTTAACATTCTTTGGAGCCTCTAAATTGACAATCACAACTATCTTTGTAGGGTCTACCATTAATCCTTGCTTACATACCACATGGCCCAACAATATCCCATAAGGCACACAAAAGATACACTTCTTCAAGTTTAGAGAAATTTGGTATCTGTGACAAGTATCCAACATAAGGCACAGACTTGCAACGTGGCACTTTACCAACCCAAAGGCAGTCCAATCATCAAAATAGACTTCTAAAAATTTATGGATGAACTCTTTAAACACTGCAATTAGAACCCTTGAAAATATTGTAGGCGCATTCTTCAGCCCGAACGGCATCACTGTGTACTGGAAGAATTTCCACTCCATCGTGAAGGTTGACCTACTACGATTCTCCGATGCGATCTTGATCTGATGGTACCCTGAAAACCCATCAGTGAACGAGCAAGCTTCCTATCCTCCCACATTCTCCCAAACGTCATCAGCAAACGGGGTTCGAAATGGGTCGTGGATGCATGCATCATTAATATTTCTCAGATCTACACATATCTTGATTACACCTTGTTTCTTCCTTTCATAAACAACCATAGGTCTTACCCAATCAGATTCTTCTACAGGCTTAATGATTCCATCTTCTATCATTTTTTCCAACTCTTTGCACACCTTCTCCTTATACCTAGGATTTAGACGATACTGTCTCTGTTTCATGGGCTTCGCATCGGGCTTTAAGGTTATCTTCATCACTCCTAGATCCCCTACTATTCCTTTGAGGTCTGAGAACTTGGTCGGAAACAAGTCCTGGTATTCGCATAGTAGTTCTGGCACTTTATCAACTGTATCTTCATCCCAATAATCATCTATATTTTCAAACTTAGGTTGCACGTCAGACCCAATGTTCACTTTCCTACTCTTCAATGATTCTGTTATGTCAGGGTTCACTTCTTTAGGTCCTTCAACCTCATGTTGTCCTTCAGTTTCTAGAATTTTGATCTTCCAGGGATCCTCTTCTTCTTCTTCTGTAATCACATTGTAGCATTCCGGCGCATGGAAGAGCTGGGTTTCTAGTCCGGTTGAACCCATTCTACCGTCTCTTTAGGTGTTCTAAAGATAGCGCCTTAGTTTCCTGGAGTGCTTCATCAATGCACTCAAATCCATCCTCAAAGCTTAAAGTTAACAAGAAACTATCTCTCAAGATATCCCATTCGGTCGTCCCATGGCATAACTCTGTTTCCAAGTACCAATTCATTGGAATAATATCTAAGGTGTGACAGAAGGTATGCACCCATTCCTGTTATGGCTCTTCTCCCCAAGCTTTAGTCCACTGTGCCAAGTGCTCACACAAGTCATATTTCCACTTTATTTTTTAGTCATCCAGGTATTAGTGTAACCAAACCTTAGCTTCAGCATCCGCTTGTATTCCCTCCAATTAGTGAAGCCATCCTTATGCGTACCCCACCAACAGGCCGGAATAGCGTGCAGTGCCAGATCTAGTGCTTGGAATCAATGTTCCTCGACTAACTCCCTCTCAAACACATCCAAAAATAAATTAACATCATCTAAGCCATCATAATGCAGGAGATTCCTTACCTTTATTGATACATACCACAACGATTTTGTCATCATATTGCAACATAGCGTGGAAACTTCATGCAATCTATTCTGCCAGTGTTCGAGCTCTTCATCTGAATCTGTGGTGCATGAGATATCTCTATCCCATGCAATTCACCCATCTGCAGTAGAATTGATCCAATCCTCGTCAAGCGCAGTAATCTTGTATATTTTATCCAAGTAATTGTCCTCCACATAGTCGTGAACTAGTTCAGTGTAGCACGCTCCCTCCGCAGGATCTAGTGGTACAATAACTTGCAATGCCTTCCTTTCAAATGTCATCCTTCACTTCTTCAAGTTAATTAAGACATCCATGTCAAAGGCCCAATCAATCCCTAATAGCGCAAGGTAAGGATTGTTTTCATCCACTATTTCAATTACTTAAAAATTGGCCAGAGTGCTTTCCCCTTCAAGGTCGACTATTACCCCATATAGGCGCCCCATAGGAATGATTTTCTACTGATTGGCCATGCATAGATGTATAGGCAATCATTGTAGTGTAGGCCTCCCCATCCTTTTCCATGTCTACTTAGCCAGTACGTTCACATCAGATCCCAGATCCAAGATGACTTGATCCATTTCATACTCTCCAATCTGCACAGTCAACCTCATCTCGCGCTCTGTCCACTTCTTATGTTTACCCAGTTTCCTCACAGTGCATTGTTTTGAAGGAGTCTTAATTTTTCCCCTGCAAATATCAATTAGCTCCTGGAGCCCTTCTACCATCTTTTTATCCCGCAACAACTTCATAAAATTTTTCAGAAAAGTAGTCAATAGTGAGGGATCCAAGTCCTATATTTCATTGTTTTCAGCTGATTTCTCTTGACTCCCTGATGTAGAAGCTTCAACAAAATTCTTCTTGGCCTCCATAAAAGTTTCTCTAGCCTAGTTGAAGTCAAATCCGACTTCTTTTTCGGTAGCCTTGGCACCCATCCCTCGGTCTTCGGCTGCTTTCCTTTATCTTCTCATGTGGCTATACCACTTCATATCATGATATTAATGCTATGATCCTCTTCGCGAGGCTCTACCCTCATCATCTGTATGTTTTGTGTAGGTTGTTGTGTCGTTTTCTCCTACATCTTGGAATTCAGCATCAGGCAGTCTTCTATCACATGATCAAATTGTCTGCAATATTGATAAGATGGATGCATAGGGTTCTAACAGTTGTGCAAAAAATGGCCTGCTTTGCCAAAGTTATAACCGATGATTTGTCCACGACCTTTGTCAACCCCTCCTCCTCTTCCTCTTCCACAATCTTGAAATCCTCCAGCCACTGTACTTGTGCCCTGATCCTGAGGTTGATTTTCTGCTTGCATTTAATATGCAGGGGTTGACTCCATCATCAATTCATAGCTTTGACAGTTTCACTCATGTCCAACCAATTTATAAAAAGTACAAAACAATTGTTGCGTTGTCTGAATAAAATTTTGCAAGAGGTGACAATTATCAGTCGTGTGCTTCCTAGCTATCTGGCAGATAACGCACAATAATGGTACTCCCATGCTTGGTCCTATAATGTTAACAGGCTTCAAAGGCACAAGACCTCCTTCAATCAAGTAATTATGATAAATAGGTCAATGATCCTTATCATGTCCCTTCTCTTTGCATTTTATATAGCACACTTCAGTGCGCACCTCTAGCTAAGATTCCTTCCCTGTCTTCAATATTTGCAAGTCCATGTGTAGGCTTTCCAGTTGCAACTGAATATGTTGTACTCCAACATTCCTATCCTGCACTGGCAAGGCTTCTAACCTCATTGAAATCTCCACAACCTCTGCTTGCATTCCTATCTTCTGTTGTGATAATGTTAATCTCAGATGAGGTAACAATGAAGCAATGTACCAGTCTCTATGTTGATCATCGGTGATATTCATATTAGCCTGTCGGATCAAGCATTTTAGCCTCTAATCGAAATACCACGAGGACTCATTTAACCTCTGTTGTATTTCCTTAAACTTGGTTACAGATTGCTCCTAATACTTGGGCTTCTTAAACTCACTGTTCAACACCTGCTAAGTCTCTGCCATCGTCGCTCTAGGTATATCTGTACAGAAGTTGATGTACCAAGTCAATGCTCTGTCCTGCAGCACTGTGACTAGCCACACTTTCTTCATATTATCATCTGTAATCTGTTGTGCTATCCATTGAGAATCTGTGACAAACCATAATTGTTCAGGGTCTTTGCTTCGCAAGCATTTGAAAATCAGCATCTTCATTGCATTCACCATGTTGAATGGTTGACGCGGAGGTGGAGGTGGAGGTGAAGGTGTAGGTGTATGTTGCAGAGGTGGAGGTGGAGGTGGAGTAGATGGGTGAGGTATCCTTGAGATACCCTGACTTACCATCTACAATGTGCTTCACGGTGTACTCATAATATTTCCTTCATCATCCCTAGAAGAGGATCCTAACAACGGACTGTATTCAGAGCCTAATTCTTCATTATTTTTCAATGGTTTTCCACTTCGCATAGTACCAAACATCAAGGTAATGGCATAACCCTTTTTTCACAAAACAACATCTTAATCCAAATTTTCAAAGATTTTAAATACTTACCTCACAGTCCCTTGAAGAGCCTGCACTTTGATTTGCTATAGTTGATGGTCATATCAATCGCAAGCACAATGACAAATCTTCCTAAGATACGATCAATCCAATGATCAATGGCCCATGCGATTTTATCTTCTGAAGCTTCCAAGCACTTCACCATTTCTGGAGTCCACACAATAGGTCCATCAAGAATCCACGTACCTTGACCGTTCGCTAATCTATATAGCCACTCATGTAATTTTCAAGGGAAAAAACATAAAAAGGCTTCGGTTTCATCTGTGTACAGGTATCTATTCAACCACTGTTCCTTGGATAACGTGGGTTTCTATTCTCCTAAGCTGCAAACATGTGCAACTTTCGATCGAGCTACTTCTCAATTTCTTTCTTAGTACAGAACCATTTATTCGACATTGCGCATTCCTCAGATAGATCTTGGTCCCAGAAACGGAACCATTTGTTGGCTTGATGAGGCCTGACCTAGGTTCAACATTATCTGTGCCAACCAGCAAAACCCTAATTGTTAGCCCTTTCGGCAACAACCCGAATGGTGCAGGCTGCATTCTCACCCGAAGTAGTATTAGGGGATGCTAGAACCAGGTTTCTGCATCTAGAGGCCTGTGTGATGGTTTCCTGAAGTTCCTATGGCTTAGATCTTCCTTCATGCAACTCTAATCCTTTCAAACAGATAACTACTACAAATATATCTAAACGACTTCCACATCTTCGTGAATGTACTTAATTATACTTATCATGCATAAATATTACATATCTACCACTTTTTCATAGTAAACAAGCATTCATTCATATAAAATATATCACAGAGCGAAGATACATGAACTTAGAAGAAGTAAATAATAAGATACAGATGCATCAATTTCGGCCCAAAACAATCTTTATTAAGTATAAGCGTTTAATTACAGACTTCTTACCCATGTGCACTCAGTTGCAGGGGCTTGTGCACTCAGTTGCAGGGGCTTACCAAGGTCTCTGCACACTCAGCTTCAGGGGCTTACCAAGGTCTCTGCACACTCAGCTGCAGGGGCCTTCCCCTTTCACCTAAGTACGGGAAACAAACTTTTCATGCCTCAGCACCTTTCCCTTACAATGATTCTTCGCTATATGATTACCCTTAGACCTGCCATGATTCAAATATATATAGCATTTTCTTTCCAATACCATGGTCCGCGAACCATGGGCAAGTCTCAAAACAACTCTATCACCTACCCAACTAAGGGACTACAACCGCTTTGAATTCTACTAGCTTCACACTCCGCTTCCACATTTCTGAGAGACTTTACATTCGCTACAAAAATATATTACAAAATTTGGCAAAACTTTGACCACAATGGACCCAGGGACCCCATCCAACACTAGTTTTTGCATGCATGGCATATGCATGTGTTTTATTAGTCATGATCTATCATTGGCATGGAGGATGGTCGGGATTGACAATGCATATGCCTAGCCTTGCCATTTCCTGGATAGTAATGGTGATTGTGGATTTATTTCCTTGTTTTGTTATGGTTAGTTCTCACGTTTCCTTCGCTTGGGTTGAGTTACTAGTCCTAGAAGCCCTGGTTGGACAAAAGCTTTGAAAGCCCTATAACAGCTTGGGTTGAGTTACTAGTCCTCTAAGCCTTGGTCGGAAAAATTCTCTGGAAGTCTTTGGTGGGTTGAGTTACTAGTCCTAGCAGCCCTGATTGGACAAGTGCTCTGGAAGCCCGAAATAAGGTGTGAGTTGAGTTACTAGTCCTGGAAGCCTTCGTTGGACAAATTCTCTAGAGCCCTGGAAGGCTTGGATAGAGACCAATCTGATGATGGTTTTGTGATGTTTGACCATGAGGTGGAATCATTGTCTTATGGGTTGATGTGGATGGCGTTTGGAAGCCCTTGATGGTTTTAGATTGATGTGTTCTATGATATCCCACATTCATGCTTGGAATAGGGTACGGGGGTGAATGGCTGAAGAGAGATTTGGCTCAGCCATTCTACGGATGGGTGGAATGTAGAAGCTCCATCCCAGGTTTGGATTTTGCATCATCAATATGAGGTTATTTCTCCTTGTATTTCTATCAGCATTGTACTGGTTCATATGTGGATTATATGGATGTGATTTCCTTGGTATTTCTATTGCTATTATGTTGGTTATGCATATGTTTTATGATAGTAGCTAGGTATGGTTGTCATCATGTTGTTGCTTGTATGTGGATGAATAATGTATCTATGAGCTAATGGATGAAATGGAAGCTAATGTGTTGAGGCATCAATGCTTCTTAGCAATTCTCAGATGAGTATGAGACCCCTATGCTTAGATCAGTTATTTACACTTGTAGATTACATCTTCATGATACATTTAACAAAATCCCTGTAATGGCTAGTAGGGGTCCAGTAAAGGTCTTGTTCAAGTATTTTCATTTCCATAATTGTTTCCTTGTTAGATTTATGTTCTGAAGGTGTCATTCAATTCTGGGTAGTGACCTAGGTTCTATGCATGAAAATGTGGCTAAAATCCCAGGGATGCTAGCACAAAACTGAGCAAAATAGTTCCTAGATGATGGCATGCCTTGTCGTGGGAGCATCTAGAGCCTCCTGGACACTAGCAGGCGTATAGCATGGGAGTGTCCAACGGTCAAGTGGTCAAAAGCTTCAGTGGGACCCACGGGCTGGCTACCTAACTGATTGGGATGGTTCCTAGGAGTCCTATAGCTGATGTGGAAGGTATGTATGTTGTGTTTCTATCGATTACACTTCCTTGGGGTCACATAGGAGGTTGAATCCAATCATAGTAGCCTCTTGTTTCATGTTTACCTTGGTTGGCCAGTTACTTGGGTAGATGTGGGAGGAGGGTGTTACACTTGTCATCGGAATGACCATGGTTTTCCCTCCAGCTATAATCAAGAGTATTTCATGGGCCACCATTAGTATGGCTTGTGCAACTACAAATAAATCCTATCCCAAAACCATAGCATGATCATCCATCTCAATAACCCTCAAATCTAAATTTCAAAACCATGAATCCACTCTCACTTGTGTTTTCCTCAAAACATCTGTCACAGCTTTCATGGTTGAGTTAATAGCTTTGAAAGCACTCAAATCCCTTTCCACTTCATCTTTCTTCCCAAAATATGTTGTTTCCTTTCTACCAAGGAAACTATGTGTAGCCCGTATTTCAACAAATGCAGAAAATTTCTTCCCATGTATGGTCACCTGCACAAAACTCAACCTCAAGGCATCTCCATCCTCTATAGGATTCGTCTTGTGTCTTATCTCGAGAACCTTCTTCAACATTTCCACCTCAAAGTTGTCTTTGGACTTGTGCCTTGACCTGGTTGTCCTCTTAAGGTATACAATCTCCTCTTTAAGTTCATTTGAGGAATCTAATCCTAGTCTAGCTTTCATTCCATCAAGCTTCTCGTTCTTCATGTACTAGTCAAGTGAACCTACTTGTTATACATCGATCTCCTCCACTCGAAGTGACCGAAACATCCACAATTCATCCTACATGGCCTGGTAGTAATCTCCAAGTTTGTCAATGTATTCAATTTCAGCTTCTTCTAAAACAACAAGTTTACGATCAAGAAAGTCCATCTTGATCTCTTCCTCAAGTCCCTTGAATTTACCCTGCAACATGGCACTTTTCTCCCTTAAGTGAACTTGCTCATCCATGAGTTCTTGCAGTCTCCAGTCACCTATCTTCTCGTCAAGTTCCTCAAGTTCAGCATACCTTCTATGAAGATTGTTCAAATCCTTCTGCACATCCACTATTCCATCTCCAATGTGCCCCAATAATTCCCACTCTTGCATAAGAGCTTCATAATGTTTTTACCTCTTGTCCTTCCAATAATATGTCATGTCTTCAAGATTTTGAAAAGCCCTTACATCTGCCATCTTCCTTTCTTTAGCTTGGCCAAAGCTCCTACTTTGCCCATGCTCAACTATGTCACACTACAACCAAATCCTAAGTAACCAAGCTTCAATACCAATTGCAACCATTGCCTATTGTATTCCTACTTCTTCTTTAATCAGCTCATCTTGCCCTGAACCAAGCTCTAATACCAACTATCACACCCCTACATTGTGGTAGTCTTTCAACCACACATAGGCGGGTGTGGCATTGCTGAACTTTTTATTTTCACCACTACTAAAGTACATAGACTACACCTACTCAACACTTGACCAATTTTCTCTAAGTGTTCACAATGCGGCGGAAATAAAATTCATTTTATTTATCTTATTCAATTATCTTTCATATATGCAGTAGAATAAATCATCAATAACACAAGTTTATGCACATTTATATGGGAGCGGAAACTCTTGGTTAAGTCTGCCAAACAATAATATAAATCTATAACTTTACTTCAAATACAATATTTTTACAAATATACACAAGTTCGTGCAACAACCCAAGGTCGACCTCCACACCTTGTCGAAATTTCCCCATGGTAGTGCTCGGGTCATGCTGCTCGGACCACCGTGCTACTGTTGCCACCCGTCCTCACTACCTCTACCTAAAAACCCCATAATTCGTGCTTCCAATACATCATGCAACACTCTGCCGAATTTCCCCAACGTGTAACACTTCTTCCCAAAACATTGTCTGCATTCGACACTCCTATCATTTCTTCCCAGTTCAAAACTGTCTTACACCACTCCCGATTCTGCCCGCACCATTCTGCAGCGCTCCACCCATCACACAATTTTGCCACACTACAACTTTGCTGCATGGTGGATGCACCAATAGAAACTTTGTTCACTACTCGTTCAACCGAACTATTGTCACACTGCCACCCAACCCAAGTTCACCTGCCCAGTGTAGGGCATGACCCGACCCGCCTATTTGTGCGGTGCCTTGGGGAACTCTATCAGCATCCCAATACATGTTGTTCACTACTTGACCTGCGACCTACTCCTACCTTCGCTCTTTAGTTATCCAAACTCACCCTTTCACTCTATTTTTTTGTTTAGAACGAAATTTGTGATGGTTCCTAACTCCACCACCTCAACGCTATACTTATATGCTTCTCCATCGAATGTAATTCACCAAGGGTCGCGTCGTTTGGTGCTTCCATCAGTCAGCCCAACATGTACTTGACCTAGCCATCAACATGACAAACCCATCCGCCGAATGTATTTTTCCCAATGGTCGCGTTAGTCCATATCTACCCATGGGTCGGCTTGCCTACAACGTTCAGCTGACCTACATCGTCACACACTCACCCATTCACTTAACTTGTCCACCTGAGCCGACCTCTCATTGTAACTCAACATTATCGTCGCACCTTGGTCGCACGTAGCACATGAATCGCCTATCAGTCGCTCGTGACACAAGATTCACCCATCACACATCAGTTTGTCTTGTTGGGATAGTGCCTGCCCATAAGCGCACCTGCTACACGTGTTTTCCCATCCCTCGCACATAGCTGACTGAGTCACCTTTAATCGGATATGGGGTCGCACATAACCGAACTTTTTGCCTCCAAGTCACCTTTAACTAAATGCTCCACCCGAGTCACCTTTAACTGAACATGGGTGCCCGTCAAGCATCTAGGCACGACCATAATTTAAATTCGATTTTTTGACTCCCTCAGGTTCTCTTAACGTGAAGTCCTGACAAATAGGGAAACATTTTAGGGATGGCATTTTACTTATTTGTTTATAATTTTTTTGTTGAGAGGTTCTCTACAATCGAGTATAAGGGGTCACAAAACGTTATATTTAAAAAAGTAAAATAATATTTTAAAGTAACAACTTAAAAAAAAATAACAAAAGAAATTAATGTCGTCCATAATTAAAATATTTGAATTTGCACCTTAATTTTATATAACTTTCTATAGAGATATAAAGTAACCTAAAGTAAAAATAAATAAATAAATAAATAAATTACTTTTAGTATGAGGAAGAAATATAATTTCTTCACTACTTAATATGAAGATGAATAAAAATTAATTTAATTGTTACTACATGGTCGAAGAAATGTAATTTTTTCACTAGTTAATATTATGATAGGGAGAAATAGTATTATTGATATTACATGATGTGTAGTTCATTCTAAGTTTATTTTACATTTGATATTTAAAACAAAAATATATTAATAAAAAACAATATTTTACTCTCAACCATAAGTAACATAGTTCAAATTCCATATAAAATAACATAATTTATATCTAGTTTATATAGAGGAAAATAAAGTAAGTTGTCAAATACCCCCTTCGTAAATAAATAATATCATGTAAAAAAAAATATTAAACATGAACTAAAATGGCTTTTTATATTTTTTATAAAAAAATAATAATCACCTTACAAAGCATTCATATAGTCTTATGCTATACTTTAATAGCATTACCCTTATTTAAATATTTATAATTTTATTAGATGATAACTAATTTAAGCTTTGCAATGACCAAACTCTGCATTTCACTAATTTTTAATCCCCAAACCTAGCTGATGGCATGGATTCAAGTTGGACACTTTGAGATAAACACATCCTCCTTCCACCAGGCATGCCCTTGCATTGGGATGCGTACAACATCTATAGCTCAGAGGTCTCCTTGTTCATCGTATGGTAGAGGGTTCGATAAGGGTTTCTTTGGCAACCAACTCTCTTATGTTCTGACCACAACTCAGTTTGGAAATGTCTCGAAGGGTTCTGTAGTGAGTCTGTTACAGGAATTTCATCATATTGTCTCTAAGGTAACGTTTGATCACTGATAAACCCCTCTTTCCAACTTGTGCTTACTGTCTTTTCTAATAAATAATGATTATCGTTAATTTTGGTGGAGGACATTGGATGAACAAGAGGATTTTCTTATTGTTCCCTTCCTTGTTCTTGCAAATTTCTAGTATCATTTCTCTATTCTTTGCACAGGTTTGCCCGGAAGAGACTATGGAAAAATTGCAGGGTTTACAGGTAAAACCCCAACCCCTACACTTCCACTCATAGGATTGTTTCAATTTTCGTTACTCTTATCCCTTTCCTTACAATTTTTCTTCTTTGGATTACAGACGAAATCTCCACTTTGGCTTCCATGAATAGGTTGGTTGTTTGCTGCTCCTTTCAGACTCTCTCTAGTAGAGGCCTCTTCCCATAATGCTCAGGTGCTTCCAGAATTGAAACCCAGTTTCAACTAAGGGCTTTCTCCCAGGTAAAGCTTTGAATTGTTTACATTATCAGCTCTCTGCCGAGGGTTACGACCTCATAGGAATGCAGTATCATCTATTGACTTTAGTCATGAAAGATACCCTTATTTAAATGTGAAAGACTAGTCTTGAGATCTTTTACAGGGTTAGTTTTTAGTGAAATTTGTACTTGCTACTAAATTCAAAAAAACCTAAATGATTTTACTTCAAACCATTAATGGGTAACTTTCCTTTTTCTTCTACAGTCATTATTGCCACAATGGTTTTGTTTAGAGTTTTTCCTTTACTAATTAGGAACTGGCCCTGCGTATTTAGCAATAAATTTTGTATGTGTACATCCTAGACCTGTCACACCTATAGAAACTAAAGGAAGGTCTAGAACTACTCTCAAACTACCGGTATTTACTAGTTGAGTCAGGTGATGTTAGGTCCCTATACTACTAGTGTAACCCCTTATTGTTATTAGTACAACCCCCTTATTACATTGTTCTGCCCATGTAGTCCCCATATTGTTATTAATGTGCCCCATAGAAGCCCACTATTATTATTATTGTGCCCTTACATTATTATTGTTATGCCGGCTCTGATTATATTATGACCCCTTAGACTCCTATATATAGAAAGGAGGTCTTGTCATTTGTATCATCTAAGAATTGTTCATTTGTGTAATGTAAAGGAGGTTTCCCCCTTGAATAGGCTTATTTCTAAGGCATTGATATATATTTTCTATCTTTCTGTGAGCTAATTTCATAACATTTGGTATCAGAGCTTTGGATTCTAAGGTTTCACTGCTCCAAACATATCATCATGGAATTTTTGCAATAACGGTTTTTTTGCGAAGTTTCAAAAGTTAAAAAAAAACCCATTTGAGATGAAATCACGTTGAACCTCGGATCCAAATTTCATATCTTGTCTCGCTATATTTTAGGATATATGATTTGAGGAAGTTAGGGTTTTTGCAAGCTCCAGAATTTAATCTAAAATAGGTCATCATGGAATTTTCGCTATAAATTTTCCGCTACGAAGTTTCAGAACCTAAAACAAAAACCCATTTTAGAAGAAATTTTTCTGAACCACGGATCCGAATTTCAGCTCTTATTTCTCTATATTTTCAGAGATACAGTCCAAGACATTTAGGGTTTCTGCAGGATCCCAAATTACATCCCAAATAGGTGACCAGGGGAAAATAGTCATAACTGTCTCTTTGAGCATCAGATTGAAATTTCGTAAGAAGTTACAGAAGAGGATAGACTATAGTTTCCTATGTATATTTTCAGATCCGAAGGTCAAAACAGTGACACGTGGCACTTCATACAAGTTCGCTCTTCTGAAAAGGTCTATAATTAGGTCATCGCGGGAGATTGGGAATAAATCTTTCTTCAGGAATCCAATTGCAATCAAACTTGTGGAGTTAGAAATAGGACTCAAAGGGCTATTACAAACCCAAATTTCAGAACTTAAAGATCCAAAAGTACAGAGTTACAGTCATTTCAAGATCAAGCTCCTAAAATCAAGAAAAATCGAGATGAGGAAGTTTGATGGCAAGGATCCTGTAAATTGGATACTACAGATGGAGAAATATTTTGATCTACATGGTGTATCACTATTACAAAAGGTATGTATTGCATCTTCATATTTAGAACAAGATCATTTTTATGGTATAAAGGGCTTTGTTCTCGTAAACCACTTGTTATGTGGTCAATTTTCACGAAGGAAATTATAGCACATTATGAGGATACAAAGAGAAACACCTTCTTTAGAGAAACACCACAACAATTGGAAGAAAAAAGAGAAAAATGGCTTTGTTACAAAGTGGAAAGCAAAATTATGGCAACAAGGAAGTCTACCCCTCACAACTATAAAGATGGAAGTGTTGTTTCTCCTAGCCTTCCATAACCTACAAGGGTTACACCACAACAATTCGAAGAAAAAAGAGAAAAAGGGCTTTGTTACAATTGTGATAGAAAATGCACTAAAGGTCATAAGTGTGCTGAGAAGAAATTATTTTACATAGATTATGAAGAGGAGGAAGAAAAGGATCAAGAAACGTCAAAAGAAGAGGATATACACCAGGAACCGACCCCAGAGAAAGAAGAAATGAATCCGACCATATCTTGTAAAGCATTGGAAAGAATTACCACTCCTCAAACTCTCAAGATAGAAGGACATATCAAGAAGAAAAAGGTTCAAGAAGTGAAAGATCACATTGAGAAAGAAGAAATGAATCCGAACATATCTTGTAATGCATTGGCCGGAATTACCACTCCTCAAACTATCGATATAGAAGGACATATCAAGAAGTGAAAGATCACATCGAGCATCAAGAAATGAATTCGACCATATCTTGTAATGCATTGGAAGAAATTACCACTCCTTAAACTATCAAGATAGAAGGACATATCAAAAAGAAAAAGGTAATAGTGTTGATTGATTCGGGCACCACCCATAATTTTATTCATTGTAAGATAGCTAAGGAATTGAATTGCTTCCTATATCCAGCACCAGAGTGTCAAGTAATGGCTGCAAGTGGAGGAACCATAAATTGCTCTGGAAAGTGCCATAATATCAAGCTATCCATGGGAGAATATGTATTGAATAGCCCAATGCTTTCCATTCCAATGGGTGGTGCTGATGTTTTACTAGGAGTCCAATGGCTACAATATTTGGGTACGATAACTTTTAATTTTCAAGAACTTTTCTTGAAATTTTTTTCGAAAGGAGAGGAAGTTGAATTGAGGGGTATTGAAGGGAAACCGGGAAAGATAATAAACTCTAATAGCATGACAAAGCTTTTAAATAAATAACAATGGGGCGCAATTGCACAATTATGTTCACTAGAGGATCCCACATCGAAATCATGTATTTCTCCAAATCTCCAAAATGTTTTGGACCATCATTCCAAGGTATTTGACACTCCCAAAGGCATCCCACCTATTCGTGATCATGATCATTCTATTCATTTGATTCCAAGAAGTGTTCCTCCAAACATCAGGCCTTACAGATATCCATATGCCCAAAGGAGTGGGAACTCATTCAAAAGTTGCAGAAGGTCCCAGTTCAAACAGTATTGCGAGAACTTGAGAAGGAAGGAAAAATCATATTGGAACCAGAAGCAGTCACAGAACCAAGAAATCGACACCTATGAAATAGATCAATTTCAGAGTATCTCATCAAGTGGAAGAACTTACCCACTGAATATTACACATGTGAGGACAAGAATTTATACAGAAGCATCAAGAATTACTCAAGCGTTGAGGACAACACTTTTTGAAGGAGAGGGGCATGTTAGGTCCCTATACTACTAGTGTAACCCCTTATTGTTATTAGTACAAACCCCTTATTATATTGTTCTACCCATGTAGTCCCCATATTGTTATTAATGTGACCCATAGAAGCCCACTATTTTTATTATTGTTCCCTTACATTATTATTGTTATGTCAGCTATGATTATACTATGACCCCTTAGACTCCTATATATAGAAAGGAGGTCTTGTCATTTGTATCATCTAAGAATTGTTCACTTGTGTAATGTAAAGGAGTTTTCCCCCTCGAAGAGGCTTATTTCTAAGGCGTTGATCTATCTTTTCTATCTTTCTATGAGTTGGTTTCATAACAGGAACTAATCTGGTCCAGATTTTATACCCTACGAATGTTTATGTAGATACATATTTCCTCTCTTGAGTCATTTTGAAGTATAAGGTTAAAGCTTATATACAGCTGGATAGTTTTTGTTTTTCTTTAATTTTTCTTTCAACAAGTTAAACGGTTAATTTATTTTCCATTAAGAATTCATTTGTTTTAATTTGGACCGTGTCACTAACTGCATGCTTACACTAACAATTTCCAGTTCCCTGTTTTTCATTTGCCATTCTATGGTTAAAATGAACAATATCATTAATATTCTTTATTTGTATAAATTGTTTCACTGTCCAGTTGACTACACCAAGTATAATTTTCTCTTAGTACTTTTAGTCTTCATTTTAGAGAATTAAAAGAAATAGTTCAGAAAGAATATGATGTTTCTTACAGAATAGTCATGACCTATAACCCTATTTTGTCCGATTTTAAGGGTATGGTTGTTATCGGAGTTTATAAATAATTTTTTTGACTCAGTTAGACCGTAAACCCTTACAGACATTCATAGAGTTATAATAGTTGCAAACTTATACTTAATTTTTTACTTTTCACTACTTTATGAAGTACACGAAATATTGTTCCCTTTACATTTCTAATCTGCATTCAGCCAAATATTACAAGTTTAAGCTTGTAGTTTTCTATATCAAGACATTCCACAGTTACCTAGATTTTGTGGTTTTTTTTTCAATTTAAGTAATATAGCATTATTCATAAAGCCCATTAATAGGCTATTAAACAATCTATAAGTTCACATATTGCATCCATACAAAACTTATAAATTTAAAGTTAGATACTAGTTTGTTATCTGCACCATCCAATACAAAAATATGGCTCCACCTTGTAGGAATAATGTCGGTTTATCTCCCAACCACGAGGCGAGTCTTAGATTGAGTCTCCCCCCGTATCTTCACATGCAGGGAATTTTGTAACTTTCAAACAACTTCGTTGTGACTATCTGGTCCTAACCAAACTTAGTCTAGTTTTAGCTTGTGTGAATTTGTCTGACCTTTCAGGATGAAATACTTGTTTTCTTTCTTATAGTTCTCTCCTCCTTCTTCTTGTTACCTCAGGTACCTCATACTCTTTTGGTTTTCCCTTTTGAGAATTAATTATGAAGAATAAGTTATGGGTATATAACCTCCTAACCATAACTGTCAACTCAACCTGAAATGTGAGATATAATAGCATTCCTTCCAAGTTGTTCCGATTTTTGCATAGCCTACAACAGAATTATTATTAAAATAAAACAAAATATTTTAATTGTCACCCAACCTTTCCTAATTCTAACAATAGTATCATGTTTGTTTTTGGTTGTAGTAATTAATATTTATAGAGTTACCAGGGGATATCACATCTTCCCTCCCCCCCTAAAGTAAACATCATCCCGATGTTTATGCACTATTAAGCAGTCTTGGGTATGCTTCCTTCATAATTTTTCATCTTCCCAGGTAGTCTCGTCTAGGCTAAAGTGTTGCCATTGCACCTTAACCTGGGTGATAACTCGCTTGCACAATGTTACTTCTCTTCGATCGAGTATACGCAACGGTTCGACCAGAAATTCACCTTCCGGCTTGACCTACATACATAGTCAATGGAAATATATATCAATTTCCTTCTTACCATTAAATCGATAATAATATATATAACATAATATTCTTATGACTGCATAAGTTACCTATATATTCTGCCAACTGATTATATGGCTAGGATCATATATGTATTTTTTTAACACAGAAACATGAAAGACATTATTCACACGTATGTGGCTAGGTAGAGCTAGTTGATAAGCTACAAGTCTAATTCTAGCAAGAACTTGAAAAGGACCACCAAATCAGGGTGTTAGTTTGGCATAGCCTCCCCATTGCAAAGTACTTTTCTTGGGTCTCACTCGAAGATATACATGATCACTAACTTCGCATTCCTGAAAACTTCACTTCCTCTCTGCATAGGTATTTTGTCTGTCTTGAGCCGCCTTCAAATTCATTCTCACTTTCTTCACTATATTTCCATTTATTTTATCATGTCAGGACCCATCATTATTTTTTCTTCAGGACCTCCCCAATTCAAGGGTGTCCTACACGTGTGACCATATAACACCTCAAATGGGCTCATCCGCAAGGATATATGATAAATGTTATTTTAGGAAAATTCTACCAAGTGAATCTAATCTTCCCACTTGGATGGTTATTGCATCACATACATTTTTAGCATATCTTCAATTACTTGGTACACTTATTCAGTTTTCCCATCTGTCTAAGGACGATAAGTCGTGCTAAACTATATTTGCATGCATAAGCTTTCAAATAAGGCTTTCTAGAATGCAGACGTAAATTTCACATCTCTGTCTAAGACTATGGACTTTGGTATTCTGTGTAATCTAAAACTATCTTTCATAAATACGTTAGCAATTTGAACAGTTTTAAATGTAGATTGTACCAGAATAAAATGAGCAGATTTGCTCAACTTATCTACTACCACCATTATTGAATCATTCTGTTTTTTGGGTTTTAGGAATGGGCAGTGGGTGAAGTAGCCCAGCTAGATGCTGGTGTTCTTCCTTCACCTATTGACACGCCAAACAATGGACTAATTAGTCTGCCACATGATTTTTCATACCAGGCGAAAAACAATGTTTTCTTAATGTAATGATTAGTTTCTGATAACCAGGGTGAGTTGTATAAGGAATTTTGTGATGTTTGTCTAAAATTAATTGATTTATATTTTCTAATTAGTAATATACATATTACCTCGATATCGGAATTATTCTTCGTTTACTTTATATCCTAATCATTGTTCATTGTTGTTTGGATCTTGAGTTTGCTGCTATAGAAATATGTATTCGGCATCCTTTTGCGTAGCTTCTTTAATCTTCCCCTTAAAAGTGGTGTGAACTTCAATGAAGGAAATTTCATAGACAATTACTCAGGAATGCAACCCAATGTGCCTATCGAGCATTCTGTGTAGGCTGCTTGAAATAGTTAGTTAAGCTATGATGATCTGTCATTAATAAAAACTTCTTACCCAATAAATAATGTCACCACATATTTAATGCATGTATCACCACAAGTAACTCCAGGTCATAGGAGGAGTATCTCTACTCATGCTCCTTCAATTTCTGTTGGTTGGATAAATCGATCTTGCGGACAAGGCCGATCTCCCTAGTATCAATAGATATCTAGCAACAAGCAGGACAAGCAAATCTACCTTTCTCTAAACATATTGTGATTCATTAATAAAAGCTAAAGAGGTGTTTTAGACCCTACCTTAAGTCCAACGCTAGTTTGTGGCAGCCATGTTTCAACCATCTGAAAGAGTTTCCTTTTGAGAACCTGCAATCACAAACAAGCACACATCAAATAACACCTACATAGCTAATATAATAAATCATGTTCATTATGATGATCAAGGAGTTTATAAAATAAACCATAAAACAAAGCTTATTGAGAAAAATAAACTTGATTGTATTAACTTTGAAATAGAAGAACTTTACAACCTTTGGTGCCTTGATATTGTACAAGCTCTTCCCAGGGTCTGAACAGGAATCTCCTTAACTTTGACAAGCCTCACACTCTTCCCAATGAGATCAAAAAAGGTATGTAATCTCTCCTCTCAAAAGCTCAATTAGGAATACTAAGTTCCAGCAGCATTTCACCTCAAAAATATTCAGCTTTCAACCTCCTTAGTAACCAACCCAATGCTTCATTTTATAGTGCAAACGAAGGAGGTTATAGGTCCACCTATGAAGGGATAGAGTCCTCCTTCAAAGGGATAAGCTCCTCACATCAAGGAGTTAGCACCTTAAGGTATGGGATGCATGAACCTTAAAGGAGTGAACTTGCCACCTCAAGATTCCTTCTAGAAGCTTCCAAAAATGACTCAAAGTGAGTTTTTAAGAATGTACTTGCGCCTTTTTGACTTTTACAGGGATCCGCACCCATTACACAAAGACAAAGCAGTCAGGTACGTAGGGGACATGACCATTAGGTGCGGGACCGCAGGTAATGCTAAGAGAAAGTGCGAAACCAGAGTTTTAGCGAATTTTAAGGGCTTTCTCTTATTTTCAAGGCTTGACATGAATAACCGAGGTTTAAGACTTGCAAAGGAGGAAAGTATGAGTGATGATAGACTCACACAGATTGCAGAATGTCATGGTGACAATTTTTGTGCAACAGATTGCCCCATAAAGTGCGAAGTTTGTAATAGATGAGGATAACATTTGTCATCTAAGAAGAGTGAAGTAATTTATCATTTCAAGGATCATCTTGTGGACACCCCAGTTGGAACCTGTAAAAAGATTCAATGCAAAATATATATATGTGAACATATCATCGGTGAGGTAGGCATTCCCATACTCAGATCAAAACTGACTAGAAAACTAACTAAACTGCTCTGATACAGGAATGATTTTGTAATACATCACAAGTATAGACATATGTAGACACAATATGGGCACAGCCATCTGTTTATGAATAGTCCACTGTATAATGGATAACAAAATTCCTCGCAGCCTCGATGGTGGAAACTAGATCCAGGGTCTTGATTTCTATTCCCGAACTAGTACGATTCTATCCATGTGAATAAATGTGTCGAAGTCGAACATGGTAGAAACCACTTGATTACCAGTCAAAGATGTGAATTGTTAACAAGTGTGAGAGAAACCACCAGTAATGTCAATGGCTCTCAAATTACTCAGTACAATCCATGAAATGTGAATAAATGAGTTGATGTCAAACATGTCACAGAATCCTTTGATCGAAGGTCAATGATGCAACCTGTCGTCAAAGGCGAGAAACCTACCATTAGGGCATGTATATTCCAAGGTACTGAAGATTTCTAGATCATCTTTCTAGATAATGAGCTGAAGTCGATAGAAAGCGATCCGTCGTAGGCAAGCCCACAACACGAAATCATAGATCAAGTTTCAAAGAAATATAGTAGCAAGGACTGACTCAGGGACGGTCAAAATGGATGACAGATATTTTGCAGATGAATGGTTTATTTGAACTGACCTCTTGAACACATAACGACACTGCAGATGGTTTGATGGCAATTGACCCAAAGCTAATACCTGCAAACTGGCTGAAGACTTTCAATATGGTTTGATTAACTGTTAGGCAAAGGATTTCCCAACCCAGGTGAACAAAAAGTGTCGTGTTCAAGAGTGGTTAACTACTCTTATAAAACACAAAGTGTAACAAACAGCTTCATTTTTCTCTCTTTTCCCCCACCATTTCTGGCAAGTACCTCTTTATTTTTGGCAAGCTTGAGGAGGATAACATTTGCTTGGTTATAATCTCATCCTTCGGATGAGTCCAACTTAGTTTAAAATTTGAACCCTAAGAAGGAGTGGTCTGTTCCTATTTAAAATTGAACAGGTCCTTTACTGTTAAATTTTAATGAGTCCAGTATAGGAAAAACTCGGTGTTTTTCAATTTTAGGGAGTCAAAAGAAAAACTTAAGGAAACTCCATGGGTGTCCTTTTTCATAAATTTGTGTCCCTCAAGCCCGAAAAGGTATAAAATAATACTTGAGAGAACCGCTTGACCATTACGATCAAGGAGTACTTTTCATAATTAGTGGCTCTGATCTGAAAAAGTAAAAAAGCGATCAAAGACACGTCGTTTTATAACCAATATCAAACTTGAAATGACAAAAGTCCGATGATCTTTTCATGTTTATATGGTCAGAAAAGAGTTGTAAGTGGACCGTCTTTTTAATTCCGTTTTAACAAGTTTAAAAAGAAAAACTCGACAATCTTTTCATATTTTACGAGTCAGAAAAGAGCTTAAAGAGGACTTTAATGTTTCACTTTTTTGTAAATTTTGGAAGAGTCCAAAAAGGTGAAAAAGTATGCTCTTTGTTGAAAATGATCAATTTTTCCTGAAAATCCAATATTCTACACAAAAACTCAAAACATTACTCATACCTATTTAAGATAAATAAAAATGCATAAAAAAATTACCTTTTTAAAGTGAAAGATAAATAAATTAAAAATTCATTTATTCAAAAAAGCTTATAAAAAGGGCTTTTGTAAATTCATTTTTACCATTCGATTTCAGAGTGAGAAGTGAGAGCTTTTGGGTAAGAAACTTCCTGTGAAGATTGCAGAAAATCCGTCTGTTGGAATAAAAAACCGTCAGCTCCAGGTAATCCACATCATCCTTATCTTTCATTTCAACTATTTACATTTCGTTTTTAGGCTTCCATTTTGATTTTTTAGGAGAATTTGTTTTTAGAAAAATGCTCGAGGGGTCCGCAGGTGCAACATGCAGCCCCTGCGGACCTCAACTTTTTTCTACAAAGGAAAAAGTCGTGGGTCCGCACCTGTTACTTAGCACAAGTGTGGACCTATGCACTGTCCCTAACTAGCGGGTGTGGACCCCACGAAATAGGTTTTAAAAATTCCAATTTTCCCCATTTCCACCCAAAAATTTTGAACTAAATTGTTCTAATACATCTTTTTTTTGCAATGTAGGAAATACAAAATGCTTATTTGGCGGGAACGCGAGCACGAGGATGTGGAACTTACCTCAATAAATGATCAACCCTCTTTGGATGCATTGAGAGCATGTGGGCTGTTTAAATTCTGGGCCATACCTGGCATGAGGGCCCAAGTAGACTTCTTGCAATGGTTGGTAGACAGGTGGAACATACAGGACCAGTGTTTCATGATTGGTGGCTACCGGCTCGAAATTGAGCTAGAGGACATATATTTCTTGACTGGTTTAATCTCCACACCCAGATTTAAGCATAATATCTCTTCAGATAAAGACCATTTCTGGGTTTACCCAAAGAGACATCGTCAAAATATACCAATTCATAGGCCCCCTTTGCCAACTTTCGCTTAACAATATAAGGACCATGCCACATAGGTAAACATTTTCCAGCCCCTAGCTTATCATTTGCTTGATCATATAGTAAGACTAGATCTCCTTCCGAAAAAATATGGGGTGTAACATTTCGATCATACTGAGCTTCTATTCGTTTGGCATGAGTTTCGATTGCTAATGCAACATTACGTCGATTCTCATCTAGCTGAGTTAAGTACAACAAATGTTTCTCCTCTTCGGAAGTGGCTAGGAGTAATTCTATGGTTATTTGCAATGACGGAATTTTGCATTCAATGGGTAACACTGCTTCCAAACCGTAGACCAGTTGAAAAGGATTAAAACCAACTGATGTTTTTGCTGAGGTTCAATATGCCCAAAGTGCTGAAAATAACATGTTATGCCAATTCGACCTATGAATACCGATGATTTGTTGGATCATAGTGACTAGAACTTTATTGATAGCTTCAACCAGACCATTGGTCTGTGGGTAATATGGAGTAGAACTATCATGACGCAGGCCAAGTTGATCTATCAGTTCAGTCATCATGATGTTTCGAAAATGACTTCCATGATCAGTAATAATCACTTGAGGAACACCGAATCTAGCAATTATATGATTGAAAACAAAAATTGCAGCAGTTTTGCCATCTGCCGAAAATGTAGGCATCGCCTCAGCCCACTTAGTAAAATAATCTACCGCAAGGGTGATATATGCATGCCCCCCAGTTGAGTGAGGGTTACATGTAATAAAGTCGATACCCCACTTTGCGAAAGGATAGACGGCAATTGTAGGGTGGAGAGGAGCAGGTGGAGCACACATCTTATGATAAAAAATTTGACAATTGTGGCATTTCTAGACTGCATAGATACAATCTTTAAATAAGGATGGCCAGAAATAACCAGCGCACAATATCTTTTGGGTTGTGGCATACCCAAACATATGACCGCCACATGCTCTAGAGTGACAGTCATTCACAACATTTTCATCTTCTTAATGAGTTAGACAATGTCAGAAAACAGAATCCGCCCCACGACGATAGAGTGTATCTCCAATAATATTGTATTGTTGGGATTGGAAACGTATTTTCCATCGCTAAGATCATGATATTTCAGGCCGAAAAGATTGGGTTTGGAGATAAACAATAATATCTCGATACCATGGATCAAGAGTACTGATAAGAAACAAGGATTCGTCTGGAATGGGCTCTTCCGCCACAGCTTCAGTATCAACACGCGGGAAATCACACATTAGTTCTACAAAAACCAAAGATTTCTTTGCCTTAGATTTTTCAAATTCCAAGTCAAATTCCTGCAGGATAACTATCCATTTGGAATACTTTCCCCCTAGCAATTGTTTAGTCAAAATATACATCATAGGGTTACAGTCAGAAATTACGTGGTTTTTCGTAATAAGATGTAATGACGAAATCTTTGGACAGCTTGAACAGCTGCCAAGGCCAATTTCTCCACATGCGAATATTTAAGCTCAGTCGGATTCAGAGTTCGACTAAGATAGTAAATCACATGTTCACTGTTGAATTCATCTTCCTGAACTAAAACCATTCCAATGGTGGAATGAGAAGCGGCGAGGTACAAGAAGTAGTCCTGGTTGTAGTTGGGAGGATGCAATAATGGTGCATGGGTCAACGCGTGTTTAAGTGCATCAAAAGATTTATCAGCTATCTCATCCCAAAAGAATGGAGTACTCTGTTTCAACAAACTAGTAAAACCTTTCGTTATCTCGGCATAGTTAGGAATGAAACGAAGTAAAAAGTTTGCTTTCCCTTGCAAACTTTGGAGTTGGTGAAGAGTTGAAGGAGGAGGCAATTTGACAATAGCTTCAACCTTCGAGGGATTGACACGAATGTTGGCTTTTGAAACGACAAATCTCAGTAAACGACCTGTTTCTATATAGAAAATACATTTGTGTGGATT
The DNA here is from genome assembly GCA_031772625.1 of Pinus tabuliformis. Taxonomy (NCBI): domain Eukaryota; kingdom Viridiplantae; phylum Streptophyta; class Pinopsida; order Pinales; family Pinaceae; genus Pinus; species Pinus tabuliformis. The sequence goes on along the minus strand of CM062814.1, from coordinate 322,792,276 downwards.
CGGCCTAATTCGATAATGCCTACATCTCATAAAGATTGCTCGTAAATGAGTGAGATGATCGACTCTACGTAATGAATGGGCAGGTAAATCATCGAGATAAGGCTGCAAAATGTGCTTGATGTCATGAAATGCATAAGACATAGCCCTTTCAAAAGTTGCTCCGACATTCTTCAATCCAAAAGGTAATTTGCAATAAGCAAATGTCCCCCATGGACAAATGAAAGCCGTTTTAGGTTGATCATCAGGGAGTATGTTGATTTGATTGTAACCGGAAAAACCATCCATAAATGAGAACACTTCACTACCGGCACAATCATCAATAATTTGATCGATATAGGGGGTTGGATAATTGTCTTTAGGACAAGCTCGATTAATATCCCTATATTCTTATCGTTCCTTGCTTTTTATTAACAGGAACAATATTCGATACCCAATCCATTAAGGGAATTGGATAAATGAAACCTGCTCGAAGTAATTTCTCAACTTTAGCTTGAATAGCAGTAGCTTTTCACGGATGTATCTGACGCAAACGTTGCCGAACAGGTTTAGCATCCGGGTAAGTTTTAATTTCATGGACAACAATTGATGAATTGGTTCCTGGCATTTCCTCATATGACCAGGCAAACACGTCACAAAATTCTTGAAATAGGGCTTTATAAGTTTGGATTTCATCGTCCGTACAGGAAGCACCTATTTGCATGTTTTCAATAATTCCGGGTTTAATTGAAATGTCAATAGGAACCGTTCGAGAAATATTTCCCAAATTTAACTCAGAATCGGGATGTTGCAATGGATTCTGTGGTTCTTTGACATAGTCAGTGGTAAAAATAGATGAAAAATCATTTTCAAAATGATCAAGCTTAGGTAAAAATGAAGACCGATGATGAAGATCTTCCCATGGTAAATCATCAACAGACAAAAGTTCACGAATCTACTCATCAATATGAACAGACACACAAAATGTTGTTGAAGCTGAGGTTGATATTGAGAGTGATTCTCCATGGACCACATTCATTGGATCAATTTCAGTTAAAAAAGGGTCAGAAAATGACTGTACAACCTGATATGAAATTTCAAAGGGACTCAAAGGCATCGCGTCACCAAATGAATCCACCTCAGAATCGGAAGGTACGATCCAAGGATCATCAAAAGCAATAGTGTTCGATGAAATCATATGAATAGTGGCAATAGAAGGCAATACGTTAGGAGGAAAGGAAAATGTTCCTAGTAAACCAGAATCTTTAACCAAACCTACCCCAACATCCTTGTAAAGGATAGTTGTTTTACCGACATGCTGAATACTATCAGAAGAGGCTGGATCGGATGAAAAATAAGTCAGCTGGTCTATTGTAACGATCTTTCCATTATGAGGAAACTTGATAAGCCGAAAGACCGATGAAACAACAGCAGTCATAGCGTAAGACCAACTGCGACCCAAGAGAAGGTTGTAATATAGAGGGGTGTCAACCACTTCTACATCTAGATTTACAGTTTTGCCTTCAACCCCTATAGGTAAATCCTGTAAAATGCCAAAAGGATGAAACCCTCGGCCATCAAAAGCCTTTAGAATCGTCGGGGATTGATTGAGTGTCGGAGAACCAAGCGATCTCCAACACTGGATCGACATAATACACGTAGAAGTTCCCTCATCAATCACAATCCGAAATCAAGGTCTGTTTTTGAATAACACTAGAATCTAGAAAGCCATTTGATGAGGTAGGCGAGGTGTACTATTTTCTAAATCGAATATTATTAGGTTTGAATCCTGAATATCAACAGCTCCTATAGCCGACAATAGTAATTTACGCTGTGCTGGGCATGATTGCAACACCTCCAAAGCCGACATTGATGAAGGGGAAATAGCTAAGTCTTCAACAATGTTATAATTCTGAGCAGCTCTCGCATGTGGATTGAAAGCTAACTTTCGAAGTATACCTTTTGCAGGCGGTTTGATTACTAAGTCAGGGTTAGGTTTCTCAATCTGTAGTGGATCAGAACTAAAAGGAGTTGAGGTTGATGGGTTTGAGTTAGAAGATTCTGCTTCCTTACCACCAACAGGATTTTTACTACCATAATCTTCCGATCGCGTCGCAATCCTGACATGAGACATCATCATTATGGGTTCTTCTGAGGCATTTGAGGAAGAACCAATCATCTTACTAACTTGATTAGGAAAAGGATCGTTCAAGACAGCAGGTGTTTGAGAACCTTTGACGATTTTCAAAACCTCAACTCGATGTGGGCAGTCTCTTGTAAAATGCTCCTTGTCACAAATGAGACAAGGATAGCGAGGTTTACGTTTCTCGTTAGTAGATTCATTTTTATCTGATTTCTCTTTTGAATTTTGTTTATTTTTCTTCTTCCCCTTCTTTTTACCACTGGATTTTGATTTGGCCGTAGATGATTCTACGACATGGATATCGGCAGGAATTTCAGCGGAAGAGTCTCCTGTCGGGGAATCTGGTAAATTTATAATAGGAGAAGAATTCTTTGAAGATTTCTTCTTGCTTTTGGTACTAACTAAACCAATAATACCATCAACGGCATGAGACCCTAAAGGAGCTGCAGTTATTTGATTGTGTTTGGAAATGTCGGGGATTTTTTCATGTAAAGTACTCGACTGCGTATAAATGAGGTCAAGGTACTGAGCCTGAGCAATTACTTGCTCTTCAGTAACAACTCCTGCCTTAAATACATCTTCAGTGATTTTAGGTAATAATGTTTTAATGAACCATTCTGCTAAAATTTGATCTGGAATAAAAACTTTCACTAAACGTCGTCTACGTTGCCATTCATGAATATGATCTGAAATATATGTGGACGTGGATTGTTTTAATGAAGTTAATAATTCCATGCCATTGTCATATCTGACAGGCAACTAAAAATGAGTTAAGAAAGAAGTAGCTAACTGACTAAAATTATAAAAAGAGGCTCGTGGTAACTCAATGTACCATTTGGCAGCAAGACCAATCAGAGTTCATTGAAAAAGACGTAAGTGAATTGAATCATCAATAATGGAATTAGATGCACACCAGAGGTGATAAGTCATCACATGATTTGACAGATCTTCTCCTGACTTACCCTCAAACTTTGGGATATCACTAGGCAACTTATTAGGCATTGGTGGCCAATATAGAAGATAATTAATTGGATCATTTGTAAGGCGCGACAAATCAGGTAAATCCAAAGTTGCAATAAAAGGTAACTGACGGTTAGGGTCTCAAAAACCTGGGGTAACAAGACCAGCCCCAGGAGGAGGATATCCAGGATAACCTGGAATTGGATTTGCATTTGGAATATTATAACCTCCTGGGAAACCAGGATTAACTGGACCAAACTGGGGTTGTTGAGGTTGCTGATAAGTATACCCAGGGTACGGTTGATACTGATAAACTGGGTTTTGCATAGCAGGACCGAATTGGTACTGTCCCTGGTACAGTTGATAAGTAAATTGCGGTTGACTTGTGACAACCATACTTGGACCAGGTTGTCCTATAGGCATCTGAATCGAAGTCTGAACTGTAGGTCCTGACTGTGGTAAAGAGGCTTGAGGAGTTGATGTAGGAACAGTAGAAACCGGAGCTGCCGATACTCCAGAAGTAGGTGGGGTAGATTGAACAGAAGCTGCAGTAGTTGCAGCAGCAGTTTGAGGCAGAGTTCGAGGTGAACTAGGCCCAGGCTAATGAACTACACTAGGTGCAGAAGTTTGAACAGTAGACTGACAGGTTGTTGGGTTGAACCAGAAACCAAAGGTTGTCCAGGTTGGCTTGATAACTACACATTAGGTTGCAAAATCTATTGAGTTTGAGATGGATCCCACACAACATTCATTCTGGGGTATGGACCCATAAAAGGTTGAGCATATTGAGGACCATAACCAGGTTGAGCGTGAGGCTGATAATTGAGAGGTACATTTCTAGTTCCTTGTACAAATGGTTGACCAGAAGGCAGTTGGAAACCTTGAGTTGGGTACTGACCTTGAGGTTGATAACGTTGAGGCACGTACTGAAACTGGGGTTGACCTTGAGGTATATATTGATACTGGGGTTGACTTTGAGGTATGTACTGAGTCTGGGGTTGACCTTGAGGTATGTATTGTCCCGAAGGTATGTATTGTCCTTGAGGTTTCCCCCCAGGTGGTAACTGACTACCTTGAGGTTGCCCCCCAGGTGGTAATTGAGTACCTTGAGGTTGCCCTCCAAGCATTAACTGACTACCTTGAGGTTGCGGATTTGGAATAGCACTAGACATCATAAGAATGTCCTCTATGCTCAATGCTTGAGTTCCATTATTACCAGTAGATATCCCATGTTCAATTGGTTGAGGAGATGCTCCTGAAAAAGTACCAGTGAGTGACTGATACCCCGAAGGAACATAAGCACCGCCATATAAAAATGTTTCCGATGATTGGGAAAACATAGATGAGTGTCTAGACATATTCAAAGGAGGATAATAACCTCTGGGCGTAGGATGAAAAGGAATTCGAGGTGGTGAAAAACTAAGACCTGGGTTTTCTAAAAAATCTGTCAATGATACGTACCAAGTGTCACTTCTAAAAGGACTGTATAAAATTGACTCACGCTCCATAAGTTCTAAAGTTGGTTGATTTTTAGGGAGAGTTATATCTTCATCCGGACTAACAAGTTCTTCAATAGAAATGAGTCCAGAAGGAAGATTTTGGGTGATGATACTTCCAACCCTGGGTGAACCAGGACCACTAGAAGTTGGAGAAGAAAATCCTGAAGATGGAGTAAGAGCAGGTTCAGTTTCAGGCTCAGAAATTTCAGGTTTTTCAGCTAATTCACTAGTAGGAGAAATACTACCAGTAACTTCGGAAAGTGAAATTAGCTCAGAAATATACTCCATTGTTTGAACTTGATAATCAGGATGAATAATTAAAGATGACTCTTTGACTTCCGATGACCCAACTCTACTCTCACTAGGTGATACAAGAGCTCGTATCCCTTCAATCTGACTTGGTGTATATTCAGTAGGTTTCCCCCGAAGTATACTGGATTGTCTCGGTAATTCAGCCACAATTAAATATTTAATTACTTCACACACAAACAAATAAAATACCAATAAAACCACCTAGAGTCTCTAAAGAACCAAATAATTGAAACACACGCCTAAAAAATCTAAGAGTTCAAACCACATACAAACAGTAACTTTTCGTACCAAAAACACTAGTTGGTGATGAAATCCAACGTCGCAAAATTCAATACAGAAAGGGAAGTTGGAACAGTTAACCCGACAACCTTCTTAATGAAACAAACTGGCACAAGTTTCTTCACAAAACCGTCTCGAGAGAAGAGAACCCCCCAGAGAGTCTAAGTGAGTCTAGTCGACGTCTGCTCCAGGTACAGTGAGACCCATCCTTCACCGTCACCTTAGGAAAGAATCTTAAGATTATGGTCACTAAGGTTACCAACAGTAACAAATACAACTAGGGGAACAGTCTACGATCCGATCTACGTGCAAGGGCAGAGTAACAAAGCTCAATCCCCTTGAAGGCTCTGTTATCACTCAGGTTGTTCCCTTTGACTCCCAAGGGAATACGGCCGAGGTAACCACAAACCAATCTTTGGACTGCAGGTCCTAGCCTACCTGCAATCAGAGAGGGCACTCTCTTTATAATTTAACTTCGTTGATGATGGTTTTAGGCTAGTTATTGAGTTCAAGGGGTTTTGTTTAAGTTTGGTGGGAAGGATGATGCTTTCAAGAAGAGATGAAATGTACAGTATGATAAGTACAAACCATTGGGCATGGAGTCATGGAATAGGACTGCTGGTGCGTTTTCTTGGTCACAAGAGGAATATGGAGCAAGACAGTTACACATGAAACAACTTTCAAGCCAAATGGAGATGGATTGAAGGCTAAGGAATGAGAGGCAGTTAAGAATCTCTCTTTCAGCTTAATAGCGGGAAGGTGAATGAGCTCTATCTAGGAGCAGTAAAGAATCCCTAGATAATTGTCAAACATGAATGAAACAGAGCAAATATGAGCCATGAGGAATTCATATTTATGCCTGAATCAGAAGAAAACATATAGAAGTCACAGAAACTGAGCATAGAGTGCAGCCATGCAAATTCTAAACTAATCTTTCTTTTTGTAACTTAGATGGTGATATATGTATGATAAAACATATATGAATTTAAAACAGAGATAAGAAACACTTATTGAGTCATGTTGCAGCACAAGAATTCCATATTCATTCTTCAAAACATTAATACCATAGTAGACAGTCCATCCTCCAAACTTTTCAGCAGTCTTTGATTAATGAAAACATCAAGTATACAGAGCGAGTCTCTCTTGGAGCTATACAACCAACGAACCCTTTAAACAGTGAATTAGGGTGGTTTTATAAGTAAAATATCTACAAAAATCAGATCTCAGACAAATCTGTTGTAATAAGTGTCCTTAACCCAACATATGTCTGAAATAAATGCGAGAAAATATCTTCGAGCTGCGCTGGGGGCAGCTGTATCAAAAAGAGTTAATGTGTTGTCTTTATGGCTCTGTGCTGATCACTTAGCCATAACTGTGCTTTGGGTTTTGATCCATTGCTGTTTCGTGGCTTTAAATGCTTCGACTGTGATCGGAGAGATTTGATGGGCTTTCACCGCTTTCTTTGACTTTGTTGGAGGCCATTCAATGTTCACCTACTTTGGGAAATAAAGATTTCCATTAAAAACATTTGACTGATACTCTTTGCCGCTTCCTTGATATGCTTTGGCACTGAATGTGCACCTTTTCTCACCTCTAATACTCTTTAAATTGTTCCATCGACCTTTCATGGCTGCTATTCGGCCCTCTGCTTGCTTTAGAACTCTCTTTTCCCCCTTTCCGAATCCTGCGCGAAGAAATTCTTGTCATTTTGCGACTTTCAGGCCCTGCTGGTAGCCGCGCCATGAGGGGGCTTCCATTTTGGCCTATTTCCCTTAGCGATGTGCGATTACGCGCTTCAAAAACTGCCTCGGTTCTTCATTCCGGGCATCCGTTGTGCAGATTTCGCGCTTTGCTTTTTTTGACGATGACATCAGCATGATGTCAGCGGTGGGTCCCAGTATGGCAAGGTGACGTCAGCAGTACGGCCGGGTGACGTGGCAGTACGGTGGGGGTGATGACATGGCAGTACGGTGGCAGCGACGTGACAAGGATATGGTGGCAGGAGGTCGACGCAAGATGATGATGTCATGATGATGTGGTGCTGACGTCACATAGGGGAAGCAGTTTGTGGTTTCATATCGCACCGCTTTAGCGTAGAAGCGGTTTCAGTGGAGGGGGCTCCGAAATAGCCGGGAGAGCGACGCGTGGCGGGAGTACGACGGGAACACCACCCATCTCCCGGACGCTAACCCTCGGCACATCGGGGCACAAAAAGACCTGCCCACCATAGATCTTGGGCACGCCAGATCTGACAGCCGACGGGACAGTTAACGCGGCGGATGGTTAGGGACAGGGCCCGCAACGCTATTTTATTTGTTTATTCATACGGCGGGGGGGGAAATTTAATAAAAATGGGTTTTTATGGGTTTTATATAGCATTGATATGATTTGAACCGATTTATCACAAAATTTGAACACGGATTGACATAGAAAATGGTTCTTGAGGGGAGGGGGGAACAAATGGCTATCAATTCAACTAGAGGTTTAACTGATTCCAAGGGGCAAACGCGGAAGGGTTAAATATAAGTCCCAGATGGACTTAGTATTTCCCCAAACTTTTGAAATATATGGCTATAGTGCCAAGGGGTGGGGATATTATTATTTTTGGGATTTTACATAGCTTTTTTGTAAAATAGGGGGTAGGGAAATGATCTAGGGAGCTAGATAGTAGAGTTAGGAGTTAATATGAATTGGTGAGGTGAAGTGTAGGGGAAAGGCTAAGTTTGTGAGCTGAAACTTAGACATAGGAAGTGAATGGACTGTGGAGACATGATTTTACACAAGAAATGTGGCTTCTTTTCACAGAAGAAAGTCAAAGCTTGACTTGGTGCTTTACAAAAATGAAGTGATAACAGGACTGGTTGGGCAGATCCCAAGGTCCTCAAGGGGATGTTAGTGAGTGATTTGGGGAATGAGAAGAAGGGGGAGTTAGACATGCCTCACTTGAGCTCCTCCAAAGGGGAATTGCCTTGCACTTGTGATCTGAATAGATATAACACTTGAAAAGATGAAATGGATCACACAGCTTGATTCTCCAACCACAAAACTACTTACCCAGCCTACTTACCTAGCATTTTTTCTTCTTTTTTGCATGGGTGCACTTGGACTTGCAGAGCCTGATTATCCTTTTTCTTTTTGCTGTCCTCCTATCTAAATCTACACTTATTTCTTCCAAGGGCCCAGATTAAGCAGTTGGACTCCTTTGTTTCTCTACCTATCTACAAATCTGCCAAGATTAAACTGTTTGGACAGATTTTCATTCTCTACATTCTAGAACAAGAAATTGAAACCTAGGGAAGCCAAGATTAAGCTGTTTGGCCTTCCCTTAACAAAAAATTCTTCAAAAAGGAATAACTTATCAAAATTGGAATAGAGCAGTAGCATTTAGACCGGCACACTTTCATGGCCTTTTCTTTGGCCTCTTTTGGAAATATGGAGCATTGCAGCATGCAAAGTATGACATATTTGGCACTTTCAACTGTCAATCATGAAATATGAACACCTATTGCAACAGGAGGCTAACAGTGGCTCCACTTGGGGATGGCTTTTCCTTGTGAAAAGCCAAGAACAGCAGGTCAGACTGCCTTGATCCTCTATTGTTGCTGTAGACTGAAGCTTCCCTTGTGCTGGCTGTCAAATAATTGAAACTTTGAAACCTGAACACAACATTCTCATCAACTGAATTTTTATAGCATAGCAACATCGCCTGCTTTCTTCTGCGTGCTCTATTATTACATGCACCTGTGCCTGAGAACCTGCCTTTGAAATAAACACAACATAGGGGAACAAAACTGGAGCACCTCCCTTGATTCTTTCTTGAAAAAGGGTGCTGATGTAAACTGAAAATCTTCTTCTCTTTTAATACCATTGACTGCAAAATTGCCTACTCTTTTGCTGTGATTAATGTCATAACAGAGATCTGAATGGAGGGCTTACGTTGGTTCTGCCTTTAAAAACTTTGCTGCACTGTTCCATTATTTGGCCTGCTAAAAGAAACAAAGTGCTGAAAATACAAGTATTTATGTACAAATATAATACAGCTGCATTGTGCTCAACAACAGGGATCATAATAATGCTTTAGCATTCGGCCATTGACAGGGCCTTCTTCAGTTGTGTCGACCTCTACAGATTTGAGGAAATATGTGTTGTTGCCTTGCATAGCACTGATAACAAATGGACCTTTCCATAAAAAATCAAATTTTGCAAGTTTGCCTTTGTCTTCTCTTCGTGAGTCCCACCTTAGAACTTTGTTGCCAACACAGAAATCTTTAGCCTTAACTCTCTTATCAAACATCTTTTTGAGCTTCTCTTGCAAAATTTGTGCTCTGTTATAGACATGTTCTCTTGTTTACTGAAGATGAATGGTCTGGTTTATTCTTCTTTGAATATCATTTGGTTCTGCTTGGATCTCTTCTAAAAGCTTGATGATAGGAGTGCCCAAGGAAGATGGAAATCTGGCCTCCATGCCATACACCAGCTCATAAGGGCTCATCCCAATGGATTTCTTTGTTGAAAGTCTGTCTGCCCATAGGGCATTTGTGAGCTTTCTATGCCAGTTCTTTTTTTTTTCTTCTAAGATCTTCTTGATAATATTAATCAAGCTCTTGTTGGATGATTTGGCCAAGCCATTACCTTGAGGGTAATAGGCTGTGGAATGAACCAAGATAATGTGAAATTTATGGTAAAAATTGATCTTTTTGGATTTGAAAGCAGCAGCGTTGTCAGTAATGATCTTCTCAGGGCAGCCAAATCTAGAAAGGATATTGCACTCAAGGAATTGGATAATGATGGAGTCATTGGCCTGTCTACATGGGATGGCTTCAATCCATTTAGTGAAATAGTCGGTGGCTGTTAGAATCCACTTATGCTGGCCTGAGGAAGAGGGGTGGATTTCTCCAATGAAGTCAAGACCCCATTGTTGAAAGGGCTTCTCAGTTGAAATGGGCTTAAGAGGCAAGGGTAACAGCTTTCTTTTGCCCTCAAAGATTTGGCATTTATGACATGAGATAGCAAACTTTTTTACATCTGCAAACAAAGAGGGCCAATAGAAACTAGCCCTTAAAATTTTATCAGCAGTCGACTTCCAATATAGATGTCCTCCACAATCCCCTGCATGGAATTCTTTCATGACATTATTAGTTTCATTCATGGTTAAACAATTGAGCAATATGCCTTCATGATTTTTCCAAAATAAAGCACCATCTATGACACAAAACTTTGAAGCCTTCATTTTTAAAAATCTTTTCTTGGTTCTGGACAATCCTGGGGGAGCAAACAGGTTTAACAATACAAAACATATATCAGCATACCATGGGGATTGCAAAAAGGTTTCACTGATCTGTGGAGTCGCCAGCTCCTGTTCATTGTCCAGTTGGTTAATGTCTAAAGCTTGAAAGTTTGTTTTGGACATCACTTTGGCTAAACCTTGTCCCTTTATGAGCTTGGTTGGTTTTATTTCTATGTCATACTGAAGGATGTTAGCAATCCACTTGCCTCTTTTGCCTTCTAGCCCCTCTTGGGTTAATATGTCTTTTACAATAGCATTTGGGACATAGGCAATCACATGTGAATATAAAATGTAAACTCGGAAATATTTGATTGCTTTAACAAGGGCATAGGCCTGCTTCTCCATGATTTGGTACTTCAAAGGGGCATCTCTTAAGGCTCGGCTGAAAAAAGCAATTGGCTTTTCAGCTCCTTGATCATCCTTTTGCAAAAGGACAGCAGCTATGGTGTGATCAGATGCGAATGAGAATATGATAAAGTCCCTATGAAATTGTGGACTTGTGAGGACTGGAGCTTGGGTTAAGGCAGATTTGATACTCTCAAAGGCTTGTTTGGTTTCAAGAGACCATTTTACCTTGGCATCCTTTTTTAACATGTTGCTTAACAGTCTTACTAGCTTGGCTAGATTTGGGATAAACCTCCTTAGGAAATTGATCTTTCCAAGGAATGCTTGCAACTCTTTTATGTTTCTTGGATATGGGATTTGCAAAATGGCTTGGATCCTTTCCGGATCTATTCTAATACCATCTTTTGATATGATATGGCCTAGTAATTTACCTCCTTCAAGGCCAAAGAGAGACTTCTTGGGGTTCAAGGAAATGCCATATTCCTACATGTCATGAATATTTGCCTCAAATGTTTTAGGTGTTCTTGATCAGATTTGGAGAAAGGGGTTAAGTCATCGAGGTAGACAACTAGGAAATCATGTATTTCCTTAGCAAATGCAATATCCATTGCCCTTTGAAAGGTAGCACTAGTGTTTTTAAGTCCGAAAGGCATCTTCACATACTTAAATGTTCCCCATGGTGTGGTAAAGGCTGTCTTGTCTTGGTCATCCGGGTGAACCAGTATTTGATTGAAACCTGAAAAGCCATCTAGCAAAGAGATTCTAGATGACCCCACTACTCTTTGTAGAATGTGGTCCATTTTTGGCAAGGGGTAGTGGTCTTTTAGGGAGACTTGGTTTAAATTTCTTAGGTCTACACATAGCCTAATCTCACCTATCTTTTTTCTTGTGGGAACAAGATTGGATACCCATTCAGAGAATCTGATGGGTGCTATGATACCTGCTTCAAACATTCTTTTCACTTCCTTTTCAATCAAAGGAAGGAGCACAGGATTGATTCTTCTAAGTTTTTGTTTGAAGGGCTTTTGGTTTGGTTTTAAGGGAATGGTGTGTTGGATCACTGAGGTGTCATAGGACTTCAAGTCCTCATAACTCCAAGCAAATACATCTTGGAATTCTTTGAACAAATCAACATATTTGGGCTTTTGATCATGTGGCAAAGATTGAGATAGTTTGATCATTTTGGGCTTCTCTGCTGTCCCAATGTTGTGTTCTTCTATAGCAGCGTTTAAGGGCTGCATTTTTTGTTTTTTGGGAACATCATTTGCATCGAACATATCTTCTAACAGGGTGAGGCCAGCAGGGAGAAAGTTATCTTTTAGATCAATGATCTCGGCCTCTGTTTCTGCTATTTCCTCCAAATGCATCTGTTTCATCTCTTCTATGTTTGCATTGTCAAAAACAGTTGGGTTCAGCATTTGTTTGGCTGTTACAGCTGTTACAGCCTGCTGATTTTCATTTGTTTGCTGTTGTTCATCCGTCATAGCATCCATGTCAATGTTAATATTTGAAAACTCATGCTCAAGAGTAAGGAAGTTGTTAATCTGGGCATCATTTTCAAACACTTGCCAATCTTTAACATTATTTGGGATAGCAGGCCTATGTTTTATCTCGGCAGTGAAATGGTGATTTGTTTCAAAAGGAAGCTTGCATGTACTAGCAAAAGTGGCTAGGCTGTGCGCATGAATGTTATGATCTCTTGAAATCTTGGCAAGCTTGGATTCAATGAATGTATTGAGTATATTAGTGGCAGCAGTCCTATAGGCCCTCATTCTATTGTCATTGGTAACAAAGTTGCCTTTCATTTGTTGTATGATTAAATCAGAGTCACCTAGAATGGACACTTTTGCAACCCCTAGAGCTTTGAGCAGTTTAAGGCCTAAAAGGAGAGCCTCATACTTTGCCATGTTATTGGTGCATTTGAAATTTAGTCTGTAGGCATGGCCTTCTGCATGATTGTTATGAGTATTGTGAATCCATACACCTGCCCCTGCTCCTAACTTGTTGACAGAGCCATCAAACTCTAAATACCATGTGATTTCTTGCTTGTGGTTAGTATCGAGAGTTTCAGTCATTCTTGCAGTGGGCAGATTTGAATTTTCTATTTGGGGAGGTTCTTCTTGTATGCTGGTTGCCTTGATTGTTTTGACAGTTTCATCAGTATGGGCAACCGATTCTTCATTGATGTGTGTGTCCAGTTCTAAAGCCAACGGCTTGTCATCAGTGGGAGGACTTGTTTCATCATTAAATAAAATAAAAGAATCCATATCAGAATGGATTGAGTGGATAGGAAAATTTTGGGGCTTGTCCTCACTAGTTACCACATACTTCATCAGTGTTTCTCTATATAGTCTCTTTGGTTGCCCAAAGACAAATATAGTGGCATAAGAGAGGTCTAATTGGAGGGATCCTTGGAGTTTTGCTCCCCAAGATCTTGACAATAGCATGCCATACTTTGGTGGAATGTCAACAACCACCACATCCATGAGGTTTGTCTTGTTGGGATATTGGACTAAGGAGACACACAAGTCTTTGATGAGGCCTAAACACTTGACTTGACTTGAGTCAAAGGAAAATAGATCTTTGTAGGTTCTTGTAACATCAAGTTTTAGCTTCTCCATTACAGCTTTGGGCATAAGATTGTGTGAGGCACCTGAGTCAAACATAGCATTGTGCAAGACTTTGTCATGTATATGTAAACTGACATAAAAGGGTAAAACAGATCCATATGTTGATTTTCCATTAACTTCTGGACCGAACAGCAGTTCAAGGGTATCATCTAGAACATTCACATCATCCTTGACTTTTGGCATTTGAAGTGATCTTTGAATTTGTTGCCTATGCACATCATGTTTGGCAAGTTCCGAGAGGGGGACAGATATCTTCAATCTACCTATTTCTGCCTCTAAATCAAATGATTTTTCAGATTGGGTTTTAGTATTGTGAGAGGCAGGCTTTCGTTTTTCCATTGGAGTATCAGCAATTTGGTCTTGTTTATCAGCGTTATGGGAAGTGATTGCTTGCGGTTTTTCAGTTTTAGGAGGGCTTTTTGGAATGTTGTTCAAATTCTCTTTCGAGGAAGAAGGTGGCAGAGGCTGATCATTAGAGGACTGCATGTCTGTGACATCCTCTATGGTGACATCCTTTGGATTAGGGACTGTTTTATCAGCAGTTTCTATGAGGGCAACCTTTTCTTTGATCTTCTTCAGCTGCTTGGTATCATTTGGTTTAACCTTTTCAGGCACATATATGGTTCTTGTCCTCAGCTTATATTGTTTGTGGACCTCATACACAGCAGTATCATAGCCTTGTTTAAAATCAAAAGACTCACCAGATTTAGTTTGAAATCGATTAAAGTCATGCTCATCTTGGTCTTGTTGAGTTAGGAAAATTTGTTGCTCAGCCTTCAAATCCACCAAATTCATGTGAGTGTCCTCTGTGGGCTCGCTAGATGTAGATGCTTCAGCATAATTTTCATGAAAAGGAGGCCTTACATCATGGTCTGGGCTAGACCTACCAGCATTTGTGTTCTGAGTTTTCCAGAAATTTGGGTTCCTTATGGTATTAGGTTGTTGTCCATCCCATGATGATTTCCTCTCAACACTCTCTACTCTGTCTCCCAGCCTGTGCATGCCACTGATAATAGCATCCAGCTTTTGATCTAAGGCTGAGGGTTCCTCTTTAAAGGTGGTTCTTCTCTCAGTTCTAGCTCTGTTTCTTTTGGCAATTAGATTTGCCTCTACGCTAACAGCAACATTTTGCATGTCTGCAAGGGTTTGAGAGCCTCTTTCCCTTAACTGATAAGCCATGTTAGTATCAAAACCATCAGGGAATTTATACAACGCAAGATCAGGTGGAGGTCTTAAGTTTTGTGGTATTGCATTATAAACATTATTGAATCTTGCACAATAGTCCAAGACAGACTCTTGAGGGCCTCTTTTGATGGTGTCATATTCAGATAATATGTGCAAGGGGTATTTCTTTTTCTCCCATCTGTTGATAAATGACTGGTATAAGGCTTCATGGTCTGCTATGGAATTGACTGTGAGTGCTCTAAACCAAGTCCTGACATCACCTGTCAAACTTTGGACGAAAATCTTCATTCTCACGCTATCATCATCTATCTCGTAGTTCTCAAAATAGTCTTGCATCTTCTTGGTATGCTGAAGGGCTGTGCAAGAACCAGTTCCATCAAAATATGTGATTTTAGTTTGATAATCTTGGGGCATAGCCCCAGGATTTGCAGGTAATTGCAGGGGTGCATATCTATTGGCCATGTTCACAGGGATAAGTGGAACAACAGGGACAGCTGGAAAAGCTGTAACAACAGCGGTAATGGGAGTATGTGCAGTGAATGGAGGTGTGGAAGGAGTGCTTTGAGAGGTGGACGATGAACAAGGGGAAGTAGGGGTTGACCGAAATAAAACTTTGACAGGGGTTGGAACACAGCTTGGCTGAACTGTTTCAGGGCTAAAATCAACAAAATCTTCTCTTTGCTCTAGCTTCCTGAGGTTCCTTGGGATTAAATTCAGATTTTCAAAAAGCAGCTGGGGGGTTTGGGTCTGGATTTGACCTTGTATAACGTGAGTTCCTTTTGGGAGCTAGATTCTGAATTTGTTTTGGTATTTTCTATAAATGTTTTTAGAATTAGCAAGGAACTAATCAAATTTTGGGATAGCTATCTATAGCTTAAAACTAGCATGAAGATTGACTAAAGCAGCTTTTATTTGCTGCTGTAAATGCAAAGCAAGAATAGTTTCAAAGGCTCCATGGCTGACATTCAGGCTTCATGTGTAGTTTTAAGGAATATACAGCAATTGGAAAATTCATTGTTCCCCAGTGGAGTCGCCATTATGTTATCACTCAGGTTGTTCCCTTTGACTCCCAAGGGAATACGGCCGAGGTAACCACAAACCAATCTTTGGACTGCAGGTCCTAGCCTACCTGCAATCAGAGAGGGCTCTCTCTTTATAATTTAACTTCGTTGACGATGGTTTTAGGCTAGTTATTGAGTTCAATGGGTTTTTTTTAAGTTTGGTGGGAAGGATGATGCTTTCAAGCAGAGATGAAATGTACAGTATGATAAGTACAAACCATTGGGCGTGGAGTCATGGAATAGGACTTTTGGTGCGTTTTCTTGGTCACAAGAGGAATATGGAGCAAGACAGTTACACATGAAACAACTTTCAAGCCAAATGGAGATGGATTGAAGGCTAAGGAATGAGAGGCAGTTAAGAATCTCTGTTTTAGCTTAACAGCGGGAAGGTGAATGAGCTCTATCTAGGACCAATAAAGAATCCCTAGATAACTGTCAAACATGAATGAAATAGAGCGAATACGAGCCATGAGGAATTCATATTTATGCCTGAATTAGAAGAAAACATATAGAAGTCACAGAAACTGAGCATAGAGTGCAGCCACGCAAATTCTAAACTAATCTTTCTTTCTGTAACTTAGATGGTGATATATGTATGATAAAACATATATGAATTTAAAACAGAGATAAGAAACACTTATTGAGTCATGTTGCAGCACAAGAATTCCATATTCATTCTTCAAAACATTAATAGCACAGTAGACAGTCCATCCTCCAAACTTTTCAGCAGTCTTTGATTAATGAAAACATCAAGTATACAGAGCGAGTCTCTCTTGGAGCTATACAACCAACCAACCCCTTAAACAGTGAATTAGGGTGGTTTTATAAGTAAAATATCTACAAAAATCAGATCTCAGATAGATCTGTTGTAATAAGTGTCCTTAACCTAACATATGTCTGAAATAACTGCAAGAAAATATCTTCAAGTTGCGCTGGGGGCAGCTGTATCAAAAAGAGTTAATGTGTTGTCTTTATGGCTCTGCGCTGATCACTTAGCCATAACTGTGCTTTGGGTTTTGATCCATTGCTATTCGATGTCTTTAAATGCTTCAACTGTGATCGGAGAGCTTTGATGGGCTTTCACCGCTTTCTTTGACTTTGTTGGAGGCCATTCAATGTTCACCTGCTTTGGGAAATAAAGATTTCCATTAAAAACATTTGACTGATATTCTTTGCTGCTTCCTTGATATGCTTTGGCACTGAATGTGCACCTTTTCTCACCTCTGATACTCTTTAAATTGTTCCATCGACCTTTCATGGCTGCTATTCGGCCCTCTGCTTGCTTTAGAACTGTCTTTGCCCCCTTTCCGAATCCTACGCGAAGAAATTCTTGTCATTTTGCGACTTTCGGGCCCTGCTGGTAGCCGCGCCATGAGGGGGCTTCCATTTTGGCCTATTTCCCTTAGCAATGCCGCTAATCGCGCATCAAAAACTGCCTCGGTTCTTCATTCCGGGCATCCGTTGTGCAGATTTCAGGCTTCGCTTATTTTGATGATGACATCAGCATGATGTCAGCGGTGGGTCCCAATACAGCAGTGACATGAGCAGGGTGACATCAGCAATACAGCCGGGTGATGTGGCAGTATGGTCGGGGTGATGACGTGGCAGTACGGTGGGGTGATGATGTGGCAGTACGGTGGCAGCAACGTGGCAAAGACGTGGCAAGGATATGGTGGCAGGAGGTCGACGCAGGATGATGATGTCATGATGACGTGGTGCTGACGTCACATAGAGGAAGCGGTTTGTGGTTTCATATCGCACCGCTTTAGCGTAGAAGCGGTTTCGGTGGAGGGGGCTCTGCCACATCCGGGAGGGCGACGCGTAGCAGGAGTACGATGGGAAAACCGCCCATCTCCCGGACGCTAACCCTCGGCACATCGGGGCGCAAAAAGACCTGCCCATCGTAGATCTTGGGTGCACCAGATCTGACGGCTGACGGGACAGTTAACTCGGCGGATGGTTAGGGATGGGGCCCGCAGCGCTATTTTATTTGTTTATTCATATGGCAGGGGGGAAACTTTAATAAAAATGGGTTTTTATGGGTTTTATACAGCATTGATATGATTTGAACCGATTTATCACAAAATTTGAACGCGGATTGACATAGAAAATGGTTCTTGAGAGGGGGGGAACAAATGGCTATCAATTCAACCAGAGGTTTAACTGATTCTAAGGGGCAAATGCGGAAGGGTTAAATATAAGTCCCAGATGGACTTAGTATTTCCCCAAACATTTGAAATATATGGCTATAGTGCCAAGGGGTGGGGATATTATTATTTTTGGGATTTTACATAGTTTTTTTGTAAAATATGGGGTAGGGAAATAATCTAGGGAGCTAGATAGTAGAGTTAGGAGTTAATATGAATTGGTGAGGTGAAGTGTAGGGGAAAGGCTAAGTTTGTGAGCTGAAACTTAGACATAGGAAGTGAATGGACTGTGGAGACATGATTTTACACAAGAAATGTGGCTTCTTTTCACAGAAGAAAGTCAAAGCTTGACTTCGTGCTTTACAAAAATGAAGTGATAACAGGACTGGTTGGGCAGATCTCAAGGTCCTCAAGGGGATGTTAGTGAGTGATTTGGGGAATGAGAAGAAGGGGGAGTTAGACATGCCTCGCTTGAGCTCCTCCAAAGGGGAATTGCCTTGCACTTGTGATCTGAATAGATATAACACTTGAAAAGATGAAATGGATCACACAGCTTGATTCTGCAACCACAAAACTACTTACCCAGCCTACTTACCTAGCATTTTTTCTTCTTTTTTGCATGGGTGCACTTGGACTTGCAGAGCCTGATTATCCTTTTTCTTTTTGCTGTCCTCCTATCTAAATCTACACTTATTTCTTCCAAGGGCCCAGATTAAGCAGTTGGGCTCTTTTGTTTCTCTACCTATCTACAAATCTACCAAGATTAAACTGTTTGGACAGATTTTCATTCTCTACATTCTAGAACAAGAAATTGAAACCTAGGGAAGCCAAGATTAAGCTGTTTGGCCTTCCCTTAACAGAAAATTCTTCAAAAAGGAATAACTTATCAAAATTGGAATAGAGCAGTAGCATTTAGACCGGCACACTTTCATGGCCTTTTCTTTGGCCTCTTTTGGAAATATGGAGCATTGCAGCATGCAAAGTATGACATATTTGGCACTTCCAACTGTCAATCATGAAAGATGAACACCTATTGCAATAGGAGGCTAACAGGCTCCTCGACATGATCAATCCGAGGTTTACCAAGAAGTGACCCCAAGCTCTTTTACAATGGTTAATCTAAGGTTTACCATTTTTAATACGCACAAATCTTCTATCTTTCCAAATGAAACAGACTTGATTGTCTCAAAGGTTCGGACATGATCTCGTGATTGACTCCTTTAAGAGGAGCTTCCCAGATGATATTAATTATAATTGGATTTATTTCCTACTGTAAGATATAGCTACTTGTTTTTTTAACTATCTTGGAGAGTTAATTACTTCCTACTCCAAGATACTAGCCTAAGCTATATTGGTGATAAGAGCCCTAGAAATAAAAGATTGCTAGATCAGTTTTAATTAAGCGTTATTTTTGTGGGTTGTTTCTTAAGTCAATAGTTATGGAGATGAAACTTTGATGGTGTGAAGACTCGACTCCAAAAACACTAAAAAATGCACCTAAGATGATAAACAATTCGTTTTTCCTTCAATGAATTTCTAGCTAAAAGAAAGAGTTTGAGAATGCAATTCTTTGAAAAACAAATCTTTCCTTCAACATGTAAATGAAAAGAAAATCTTTTTGTCTTTTTCAATAAAATAAAAATGAGACTACTAATTATGCTCACAAAAAATAAATCCCTTTTTTTTTCAACACTCAAAAACTACAAAAAACAATTCTTTCAAAAGAGATTCTACGATTTCTAGAAAACACTCAAAACTATGAAAAACTAATCTTGAGATCTAAAAACTTCTAAAAACCTAATTGAAATAAAAGCTTCAAATATTTTTGAGGACGTTTTACTTAGTTATTCAGTAAACTAAGGATTAATTCGTTCAGAATAACAAATCAATCAAAAAACACCCAGCTATGTTTTCTTTTATAAAAATGAAATTCAAAACATATAAGCAAGTTCGTTCAAAGCTTTGCAAAGAGAAACGAAATCTATTTCTCACCAAGGATAGATTTCACAAACCAGCTAGACTCATCAAGAAGACCAAAGACACTAGGGTGATCTAAAGTTTCTTAGGCTTCTAATCTTTGAGTCACTACAAAGACCAAGTGAAAATCAATCTAGGCATGCAAAACTTCTAGAAAGTCACCTAAAACAAAAATACCAATGGAACTTACTTACAAGAGATTTTTGACAGGACACATGTAGATCTGGGCAGAGACTAAAATCCGTAAATAAAACCTAAACTTAACTGGACGAAAACATTTTATGTTTTTCAAAAATTTTGACAGGGTCCGCAGGCTTCCAATAGAACCAAATGCAGTACCGCTCTGTGCACTAAAGGAACAGTGTGGATATGTCTGCACTTTCTTGTAAAAAGAAAGTGCAGTCCTCTTTAAAATTTTTAAAAATAAAAAATTACTCCAAATCCTAAAAACTACCCAATCCCACACACATCAAGAAAAAACCAGAAACAAGAACAAGTTTCTCAAGTCAAAGACAAAGGAAAATCAAAAAACCAAATTCAGGTCCCCAGTGGAGTCACCAATTTGTTGGTCGGATAAATCGATCTTGCGGACAAGGCCAATCTTCCTAGTATCAGCAGATATCTAGAAACAAGAAAGACAAGCAAATCTACCTTTCTCTAAACATATTGCGATTCATTAATAAAAACTAAAGAGGTGTTTTAGACCCTACCTTAAGTCCAACGCTAGTTTGTGGTAGCCATGCTTCAACCATCCGAAAGAGTTTCCTTTTGAGAACCTGCAATCACAAACAAACACACATCAAATAACACCTGCATAGCTAATATAATAAATCATGTTCATTATGATGATCAAGGAGTTCATAAAATAAACCATAAAACACAACTTATTGAGAAAAATAAACTTGATTGTATTAACTTTGAAATAGAAGAAATTTACATCCTTTGGTGCCTTGATGCTGTAGAAACTCTTCCCAGGGTCTGAATAGGAATCTACTTAACTTTGACAAGCCTCACACTCTTCCCAATGAGATCAAAAAAGGTATGTAATCTCTCCTCTCAAAAACTCAATTAGGAAGACTAAGTTCCAGCAACATTTCACCTAAAAAATATTCAGCTTTCAACCTCCTTAGTAACCAGCCCAATGCTTCATTTTATAGTGCAAAGGAAGGAGGTTACAGGTCCACCTATGAAGGGATAGAGTCCTCCTTCAAAGGGAGAAGCTCCTCACATCAAGGGGTTAGCTCCTTAAGGTATGGGATGCATGAACGTTAAAGGAGCGAACTTGCCACCTCAAGATTCCTTCTAGAAGCTTCCAGAAATGACTCAAAGTGAGTTTTTAAGAATGTACTTGCGCCTTTTTTACTTTTACAGGGGTCCGCACCCATTACACAAAGACAGAGCGGTCAAGTACGCAAGGGACATGACCATTAGGTGCGGGACCGTAGGTAATGCTAATAGAAAGTGTGGAACCAGAGTTTTATAGACTTTTAAGGGCTTTCTCTTATTTTCAAGGCTTGACATGAAGAACTGAGGTTTAAGACTTGCAAAGGAGGAAAGTATGAGTGATGATAGACTCACACAGATTGCAGAATGTCATGGTGACAATTTTTGTGCAACAATTTCTAAGACTCATAAGCTATAACTCTTCTTGCATCATTACAACCCCTATACCTTCCTTACAGGAATCGATGCAGACAACAAACTCTTTGTCTAGATCCACAATTCTTAGAATAGGAGTAGTGATAAGTAAGTTTTTTAATCAGTCAAATCTATTTCGACACTCCGTTCTCCATTTGAAGGTTATCCCCCTTCTTTTTTAAGGAGGTAATGGGATATGCCACTTTGGGGAACCCCTCAATAAACCCCTTGTAATATCTTTCCAGTCCCATAAATGATCTTATGTTAGCCACATTCTTTGGAACTAGCCATTCCATTATGGTTTTTATTTTCTCTGAATCGACAAAAATTCCATCTTTAGTAATGATATGTCCTAAATATTGAATTTGTTCTTTAAAGAAATCACATTTATTGTATTTTGCATATAGTTGATGTTCTCTTAAAGTTTGTAAAACAATTCACAAATTCTCCTTATGATCTTCTATATTTCAGGAGTACACTAGTATATCATCAATAAATATCAATACAAACTTATGCAAATATTTGTGAAATATGTTTTTCATAAGAGACATAAAAGTCGTTGGGGCATTAGTTAGCCCAAATGGTAATACGATGAATTCATAATGCCCATAGCGAGTTCTAAAAGTTGTTTTTAGCTATGTCTTCATCCTTTATTCTAATTTGATGGTAGCGTGAATAAAGGTCAATCTTAGAGAATATTGTGGCCCCTTTTACCTGGTAAAACAACTCATCAATGTGTGGTAAGGGGTATTTATTTTTAACTGTCGGTAATCAATACACAAACGTAAGGTTCCATCCTTCTTCTTTACAAAAAGTACAGGAGCTCCCCAAGGTGACACGCTTGGGCGAATGTACTTTTTATCTAATAATTCTTGTAATTGCATTTTAAGTTCTGTTAATTCTGGCACACTCATACGCTAAGGTGCTCAGGATAATAGAGAAGCTCCAGGGACTAGCTCGATAGTAAAATCTATATCTCGCTTTAGGGGAAAACCAGGAATATCGTCAGGAAATACATCAAGAAAGTTTTGTACCATAAGTAGATTTTCCAAGGTAGCAAATTTTTCTTTTGAATTATAGTATCCTACCTACACTAAATAAATATGACACCCCTTCCAAATGCATTTTTCCAACTGAGAAGAAATTATTGGTCTTAATTTCAAGGGTCTTTTTACTCCTTGAATTTCCTGTCTGATTCCTTTTTCATTTAAATAATTAATAGTTTTATCTTTACAATTGATGAGGGACCAATGTCTTTCCAGCCAATCCATGCCTATTAGAACATCATAAGACCCTAGAGGTAATATATTCAAGTCTACCACAATTAATTGACCTACCAGTTCCATGGGACAACTATTAACCTTGGATAATACCCTTCTCTTGCTCACGTGGCCAATTTCACCAACCAATGATTTTTAAATTTAATTTCTTGCAAGTTACATTGTTCTACCACTTTAGGTCTTATATAACTTAAACTATCCCCCAGATCAATTAAAATAGATACAATTTGGTCGAAAATCTACCTTCAAATTCTACCATTGTCGGTTGGTACTCCGCCTGATGATCTTCCAGCACAACATTAATTCTAGATAGACTCCTTTCCACTTCTCCCATAGTCGATACTTCTTGGATCTGTGGAACCTAATCGATTCTTTACGATATAGACAGTTGTTAACATAATGTGGTCCCCCACATCCCCAACATCGTACAAGAGGTGTGGCTATTGGTTATACTTCAGTTTTATTTGATTTCTCATTGGGTTTGGATTCATTTGGCAATCTAGACATTTGCTGGGATTTATTGGCATTTCTACCTTGCTGATTTTTGTAAGGTCCTTTAGCATTGGAGAATTTATTCCCTTTAGCAACATGAGGAAACTTAGATACTCTCTTTTCAGTCCACTTCTTTCCTCCATCTCCCTTTTGTTTGACCTGTTGATAACAAATACATTCCTTTATTATAACTTCATCCATAGTTTTTGGGTTATCAAATTCTAAACTCTTTTTCATGAATGCAGGAAGACTGCTTACAAATCGCTGAACATTTTTTGTTTCCTCACGTATATAAGGGACGTATCGTAACAAAGGTAAATTTATTTATAAATTCGTCCATAGTCAGTTGTCCTAGTTGAAGGTCATGAAATTCCTTTGCTTTTTCATGATAAAATCATTCATTTAGATATTTATCCTTAAAATACTTCTGAAATTTATCTTAGGTTACGTTCCGTTGACTAATTCCACGTACTATTTTTACTTCCTCCCACTATAAGGTGGAATTTCCTTGTAGTTGCTAGATTCCTAAGCGAGCCAAAATATTATGAGCATATTTGTATAATTAAAAGTACTTGTTCATGTTGATAATCCAAGCTTAAACAACCTCCTCTTGTTCACCGTCAAAGGTTGAAGGTTTTATCTCCTTGAATTCTCTCTACAACTATTTTTTCTGTCATTTGTGCTTTTTATGGTCTGATACATTATCTGATTCTTCTTCCTGATTCCCTTCGCTACAAGCACCCTCCAAAATTTTGGATCATATACAAATTTTTGAGCCTACCTTGTATCCGACGATTGATCATTCGTTGGTAACTTCTTGGTAAGTTGGTGATCTCAAGCTCCCCTCCTTAATCTTAAGAGTTGTTCATGTTTTCATCTTTATGCAGCATGTGTTAACTTTGGGCATAGTGATTGTTGTTTGTCATGGAAAGGGAATGTTGTTTTGCTTCAAGGGAAATCTTGTGTGTATGAGTTGTTTTCATTACATAAACGTGTTTCACACTCACTTCACGCACTCTTGTCACAAAGGTTTTTGCATAAAATAGAGTATGTTTTATAAATTCTGGATGGTCTACGTTGTATCACTAAGTGTTCGTGAGTGATCATAGTCGAGTCCTATCATTTTTTACGTTTGTTCCCCGATCTCACACTTAGCCAATTTCCCGAGCAACCTAGCCTCATCCAACTTCCCATAATAGTGCACTTTGCTTCTGCAACCCTCAATATATTTCCATTTCCTGCTGGAACTGCACATTGTGCAGATACCCCAACCTCCCTTGGCATCCAAAACTGCGTTGTGGTTTCATCTAGTGTCCTTCCCCATTCAAAACCCACTGTCATAAAAAAATGTGCAATATTGTCCCTCAACTACTCAGTCTGCCTTGCAACCTGAAATTGTGCGGATGTGTCCTCCCGGAACCCATCCTGCAATAGTACATTGCATCTAGAAACTGTGTAGTATTGCCTCTCAACTACCTAGGCTACACTACACTCAGAAACTATGCAGAGGTGTCCTCCCGGGACCCCATCTCGTAGCAGTGTCCTGTGCCTTAAAAATGTGCAGTGTTGTCCAAGTTGTCCTGTCTGTGTTGCATACAAAAACTGTGCAGATGGGCCTCTTAGGGCCTCATCCTGGCAGTAGTCATTACTCCTTGAAACTCTGTGATCTATCTCTCAGTGTGATCTGGATTTAAGCAGAAACGCAATATATTACAGAGATAACCATAAATACAGAGATGCGATAACCATAAAAACAGAGATGCAGCGGAAATAATACTTCATTTCATTAATGGAGAATACTGAAATATGCTTACAAATAGAAATAACCCAGCTAGGGCGATGGTAGCTTATCTCTGAGAAGAGATGTGTGGGCTACATGCCTCTGAACTGTTTCGAATTGTGTTTACAATGAGGCTCGAAGGCCTATTTATTATTGAGAAACAATGGAAAACCCTTAACATTCCAAAACCTAACCCTAGAAGATGAAACACCAAACTATGGGCCCCGTTTGGGTAAATCGGTACATCAACTTCCCGGGGTCGTAACTTTGGCATACGATCTCCGTTTGACGCGCATGATAGCCCGTTGGAAAGATCTCTCCGAGGACTACGACGGAAAATATGGGATAGATTTCCCAAAAAACATCGTTTAGGGCCTCAAAACGGCTCCGGAAGTTTAGGACCCGAAAAACTGCTAAAAATAGTAAACTGCACTATAATTAAGGAAACTGAAAAACTGAAAGAGACAGTTGTGGGGGTCCAAATGGGATAGGTGGGTGGCCACCAACATCCACCTGGATCACTCCTCCCCCCTTAGGTAGCAATGGTCCCCATTGCGTTGAGTTCCTCCTTGAGATGAGGAAGCTTCTGCTGAGCCGGGTCTCCAGTGAGCTGTTTTGCAATCTCTGATGTGTCCAGAAATGGTGGGAAGCATGGTCGGCGATGGTCCACATTGAACAATCGATGCAAGTGAAGGAATGGTGGAATGTTGTGCTTCAAAGCATTGTTGCCCTCAGCCTTGTTACTGGTGTAAGGACCATGTCAAAGCGGTCTGAGTTTCTTATGGGTTCTGATAAGGCGTTCTCTCTGCAGATGTAACCAAACTTTTTCGCCCACCTGAAACTTGTGTGGTACCCCTCTGGGTAAGGAGAAGTTGTTCCTGTGTTCTGTCATGACTATATCCCTATGTTGCTGTTGCTGCGTGGAGGAACCCTTTGCGGGGGTCATGGATGTAGCAACGATCTTCCCCTTACTTTGGGAGCGAACCAGACAGAAAATAAATTTCCTAGTCTGTGAGATGAGCTTGCTGCCTTTCTTAGCAGTGATCAAAGAGGTGGTGGTAGGTGGAGCTACCTCTAGTATCCTGTATAATGAATTATCCAAAGAAATAATGACAGCGCGAGGCCTTGACTCATACATAGCATGTCGCCTCCACAAGTATGGCTGGCCTAATAGTACATCACAAACATCCAGAGGTGTAACATCACACAATACCTCATCTGTGAAGGGCTTGATGCTGTAGGGAAGGTGGCACTGCTGGTGAACTTTGAGATCTCGTTCTTCGTGAAGCCACCCGATACTGTACGGTTGTGGGTGTGGCGTAGTTGGTAGGCCCAACCACTTCACGACCTCTGCTGAAACGAGGTTCTTTTGGCTGCCACTATCGACAATGAATTGCAGCGGCGAACCCTTCACCCACATTTGTGAGTGGAAAAGACGTTCCCCCTCCTATGGCTCTTCAGGCTCATTCTTCTGGATCATGGTAGTGGCAACAGTGGCACTAGGATCCGCATCAATGATTTGCTTCCCTTTGCCATCCCCCTTGTCGGGTTCCGGCTCAGAGTCAGAACATGCATCTGATTCGGAAGCCTTCAACTCGGCCACTAGCGACTGCTTGGTCCAACACTCACTTGTGTTATGAGTGGGACTCTTGTGGAACTCACACCACTTTCCTATGTCCTTCTTCGTTTTCGTGGTGTTGTTCTTTTCTTGCAGCTTAGAGGGGTTGTCTTGGGTCACCCCGCCTTGGCTTTGTCCTTTGGGCTTCGGATTTGCAGATCCAAAGTCTCGCTTCTTCTGTTTGAACTTTTGCTCGATTTTGACAGCGTATCGGTATGCTGTGCCGAGTGAGGAGATGTTCAAGAACTCCATCTCTTCCTGGATGTATCTGTGTAGGCAGCCGCGGTATTTGAGTACCAGATGCAGCTCATAATCTTTGATACCCAACTGTGTGCGAAGGGTATGAAAAATATTTGTGAACTCTGGTACATCTTGGTCTCGTCCCTGCCGCAGTGTGGTCCATTTGATGTATTTGTCCTCATAGCTTTTGACAGGGTAGTACTACTCCTTGATAGCATCCCGGAAGTCATTCCAAGTGGGGGCGGCTGAAAACAGTGAGCCTGTACTTTCATCCTTCTGCTCGCAGTATGTTTCCCACCAGTCCTTGACGTGGGGGGCTACTTTGAGAAGAGCGAAAACAATCTTTTCCTGACTTGAAAATTCATGAACAGAAAAATACCCATCTAGCAGATTTAACCATTTATCTATGGCATCTACGTCTATTTGACCCTCGAAGATGTGGATTTCAAAATTAACTTGTACCTTAAATGGTGTGGCGTTTCCAGAGTAGCTGTTGGAAGCCGATGCGTCGCCTCTGGGTAGCCGCTGAAGGATCTGCGCAAAGTTATCCATCATCGCGTTCCTTTGCTGCTCGAGGGCTTCTTCGAGCAAGATTCTGATAGGATCTCCTGCCCCCTCGTCTTTCTTCTCATCCGCCATGGGAGGTCGTCAAGATTTGCGAGGCTGGTCTTGCAAAGGTTCGACCAATTCAAGGCCTAACTCCTTATATCCTGACCTCGTTGGGGACATGCAAAGAAAAACAGAGAAAAAGCAGACCGCTCTGATACCACTGATCTGGATTTAAGCAGAAACACAATAGATTACAGAGATAACCATAAATACAGATATGTGATAACCATAAAAATAGAGATGCAGCGGAAATAATACTTCATTTCATTAATGGAGAATACTGAAATATGCTTACAAATAGAAATAACCCAGCTAGGGCGATGGTAGCTTATCTCTGAGAAGAGATGTGTCGGCTACATGCCTCTAAACTGTTTCGAACTGTGTTTACAATGAGGCTCGAAGGCCTATTTATTATTGAGAAACAATGGAAAACCCTTAACATTCCAAAACCTAACCCTAGAAGATGAAACGCCAAACTATGGGCCCCGTTTGGGTAAATTGGTACATCAACTTCCCGGGGTCGTAACTTTGGCATATGATCTCCGTTTGATGCACATGATAGCCCGTTGGAAAGATCTCTCCGAGTACTACGATGGAAAACGGAGGTAGATTTCCCAAAAAATGTCGTTTAGGGCCTCAAAACGGCTCCGGAAGTTTACGACCCGAAAAACTGCTAAAAATAGTAAACTGCGCTATAATTAAGGAAACTGAAAAACTGAAAGAGACAGTTGTGGGGGTCCAAATGGGATAGGTGGGTGGCCACCAACATCCACCTGGATCACAGTGAATACAGGAATTGGTTACACACTAAGATCACCCACAAGGAGTTTAGGAGAAGGACCAATAGACTAATTGATGGCAAAATATCAGGACCGCATGCAAACTTTGTCGGATGTATGATCATCTCGAGGGTAAGTATGGTAATTAAAGAACACCTTTCGAAGTACATCTCTTAGTTGAGTTTGCAAGATTTCTTTTCATTTTCATATCATCATGTCTTCAGTAACATGCATGTGTGCAAACACAAAAGTCATTTCATGTGTTTCCTCTACATGTCTTGCTTCCTTTTCGCTTGTTTGACCAACTTTCATCTTCGGCATGTTGATTGCTATGTCATGCTTGCGACCTTGTTCTGGTGATATCGAAGGTTTGTATTTGTGTGCATGAGTTGTTTCGACTATGTAAACACCCGTTTCACTCACACACAATGTTGTAAGCATTGTCGCACAAGTGTCATCACGGTCATCCAAAGGTCTATCCCAAGTGTCGCACTTGTCGCTTACATCATTAGACAATACGGCAGAGGGTCATGCCAAGCATATGTTGTCTTGTTAGTTTGAGTTGTCTTTTCATTGTGTCATGTTGATTGTGTGTTCGCAAGGTCATGTATACACGAGTGCACTCACTCACACACTTAACCCTTTTTTCGAAGATCTATTGACCGGACCACCCTCCATCAACCGGACCTCCACTGAGCTGCACAGCGGAGTCTTATCCCTCAGAGGCATTGCACTCTTTCCCATAAATGCGCATAGCATGAGGTTGTCCTACAGGCAGTCTACACTACACAGTTTTGGAATCAAGCCAACCGACTATCATCCAGAAAAGCACAAAAATTTCCCAAGAAGCCATTTTATTCTACGCTTCTTGGAAGCCTTTCCATCAAGCCTCCCATTGGTCAACCAAAAATTTGACTTGAGTTGTGACCCAGAGCTGCACTCATCTCCAAAACTGTGCAGTAGTTGTCCAACCTGCTTACCTGCACTACCTACAGAAACTCTACAAACATGAGGGGCAGGGACCTACTGCCTATCACTGCACTATCTCGGAAGGGGTAGTCCCCCTATTGGCTTGCTCTCCACTCCTCCAGAAAATTTCATAGCTTTCATTAACAGTCCACCTGTTGCCCAACACTCCTCTCAACCCGGAAACTGCGCAGTCATGTCTTGCTTGACTTCTTCCTAGAACTGTGCAATTATGAACAACAAGCTCCTGTAGCCCAAACCTTGCCTCCTCCAAGAAATTGTGCAGTTTTCACTGCCAGTGCTCCCGCAACCCAATCCTGGCCTCCTCTGGAAAACTATGCAGTTTTCAGTGCCATCGCTCCCTACTTCCTGCACTACACAATGTAAAAAAACTGCATAATTTTGTTGGAAATATTACTGAGAGGGGGGGTGAATCAGTATTATCAAGTTCTTTTAATAAATCTTCCTTATTTATACTTTGAATTATTTTTGCATGTCAGTACCATAAAATAATGAGCATGAACAAAGAAAACAGATAGTCACACCAAAGAACACCAGATGTAAGGTGGAAACCCAATGTGGGTGAAAACCACCTGCTGCAATATGTCTCTATCTTCTTTCAAATTAGAAACTCCTTTTACAATGGTTTTGTACTGGTGCAGTCCTTTACCAGTACGCAGGCTGCAACCTACAGAAAGCTACAACTCTCTCTCGTTTTCCAGTCTCTCCTGGAAGGGAGCTACAACCCCCTACTTCTTTTCTTTCAAGGACAACTTTTCATAAATTTTCAAACTGGATCCATAAACATCAAGAGATCATCAAGTACAAGAAAATCACCCAGTCAACTGCAGTAACCAGATCAATAGTAATAGTAAACTAAACCCAGAACACCTTATCAACAGAGAAAAGTCAGTCAAATAAATGCCTTGATACAGATACACAGTTTTTCTTTATCTGGTCTGCGTGGCTACGCACTTGACCTTCTGCTCCCCTGCGTATACCCGCAGAGAGCCTTCTGCTGCACCACGTACCCATGCACTATTTCTTCAATCACGCTGCGTGCTGTTACTGTAGGCACGCACCCACAGATACTATGTAGGCACGCACCCACAGATGCTATCGCGCCGCGTACCTACGCACCTGCGGCTTCTGATGCACCGCGTACTTTCCCTGTGCCTACGCACCTGAACCTCTGTCACGCTGCGTACCCACGCACTGCGCCTTCTTCTGCTCTGCGTACCCACGCACTTCTCCTTCTTCTACTCTGCGTACCCACGCACTTGCACCGTTAATCACCTGCGTACCTCTGATTAGGGCCGAATTGGCAGTCCCCCCAGTGTGCCACAGATAGTCAGATGCTCAGATCTGATCATGCGCTCGAGAGATCACCCTTCATAGATTCGCTTTCGTCTTCACTTTTATATAGATCAAGCTTTTAAAACAATAACCCAATATTTCAGATCTTAAGATATTCAATTTGCAAAAGATACATAGCCAAGTGATCTCATTTGCTTTATATAGGCAAGCTCTTCCTAAAATCATGGATCAATACCATAGATAACCAAAACATGGGGCTCAATAATAATAATAATATAAAACAATACCACGGGCCAAAACCATAGAATCAAGAATGGCGGGCTAAATACCACGGGCCAAACATAAGAAACCCCATGTGAACGCGCTTCTCTGCCTTGAAGTAAGTGAACTGGGGGTACGCACCTTCTGAATGGGTGACCTGCGTGTGCGGCCGCAGTCCCTTCACGGCGTACCTACGGGTACGCACCTTTTGAACTATTCTCCTGCGTACTTCTTAATTTCCAACATTTTGAGAGCCTGATCAGAGCATTGCCACTTGAGGGTGTTGCCGTCAAGTACAACATCTGTATCATATAGCCATACCAGAATCATAATGCTAACAATCTCCCCCTTTGGACTTGATGGCAACCTTAAAATCTTCAATGTCATTCTCCCCCTTTGACATCAAGGGCAAAGGGTTATGCTCCCCCTAAGAACATGCTCCTCCTTAATATAAACCAGATCTGTAAAGAAGGACCATAATCCGCCAAACACCATAAATGACCATGAAAGAGACATATTGCAGCAATATTCAGACCAGCATCCATGATCTTCTTCTCTACGTCCTCCATAATGCCAACAATGCATTATATGCTCCCCCTGAACCTGTGCCATTCGATCTTCAACCAATCCGCAACCCAACACATGTACGCATATGCCCCAGATGAACCTTGCGTACAACCAACCATCAGAAGAGCTTCAACAAGATGATGCATCAACAACCCCCAGCTTTTGCCTGAGGTATTCAAAGGTCTCCCTGGGCAATGGTTTGGTGAGTATATCAGCAACTTGTTCCTTAAAAGGAACATACTCCAACTTGACCTTTTGTTCAAGTACTTGTTCCCGGAGAAAATGATACTTGATCGGTATGTGCTTGGTCTTTGAATGCATGACTGGGTTCTTTGAAATGCTGATTGCACTTGTGTTATCACATAAGATGGAGATAGGTGGTGTACAAGTGATTTGAAAGTCCTGCAAGGTCTGCATCATCCAAAGGAGTTGAGTGCAGCAAGATGCAGTAGCAACATATTCTGCTTCAGCGGTAGACAAGGCAATCGAACTCTGTTTCTTACTGAACCAAGATACTAATCTGGAACCCATAAAGAACGCACCACCACTTGTGCTCTTCCTGTCATCCACACTTCCTGCCCAATCTGCATCTGTATAAGCATGAAGTGTGAGATCTGTATCTCTAGGATACTATAAGCCATAATTTTGAGTCCCTTGAAGATATTTAAAGATTCTCTTCACTGCCTGAAGATGTGTTTCCTTCGGATTTGCTTGAAATCTTCCAACTATTCCCACTGCATGCATGATGTCTGGTTGGGTACCTGTCAAATAAAGTAGACTTCAAATCATAGATTTGTAGGTTGGTTGATGCACTGCTGCTGATTCATCATTTGCACTGAGGCTACATCCTGTGACCATGGGTGTACATACTGGTTTTGCATCTTCCATGCCATATTTCTTCAAAATCTGCTTGAGATACTTGGTTTGAGACAAAAAGATCCCTCCTTCTTTTTGTTGGATTTGCAAACCAAGAAAATATGTCAGTTCTCCCAGCAAGGACATTTCGAATTCTTTCTGCATCACCAAGGCAAAGCTTTGACTCATAGCTTCTTCATTGCTGCCAAAGATAATGTCATCTACATACACAACAAGTATTAGCAATTTGTCATTTTCAACTTTTATATAAAGATTGTTGTCTGCTGATCCTTTTGAAAAACCTTGTTGATGAAGATATTTGTCCAAACGATAGTACCATGCCCTTGGAGCTTGTTTGAGACCATAGAGAGCCTTTTTCAATCTGCATACAAGATCTGGATCATTTCCAAGAATGAAACCATCTGGCTGCTCAATGTATACTTCTTCTTCCAAGTCTCCATTCAGAAAGGCTGATTTCACGTCCATTTCAAATACTTTGAAGTTTTGAAAGCTTGAGAGAGCAAGGAACATTCGGATGGCCTCAAGTCTTGCAACAGGAGCAAAGGTTTCTTCAAAATCTATTCCTTCTTGCTGCGCATACCCTTTACAAACAAGTCTGGCCTTGTTTCTAATTACTTCTCCATTTTCATTCAATTTATTTTTGAAGACCCATTTTGTCCCTATAACATTCTTATCCTTTGGTCTAGGAACCAGCTCCCAAGTGTTGTTCTTTTCGATCTGCTCAAGTTCTTCATCCATTGCTTTCACCCAACATTCATCTTTGCATGCCTCTTTCACATTTTGTGGTTCAGTGGAAGAGAGTAATGCCAAATAGCTTGAAGCTTCTGCAACTGTTCTTCTTGTTTGTACACCTGCTTCTTTCTGCCCCAAAATCTGAGATTCTGGATGATTCTTCTGAACATATCTGGATGGAGTCTTCTCTTCTATCCTTATCTGCTCCTCTGGTTCTTCTTGAGGTTCTTCTTCTTCATCATTCTGTCTTTGAGGGTAGTCTTCATCTTCTTCGATATCTTCATGATTTACTTGCCTAGGAATGTATCCCTTCTCATCAACCACTACATCAATGCTATCAACAATTCTTCCAAGCCTTTTATTGTAGCACTTGTATGCTTTGTTGTGTGGAGAATAGCCAAGAAGAATGCCTTCATCTGCTCTAGGTTCAAGTTTGCCAAGTTGCTCATCAGCATTCTTAATATAGCATTTGCTCCCAAAGATTTTGAAGTGCTTTACCGAGGGAGTCTCACCATACCAGAGCTCATGATGAGTTTGAGTGCTATTCACCCGGACATTTGTTTTGTTGAGAATAACAACTGCGGCATATGCAGCTTCACCCCAGAAAGTTACGGGAGTTCCAGACTCATCAAGCATAGTACGAGCCATTTGTTGGACTGTTCTGTTCATTCTTTCCACTACTCCATTTTGCTGAGGAGTTCTAGCTGTAGAGAATTCTCTTCTTATCCCATGTTCTTCACAGAAATCGAAAAATTCATTTGAGGTAAACTCCCCACCTCTGTCGCATCTGAGGCACTTAATTTTGTGTCCTGATTCATTTTCAAGGATTTGAATTTTTCGAATGCTTCATCTTTGTGCTTCATAAGTCCTAACCAGACAAACCTGGAGAAATCGTCAATGAATAATATCAAGTATTCTTCTCATCTGTATGTACAAGCTCAAGAGGCATGCTAGCTGATCCTTCCTTCTCTGGAAAGTTAGTTCTGGTTTGCTTTCCAAACTGACATGATTTGCATATGGTGTTGTCTGGAATTTTGATATCTGGAAGACCGCGAACTGCATGATATTTGCATGCTTTCCTTATTTGTGAAAAGCTTAGATGCCCCAACCTCCGGTGCCATAACCAGTGTTCATCATCCTTGCTTAGATAGCATTGTTGTTGTCCTTCTTCAAATATGTATAGATTATTTGGAGTTCTTTTACCTTTGATCACCGCTTTACCTGTATCAAGATCACGAACAAGACATCCATTTGATCTAAATATCACCTCGATTCCTTGATCACACATCTGGCTGACACTTAGAAGATCATGCTTCAATCCATCAACATACAAAACATTTCCAGCTTTGACCTTTTCTTTTAACTAAGCAGTGCCTTTTCCTTTTATAGCTGCAGGAGTATCATTTCCAAAAGAAACTTTCTTTCCCATTTCTAAAGCAGAATATGATTCAAGTTTTTCTTTATCACCTGTCATATGCTTCGAACATCCACTGTCAATGTACCATAGATTTTCTTGTCCCTCTGCATAAAATGCTATCCCACATCTTTCTGTTTGTGGTTCCTTTATTCTCCATGCTTTGGTGCTTGAGGCTTGTTCCTTTGTCTGCTGAAACCTGCTCCTGCATTCAGAATCTTCATGGCCAAAGTTATTGCAAATAGAGCATTCAACTTCATTTTCAAGAACCAAAAAGTTGTTATAGGTCCTTTTTGTAATCCCGGTCATACTTCTTTGTTTTTGAGCTTCTCTAGTCATGATCGTTTTATATGCAACACATTGAGCTGCTTTGTGACCAAAGTTATGGCAAGAAAAGCATTGTCCATTGAAGAAATTTCTGCGGTTATCAAATCTTCCGGCCAAACGATTGTAATTTCTATTGTCATTCATTCTTGAAGCAAATTGAGAGGATTTTACCTGTGGCTGGTTGTAGCTTTTGTTCATCCTTAAGATGGATTGCCCCTGGTTTACCTGATAGTCTTTGTTTGTAATTGGTCCCTGTTTTACCTGGTGATCTCCATTGTGCTTTTGCTCATTCCTTCTTGCTGCATCAAGATAACTCTTTGAGGTGGATGCTTGAGAAGTTTCTCCGTTATACCCCAGACCTGTCTTGTTTAGTGGAGAATGTTGTACATTGATGATCTCATCCAGAGTTTCAGATCCTTTGACAAACTTAAGATTAATAGCCTTTGTTTTCTCAATCTCTTTTCTAAGACCAACAATTTCACCTTCTAACTTTTCAAGATATTTTTCTTTTTCATCAATCTGAAATTGTAGAGTATCAATGATCATATTCTTTTCTTCTATACATGTCTTGAGTCTAGAAATTTCTTCATGAAAGCTATCCACATCTATAGCATCCATGTAATCATCATCTTCAAATGCCATTAAAAGTTTATAGTCATTACCTCGTTCATCTTCATCACTATTTGATAGACCATCACTATCTTCATGAGTGTAGTAGCTTTTCTTATTTGCATTCTGTTTCTTGCTCCATCTAGCAGGTTCCTTTCCTTTGTCAATATTGTCCTTATGAGGACATTTCGCAGCATAATGACCTACTCTTCCACAAGCAAAACATTTAAAAGGTAACTTACCTCTGAACCTTCCAGTACCCCGTTGAAGATTTCTGACAAAATTTGATTCTTCTTCTTCTTCTGGCACGTAACTTGCTTCATAGTAGTCTCCTTTACCTGAAGCCTTGAAAGCAGCTTCTCTCCTGTCTGATGGACCTCCCTTTCTCATTTCATAAGCAGTTAGAATTCCGTGTAGCTGAGACATAGTAAGAATTCGTAGATTTTCCTTTTCTTCTATGGCAGATACTTTAGATTCAAATTTGGGGGACAATGATCTTAAAACTTTTTCAACCACAATAGCCTCTTTTATTTCTTCACCCAAGTTTTTCATGCAATTAACAATCTCGTCTACCCGAAGAAAATAGTTAGCCACACTTTCATCATTATACATTCTGAGATTCTCATACTGAATCCTGAGGGTTTGAAGTTTAGCACGTTTTACCTATTCATCTCCTTCGTAGCTCAAGACAATCTTGTCCCATATTTCCTTTGCGGATTTATATTGCATAACCTTTACGAATTCTGTTTGAGATAAGCATCCTAGCAGAGTATTGACTGCTTTAGCATTGGTTTCATATTTATTCTTCTCAGCCGAATCTGTAGGAGTAGATGAAGGAAAAGTGTAGCCTGTATCTATGATATCCCAAACTTCTGTACCAGGAGATTGAAGATAGGCAGTAACTCTTACCTTCCAATAATTGAAGTTTGTCCCATCAAAGATTGGTGGCCTAATTGATGCTTCCCTCTCGTAGTTGCTCATGATGAATGATCTTCCTTCAAGCGATCAAGCTTCTCTGAAGGACCTGCTCTGATACCAATTGTTGGAAATAATACTGAGAGGGGGGGTGAATCAGTATTATCAAGTTCTTTTAATAAATCTTCCTTATTTATACTTTGAATTATTTTTTCATGTCAGTACCATAAAATAGTGAGCATGAACAAAGAAAACAGATAGTCACACCAAAGAACACCAGATGTAAGGTGGAAACCCAATGTGGGTGAAAACCACCTGCTGCAATATGTCTCTATCTTCTTTCAAATTAGAAAATCCTTTTATAATGGTTTTGTACTGGTGCAGTCCTTTACCAGTACGCAGGCTGCAACCTGTAGAGAGCTACAACTCTCTCTCGTTTTCCAGTCTCTCCTGGAAGGGAGCTACAACCCCCTACTTCTTTTCTTTCAAGGACCACTTTTCATAAATTTTCAAACTGGATCCATAAACATCAAGAGATCATCAAGTACAAGAAAATCACCCAGTCAACTACAGTAACCAGATCAATAGTAATAGTAAACTAAACCCAGAACACCTTATCAACAGAGAAAAGTCAGTCAAATAAATGCCTTGATACAGATACGCAGCTTTTCTTTCTCTGGCCTGCGTGGCTACGCACTTGACCTTCTGCTCCCCTGCGTATACCCGCAGAGAGCCTTCTGTTGCACCGCGTACCCACGCACTGTTTCTTCAATCACGCTGCGTACTGTTACTGTAGGCACGCACCCACAGATACTATCGCGCCGTGTACTACTACTGTAGCCACGCACCCACAGATGTTATCGCGCCACGTACCTACGCACCTGCGGCTTCTGATGCGCCGCGTACTTTCCCTGTGCCTACGCACCTGAACCTCTGTCGCACTGCGTACCCACGCACTGCGCCTTCTTCTGCTCTGCGTACCCACGCACTTCTCCTTCTTCTGCTCTGCGTACCCACGCATTTGCACCGTTAATCACCTGCGTACCTCTGATTAGGGCCGAATTGGCAGTCCCCCCAGTGTGCCACAGATAGTCAGATGCTCAGATCTGATCATGCGCTCGAGAGATCACCCTTCATAGATTCGCTTTCATCTTCACTTTTATATAGATCAAGCTTTTAAAACAATAACCCAATATTTCAGATCTTAAGATATTCAATTTGCAAAAGATACATAGCCAAGTGATCTTCTTTGCTTTATATAGGTAAGCTCTTCCTAAAATCATGGATCAATACCATAGATAACCAATACAAGGGGCCCAAAACATGGGGCTCAATAATAATAATAATATAAAACAATACCACGGGCCAAAACCATAGAATCAAGAACGGCGGGCTAAATACCATGGGCCAAACATAAGAAACCCCATGTGAACGCGCTTCTCTGCCTTGAAGTAAGTGAACTGGGGGTACGCACCTTCTGAACGGGTGACTTGCGTGTGCGGCCGCAGTCCCTTCACGGCGTACCTGCGGGTACGCACCTTTTGAACTATTCTCCTGCGTACTTCTTAATTTCCAACATTTTGAGAGCCTGATCAGAGCATTTCCACTTGAGGGTGTTGCCATCAAGTACAACATCTGTATCATATAGCCATACCAGAATCATAATGCCAACAAATTTTTCCTCCCAGCTGATCCATCTCCCGTAGATGTCATTGCTATCCCAGACCACTCAACCCAGCCTCCCAGTGACCTCTGTGTAGTTTTTCCCGATAGTGTCCCAAAGCCTCACATCCCAGCCTGACATGTTCTCTGCGTTGTTTTAGAGCCTTGTCCTCTCTCCCGGTCACCGGCACCCGGAAATGAAATTCAATGCATCATGGTAGACTAGGGGATTTCTGGATTTGATGTCGTCTCATCACAAGTGATTGAAGAAACAGGTACATGGATGAGACATGGTGCAACGACGAATGGGATGAACAAGGAGCGCATGCTAGAAGACTTGCTCGCGGTTGGAAAAACATACAAATCATACCAAGTAGCAAGCGAAGTAGACACATGCACATGCATGAACCATCAAGA
This sequence comes from Pinus tabuliformis, assembly GCA_031772625.1. Taxonomy (NCBI): domain Eukaryota; kingdom Viridiplantae; phylum Streptophyta; class Pinopsida; order Pinales; family Pinaceae; genus Pinus; species Pinus tabuliformis. The sequence continues at coordinate 322,753,976 of CM062814.1, read as the reverse complement.
AAACACCAAGACCATCAAAGACCCCACACGCTTCATCATGCAATGGTGAATATATGATACACTGAGATCACACTCATCACTCAGCAGCACAGTAGCTTAACACAAACAACATAGCTAGCATGTGCATATCAGTAGTTTCATGTCGAATTGTATCATGAGTTGTCTCAGCCACATCACTACTATGGGCCATACGTGTTGTAATTATTGCAATGTAATGTGGAAGTCCAAGATACCCACATATGAAGTTGCAGAGTCATGTCAGTTGAAGAGTCATGTACGTCAAACAGTCATGAGGGAAGTCCAAGAGTCACAAGGGTCAAGTTCACCCTTGGCTATATACACCCCTCATTTGTACATGTAAAGGAATTTTCACCTTGGCTCCTCCCACATAGTCTTGAGAGTCTGTAATATTTTCTTTGAGGAGCAAGCAGTGGCTCCAACGCTCCACTACTAGGGCTAGTGATGTATGGTGTACGAATGTGTCTTGGAACTTTCGCTTAATTCAAAAATATTGTCATAGGCCATCATGTTTTCATGCATGTGTTGTATTTGTTTGTAAGACTATTCTTTAAATGCTTGTAATGCATGTTTGCTTAACTTGTACTAGGATAGTTGAACTGCTTCAGTTATTCTAGTGCATATATTGTTGAATATGTGTTACAATGGTTTCTATTGTTGTCCTGTCCGTGTGGACTATTCTGCCAGACACTAGATAGATTCATTTTGTATATTTGTTATAACGATCATTACATCTGTGTGGACTACTCCGCTGGGTGTTGTACGTGTTATTCATTTACCTTAGTGTTTGCGACTATTGCATCCGTGTTGACTACTCCGCTAGAGGTTGTGCATATCCTGTTGTGTTGTGTGTGTCTCTATCTGAGTTGAGACTACTCCCTCTCAACCAAAGACTCACTTTCACCCTCCCCCTATATAGTGAAGGAACTCAGACACAAGTTTCACTAAGCACTCACCAGGCACATGAACCTTGTTGTTTGAAGACTAAGTATACCATTCTCATGTGCTGACAAGCAAGAGCTAAGGCATATCTTTAAGGTAATGGAAACCGGGCCATCATAATGGATGGGACACCTACACCAAACGATTTGAGGTCTATTTGGGACTTCATACCGGGGAGATCCCCTGAATGTTGGTGGATCCATCACCATCAACATTTCTAGTGCTAGAAGGAGGGCTAGATGACAAGTTGAGCCCTCACAATCTGTTTTGAATCTCTGCTCATTTATCATGGCTAACCGTACAATTCATCTTCAGAAATGTATGTCTTATTGAAAGGACTTTAAAATCTCGGAGAAGATATGGAATGACTTATCATGTAACACAGGAGATGGTGAAGGCAGAGCATCCTTGCTTAGAGACATAATTTCCTTCGTAGGCTCCTGTGAAAGGCATGAAATCTAAGAAGATTACATGACCTGCACGTTATTCACATTCACGTTTCAAAGGCACCCACTTCTATAGTGTGCCACGCTGCCCGAGAAATCTATTCACTCTTTCTCTCAATTGATTGCAGAGATAGCCCATGATTTCAATCATTTTGATCGTAAAGCACTCAATAAAGAAATTCTGAAATTACAGAAAACACCTGATGAATCCATTGAGCAATTTCACACACGGTTTTGTAATCTTGCATACCGATTTACTGAAGATAAAAGTGGCCAGAAATTCCTCAATGGAAGAATTAAGTATCTTCTTCACATATCCTAAAATCCACAATTCTTAGAATCATTTGAATGCCTCCCAGCAAACCTCAATGTTAGAGATGCCAAATCTAAGATGGACAAGGTCACTGTCACAAGTGACTCTCTATCCCCTTCTCATCAAACAGCTCTAGCTCCGCAGTGTGAGGTGGGAGAAGGTGCACGAACATCTGTTGAACTGCAACATCCTTCCACCCCACCTGCTCTCAATGTTTGTGCAGATTTGGCTTGCAAACCTATTGGTTGTCACGTGGACTTGTTCCTTCAACCTCCATCCCCACGTTCCATTGATCCTCTAGATTGTACTGTGTTGTGGTCTCCCATTCCGAACTCCACATCTTATGTTCACAAGGATCAAGTTGTCGATGAAGTTGGTGTTATGCAGCCAACCCACACTATCATTCATGATGTGTGTGTGCAGGAATTTGAAGAAGAACTCGCGGTGAAGGATGACTCCCTTCCATCCTCACCTCATCCACTCTATCTTGAAATCTCTTGTGATTCTGTCACTTTTGATTTTCCCTGTGAAAAATCATATCCGGATGTTTCTACTTCTGATCATTCAAAGGATACACCAGATGTCATCCTATCATTACATTATGGAGAGGACACATATTACTCTGAAAATCCATCCCATTTGTCATCTACCATTTTTGAAAACACAGAGGGTCAAATTCCTTGTTTCTCATCTACCCCTCTGCATGATTCATCAAATCATGAGGATGCCGACAAACATCCCGAATTTTTTGATCGTAGTTTTCATGATCTTTTTACTTCTTCATTGAGTCACAATGTTGATTCACTCGTTATTAATCTTTCTAAGCCACTGGCTTCTGACGATCTATCTATTGACGAAGTGGAAACCCCGTAGGCTGTCAAGGCACTTCAGCCTGAGCTGATGGTTATGTCAGGCCCTCGTTGTCCTGAGGTTAGTTCCACTTCCAATCAGAAAATTTTTGAAACACCCAAGGCTCCTCATCACTCTCTTCTTCACATTGAAGATCAATCTAATACACAAAGTTCACTTCCTCCACCCGAATCACATGATCCCATCGCTCATGCCTTGGAGGAATCTTACACAATGAGCACGCTTGCAAAGCATAAGCTGTATTTCTTTCTCATGTTTGCTCGTATGTCACATTCCAAAGAGTATGTATGTTTACCATCTACACGCAGTACATCGCAACACCATGGTACGTCTACAGAATGTTTGTCTTGTGCATTCACTCTTTTCTTTTCTGCGAACTCATTATAACTCAGAGCATGATGGTCTTTGTTGATCTATCTTTCTTGTTCGCTAGTTTACATGCATAACTTTCTCATTTACCATGCCTTCGCCAACATGGGCTAGCCAATGCACCGATGGCTACATTGGAAATATCACTTTACGTGAGTAGGCCCATGGATTGTTTAGCATAGGAGTAGGAGTAGTCCTTTCTTTCTTTCTTTTCTTTGATTTCTGGTTTTCATGTTTTCTTTGCTTGCTTACTTGGTTTCGTTTTATTTCTTGCTTGATTTTCTTACTTTTTGCTTCTACTTTACTTCTTCTTTTTTCTTTTTCTTTCCTTGCTTTCTTGTACCGTAGGTTAGCCTCTCATGAAACCGTTTTTCGCTCTCGAGACAAGCTAGGAAAATCTAACAGGACTTGTACAACCATCAACATTTGGTTATCTGTTGTCCTCTCTCTTTATGAAGAGCTTGTTGTCTTCAGTCGATGATTCCTTGATGGAAAATATGTTCTGTTCAGAGTGAGTCTTGGTGAAAACACAATGCTTGCACTGTTAACTAGTACCACCTACTCTAATCAGTTCTTTTGGGTTAACCCTTGTCAGCTCAGTAAAGTAGAGTAAGGTGGGGGGAATCTTAAAAAGTATGCCAAAGGTATATATAACATGAGTCCCTGAAGGAACAACCTCTTCTGCTCTCAATAAGTCGGGATCCCTCTTCCGCCTCTGAAATAAATAAGTGCCTATGCACAGTCCTTTGAAAAAATGAAAAATGAATAAGGCAAAAGAAGAGAAAGGCTTCCTATGTAGTGAGGTGATACAATTAAATCCATCGGGGTACTAACCAGACTTGCTGGCATTGGAGTGATGCTTGTGTTCCTACGTGACTCTACCGGGGTACTACCTAGGCTTGCTGGCAGCGGAGCAACACTAGAGATGAAACTTAAACTCTAACAATTATATTACTTGTGCGTAAATATACTTTCAATCCCTAGTTAAAACAATTTAGTTAACTTGGCTTGGAATGTGTGTTGACCAATTAAGAGAACGGTAGAGACTACATCTTTCACACAAGCTAGTGTAGAAGCCATCACGATCAAAGAATCGAACAATACTTCTAGAAAGGTTAGAATCACTTTTCACAAAATAAGGTCCATACAGAGAGATGGAGTTCTACCAATGTGTCGCCAATGTTGTAGCGGCTACAACCAACCTCCAAAATTTTGGCTCACATGCAAATTTTGGAGCCTACCTTAGATCCAACGATCGATTGTTCCTTGGTCACTTGTTGGTAAGCTGATGATCTCAAGATCCCCTCCTTGATCTTAAGATTTGTTCATGTTCTCATCTTTATGTAGCATGTTTCATCCTTGGGCATAGGGATTTTTGTTTTTCATGAAAAGGGAATGTTGTTTTGCTTCAAGGGAAATTTTGTGTGTATGATTTGTTTTCATTACATAGACATGTTTCACACGCACTTCACGCACTCTTGTCGCGAAGGTTGTTGTATAAAGCAGAGTATGTTTTATACATTATAGATGGTCTACATTATATCACTAAGTATTCGTGTGTGATCATAGTCGAGTTACATTTGTTCCCTGATCTCACACTTAGCCAATTTCCCGAGTAACCTAGCCTCATCCAGATTCCAAAAACTATGCACTTTGCTTCTACAACCCTCAAGATGTTTCCATTACCTTTTGGAACAGTGCAGTGCACAAAGACCCCAGCCTGCCTTGGCATCCAAAACTGTGCAATGGTTTCTTCCAGTGTCCTTCCCCTAGTCAGAGCCCACTATTATCAGAAACCACACATTATTATCCCTCAGCTGCTCAGTCTACCTTGCAACCTGAAACTGAGCAGATGTGTTCTCCCGGAACCCATCCTGCAACACTTCCTTGCATCCAGAAACTGTGCAGTATTGCCTCTCAGCTGCCCAGGCTGCATCACACTTAGAAAATGTGTAGAGGTTTCCTTCTAGGACCCCATCATGTAGCAGTGTGATGTGCCTCAAACTACGTAGTGTTTTCCAAGCTGTCTTGCATGAAGAAACTGCACAGATGGGCCTCCTAGGGCCTCATCTAGGAAGCAGTCACTGCCTGCTGAAACTACGTGATCTATCTCTTAGTGACTACAGGAATAGGTGACATGATAAGATCACCCCCAAGGAGTTGAGGAGAAGAACCAAGATACTAATTGATGGAAAAATATCAGGACCGCATGCAAACTTTGTTGGATGCATAATCATCTCAAGGGTAAGTATGGTAAGTAAAGAACACCCTTCGAAGTAAATCTCTTAGTTGAGTTTGCAGGAATTCTTGTGATTGTCATTTCATCATGTCTTCAATAACATGCATGTTTGCAAACACAAAATTCATTTCATGTGTTTCCTCTACATGTCTTACTTCCCTTTCGCTTGTTTGACCAACTGTTATCTTCGGCATGTTGATTGATATGTTATTCTTGTGACCTTGTTTTGGTGATATCAAAGGTTTGTATTTGTGTGCATGAGTTGTTTCGACTATGTGAACACCTGTCGCACTCACACACAATGTTGTAAGAATTGTCACACAAGTGTCATCAGGGTTGTTCGAAGGTCTATCCCAAGTATCGCACTTGTCGCTTTCATTATTAGATAGTCCCACAAAGGGTCATGCTAAGAATATGTTGTCTTGTCGGTTTGAGGTGTCTTGTCATTGAGTCATGTTGAGTGTGTGTTTGCAAGTTCATGAATACACGAGTTCACTCGCTCAAACACTTAGCTATTTTTCTGAAGATTTGTCGACTGGACCACCCTCCATGCACAGGACCTCCACAGAGTTTCACTGCGCAGTCTCAACCCTTAGTGGCCTTGCACTATTTCCTATAACTGCGTAGAGTTTGAGGTTGTCCTCCAGGTAGTCTGCATCGCGCAGTTCTAGAATCAAGCCAGTTGATTGTCACCCAAAACAACGCGGAAGTTGCCCAAGAAACCATTAAATTAGTATGCGCTTATGGAAAGCCTATCCATCAATCCTCCCACCGGTCAACCAGAAAAATTGACTTGAGCTGTGACCTAGGGTTGCACTCATCTCCAAAACTACGCAAAAGTTTTCCAACCTTCTTATCCACACTGCCTACAGAAACTACGCAGACATGAGGGGTAGGCACTTGCTGCCTGACACTGCACTATTCTGGGAAATTATGCAGTTCTACCAGGCTATCCCCTTGCTTGCTTGCTCTCCACTCCTAAAAATTTCACAGTTTTCATTGATAGTCCACCTACTTTCTGACACTCCGCTTAGCGCGGAAACTACACAGTCACGTCGTTCTTGACTTCCTCCAAAAACTACACAATTATTACCAGCAAGCTCATGTAGCCTGATTGCAGCCTCCTTCAGGAAACTGCGTAGTTTCACTGCCAGTGCTCTCGTAGCCTGATCTCGACCTCCTTTAAAAAACTGTGTAGTTTTCACTGCCATTGCTCCCTACTTCCCACACTGCCTTCGCGGAAAAACTGTGCAATTATTCCTCACAACTAAACCATCTCCCGTAGATGTCACTGCCACCCCAAACTGCTCAACCCAGCCTCCCGTGACCTATGCACAGTTTTTCCTGATAGTGTCTGGGAGCTTCACATCCTGGCCGACATGTGCTCTGCACTGTTTCAGATCCTTGTCCTCTCTCCCGGTCACCAGCACTCGGAAACGAAAATCAATGCATCATGGTAGACTAGGGGATTTCTGGATTTGATGTCGTCTCATCATGAGTGATTAAATAAACTTGTACATGGATGAGACATGGCGCAATGATGAACGACATGAACAAGGAGCACATGTTAGAAGACTTACTGACGGTTGGACGAACACACCAAGCATACCAAGTAGCAAGCGAATGAGACAAATGCACATGCATGAACCATCAAGTGAACACCAAGACCATCAAATACCCCACACGCTTTGTCATGCAAAGGTGAATATATGATACACTGAGAGCACACTAGGGGATTTCTGGATTTGATGTCGTCTCGTCATGAGTGATTGAAGAAACAGGTACATGGATGAGACATGGTGCGACGACGAATGAGATGAACAAGGAGCGCATGCTAGAAGACTTGCTCGCTGTTGGAAAAACATACGAATCATACCAAGTAGTAAGCGAAGTAGACACATGCACATGCATGAACCATCAAGTGAACACCAAGACCATCAAAGACCCTGCACGCTTCATCATGCAATGGTGAATATATGATACACTGAGAGCACACTCATCACTCAGCCACACAGCAACTTGACACAAACAACACAGCTAGCATGTGCATACAAGCACTGTCATGTCGAGTTGTGTCATGAGTTGTCTCAGCCACATCACTACTATGGGCCATATATGTTGTAATCAATGTAATGTAATGTGGAAGTCCAAGATACCCACATAAGAAGTTGAATATTCATGTCAATTGAAGAGTCATGTAAGTGAAACAGTTATGAGGGAAGTCAAAGAGTCACAAGGGTCAAGTTCACCCTTGGCTATATACACCCCTCATTTGTACATGCAAAGGACTTTTCACCTTGGCTCCTCCCACATAGCCTTGAGAGTCTGTATGGTGTACGAATGTGTCTTGGAACTTTCACTTAATTCAGAAGCCTATCATAGGTCAACATGTTTTCATGTATGTGTTGTATTCATTTGTAATACTATTCTTTGAATGCTTGTAATGCATGTTTGCTTAACTTGTACTAGGATAGTTGAATTAGCTTGATTATTCTAGTGCATATGTTGGTGAAGATGTGATACAATGGTTTTTATTGTTGTCTTGTCCGTTTGGACTTTTCCGCGAGACATTCGATAGATTAATTTTTCTATATTTGTTATAACGACTGTTACATCTGTGTGGACTACTCTGCTGGGTGTTGTATGTGTTATTCATTTACCTTAGTGTTTGTGACTGTTGCATCCATGTGGACTACTTCATCGAAGGCCATGTAGATCTTGTTGTGTTGTGTGTGTCTCTACCTGAGTTGGGACTACTCCCTCTCAACCAGAGACTCACTTTCACCCTCCCCCTCTGCAGTGAAGGAAATTAGACACAAGTTATAGTAAGCACTCACCGGGAACACAAACCTCGTTGTTTGAAGACTAAGTATATCACTCACATGTGCTGACAAGTAAGAGCTAATGTATATCTTTAAGATAATGGAAATCGGACCATCATACTGGATGGGACTCCTAAACCAAATGGTGTGAGGTCTAGTTGGGACTTCATACCGGGGAGTTCCCCTGAATGTTGACGGATCCAGCACTGTCAACACATTCATTCATTTTAATTTGGACCATGTCACTAACTCCATGCTTACGCTTACAATTTCCTATTCCATGTTTTTCGTTTGTCATTGTGCAATTAAAATGAATGATATCATTAATCTTCTTTATTTGTATAAATTGTATTACTCTCTGGTTGACTACACCAAATATAGTTTTCTTCTAGTACTTCTAGTCTTCATTTTAGAGAATTAAAAGAAATAGTTCAGAAAGAATCTGATGTTTCTTACAGAACAATCACGACCCTTAACCCTGTTCTATCTTATTTTAAGGGTATTGTCGTTATTTGATTTTATAAAGAAATATTTTGACTCGGTTAGACCATAAACCCTTACAGACATTCATAGAGTTATAACAATTTCCAACTTATACTTAATCTGTTACTTTTCACTACTTCACGAATTACACAGAAATATTGTTCCCTTTACATTGCTAATCTGCACTCAGTGAAATATTACAAGGTTAAGCTTGTAGTTTTTTGTATCAAGACATTCCACACTTACCTATCTTTTTTGTTTTTTTTTGCAATTTAAGTAATATAGAATTATTCATAAAGCCCATTAACAGGGTATTAAACAATCTATAAGTTCACATATTGCATTCATACTAAACTTATAAATTTAAAGACAGATACTTAACTTATAAAATTTAAAGACAGATACTTATTTGTTATATGCACCAGCCAATACAGAACTCTGGCCCCACATTGTAGGAATAATGTCAGTTTACCTCCCAACCACGACCGTGTTACTCTGGCCCCACATTGTAGGAATAATGTCAGTTTACCTCCCAACCACGACCGTGTTATCTTCACATGCAGGGAAGTCTGTAACTTTCAACTAACTTCGCTATGAGTATCTTGTCCTAATTAGACTTAGTCCATTTTTAGCTTATGTGAATCTGTCTGACCTTTCAGCACGAACCACTTTTTTTTCTTTCTTACAGTTCTCTCCTCCTTATTACCTCAAGTACCTCATACCCTTTTCGTTTTACCTTTTGAGAATTAATTATGAAAAAGAATTTATGGGCAACCTTTGGCCATAACTGTGAATTGAACCTCACATGTGAGATATACTAGAATCATGTGAGATATACTAGAATTCCAAGGTGTTCTGATTTTCACATTATTAAAATAAAATAAAATATTTTATGAAAAAGAATTTATGGGCAACCTTTTGACCATAACTGTGAACTGAACCTCACATGTGAGATATACTAGAATCATGTGAGATATACTAGAATTCCAAGGTGTTCTGATTTTCACATTATTAAAATAAAATAAAATATTTTAATTGTCACCCAACCTTTCCTAGGTCTAACAATAGTATCATGTTTTATTTTGACTGTAGTAATTGATATTTACAAGGTTACCTGGGGATATCACAAGTAATTTAAATTTAAAATTTTCTTATATTTTCACTTTTCATAACTATGAAAATGCGTAATTTATTTTATTTCTATGGAAATGTGTAATTTATTTTATTTCTAATACGGAGTTGATATATATGATTTTAAAAATATCAATAACAACAAAATTTAACTTAGGTTATAAATAAAATATTACAAGATTTTAACATCAAACATATATAGAAAGATTGAGAAAATTCTTATTCAATTCATAACTTCTTTCTAATTCAATGTAGGAGGGATATTTGTAATTCCTTGAATATCTAATATAGATTTGATATGTAATATTTTAGAAAATATTAATAATAAAAATAATTAAATGTATACATACAGAAAAAATATGAGGGGGCACGTTTTAATATTTTAATATGGAGAATCGTGAATTAGAAATAAAATATTTCAATGTCAAGTACATATATATTATACCAAATCCATCTTAATTTTGAATCTACTAAGCCCTAAAGAAATCAAATCTATCCATCTTAACTTTGAATCTACCAAACCCCGAGAGAGATCAAAACTCTTTTTTGCATATATGATCTCTTTCTGTGCTTGGTAAATCCATAGTTAAAATGAATCTAAACTGATATAAATTAAATTTATATTTCTATTGTCCATAGTTAAAATGGATCTAAACTGATACAAATTAAATTTCTATTTCTATTTATAAATGTAACAGATTATGATTATATATATATATATATATATATATATATATATATATATATATTAAAATTAATATTAAAATTAATCTTAATAATAAAAAATATTACATTATATTAAATATATTTATATTCTTAAATTATATAAAAATATTTTTGAAAATTAAATTAATTTATTTAAAAATATACCTATAACAAAATATATATATATATATATATATATAATTTTGAAGTGCCTTGTTTTATAAGGTTGTCCACACTTAAAAAATCTCACCATCATAAAAGTTGGTATAATCTAAACAACTTTCTATTTTGGTTAACCTTTTTTAAACAACATACAAAGATGTATTAATAAATAAATAAAAAAACATTTAAAATATAATAATTTGTATTTGAGCCCATGGGGCTTTGGATTGATGGTGAATGGGTGCACTGTTAAGGCACTCCTTGCGATAGGTCACCGGTTCAAATCCCCGTGGGTACTTAGGTTAGTCTTAACTAGAAAAAAAAAAAAAATTGTATTTGTATTTAAAAAATTAATTATTTTAAAAATATTAAAATAATAATAACAGTTCAAAGTTATTTTTAAATTTTAAATTTTTTTTTCGGCAAGGCGGACAATGGAGAATTAACATCTTAAGAGTATTTAAAGAATATTTATGATAATGTGTAATATACAATGATTTCAAAATTAGTTATAAATTTCTTAAAAATGATTATGAAAATTTTAATTAAAATAAAATAATTGACATTACCTATCTCCTCTTTCTCTGTAAAGTTTAATGGGAATCAATAAATGTAATAGGTATTGCAACTTCCATAGAGAACTATTCCACTAAAACATGCCTCCTGTTCACCGTGTCTTAAAATGGATTCGTAATTTAATTAAATATAACTATTTGACTGTGAAAATGGATTCATGACTTAACTATGAATATTTGGTGTGGGTTTTCTCGTTGCTGTCCAGGCCCAAACACTAATTTTCATTGGACGTTGGCACAAGGAATGCCCAGCATGGGAGTGATTACGATGTGAGCGTACACATTATAGTTCATCAGTCCGGCACAAGGATAATTTTAGGGGCGAATGTTCGCCCTTTGGCGAAATTAAGGGGTTTTAAATTTTTAGTGGGCGAATATTTTGTATCATAGTACATTTTTACAAATCACCTCAAATAGCCCACCTTATTTTAAGGGAGAGGGTAAAAAAGGTAAATTTAGCCCTTGAAACTAGGACTTACAACCTTCCATTCGCCCATTTTCAAGAATAGGTTTTATTTAAGTGAATCCTATGGGCCAAATACCATATTTATAAAAAAGAGGTATGGTAAATTAATAAAAATATAAATAAATGAGAGGTATGGTAAATAAATAAAACATTTTTTATATTTACTCCATAAGTCACCTTATATACATGTAAGGGTGTAAACAAATAAAAATATAAGTAAAGTGGAGGTATGGTAAATAAATAAAACGTCTTTTTATACTTACTCAAAAGGTATGGTAAATAAATAAAAATATAAATAAACTAGAGGTATCGTAAATAAATAAAACCTCTTTTATATTTAGTCCATAACCCTCGTTCTATTTATGAAGGCTTAAGAAAGAGGTTTTATTTAAGTGAATCCTATGGGCCAAATACCATATTTGTAAAAGAGGTATGGTAAATTAATAAAAATATAAATAAACGAGAGGTATGGTAAACAAATAAAACATTTTTTTATATTTACTCCATAAGTCACCTTATATTTACGAACACTCAAAAAATGGGTTATATTTAGGTGAAACCTATGGCCAAAATACTATGGGACAAATACCACAGACTAGATTGTTATTAATACCATGCAGAAAACCATTATTAACCCTAATATTAGAATTAATAAAAATAAAAATGGCACATGGTATTGACCCATGGTATTCACTAAAATGGCACATGGTATTGACCCATGGTTTTCACATGGAATGTAGCCTATTTAAATGAGGGAATTAAACCAGCATGTAGCCTATGCTAAGATTCACTAGGACTTTACAAAGTTTTATTATTTAGTGAAAGACTCGCCAAGATCTTACAAGATTTTATAATTGAGTAAAATATTCGCCATGTCTGGTGAGAGATTCGCCAAAAAATTATATATACATATTATATTATTGATAAAATCGCCTTCCATTTTTCCTATATACCATGGAGATTTGCCCATTTATTATATTTATAAATTTAGGGGGGGTTCTTAAAATTTTCCCTAGTCCGGCAATGGACGAATATGAGAATCCTGCAATCCATGGGAGAACAAATACTGTGCAACATCGTTGAATGTATGATTGTTTACTTGACATTTACACTCAGGATTAATAACGTGAATCTATTTCCAATGAATGTAAGAAAGGGGCAACAATATGCCATAAGTGAGTTTCCTTTCTTAGGCAAATTTGGTTCCAAGTTAGTGGCGTGTCACAAGTAGACATATGCATCTCCTGCGAGAAAGAAATTTGAGAACAACACATAGTGCACACAATTCCACACAAAAGTTATTGATATATTATTCACCAAACTACACAATTACATTAACTATTTAAAGTGCTTACTAGGTGTATCAATTTCTAAACTAAGAGATGGATTGTTGAGAAAATAACTCAACAACCAAATCAAATATTACCTATTTAGTAACGTAAGCATTATTTGCAAGTTTTCCCTTAACGCTTACATCATTACATAAATCACAAATTACAATATAGAGAACAACATAACTGATCTTTCTCTAACTATTCTTCATCAGCACCCATATCCACTCTGGAATCTTCCAAACACCCCTCTTTCTTCACCACCACATGTTCGAGCTATCACTTCACATCCATTTAAAACATAACTACCTCTGACCATCGTTGACGAACTTTGCAAGATCAACAATATTGAAATCTCGGCTCGTCGGAACTTCCACTAAAAGTTGCTAAGTAATGAACCATCCTATGGACCAACCACCATCTGTCAAATATTTCTCTTTCATCTACCCATCCATTGATAGAAGGGTGGTCTGGATAATGAATGTATTCAAAAGTTGATCAAACAAATTGACCTATCTCATGCACATGGATCTCATAAAAATACCCTATAATGGATGCTCTAGAAGCCCAAAGCACAATAAGACCCATCAGCGTATAATTGACTCACATAATCAAATTAGCAATATGTTCTCTCGGCACTAAAGAACATCGAAAATCACTAATTTAATTGCATTCCTTTGTTCATCATTTAGTTATGCACCTTTTACAAGCATAATGGAAAATTACACAAATTTCACAATAACAAAATCAATAACCATAAAACTATCCACAACCATCCAAACATGAACAAATCACCAGGTTCCCGCACAAGTCAACTGTTGTTCATATATAAGTGTTTCATCTTCATTCAAAATTTATCTTAGAGTTTCACCTCTTCACAATCAAATGTTAGAGTGGTCAATTCTAACAAGTTCACACTCCCATATTTAGTTGATGTTTATTATTCAAACTGTAAAATTCAAAACACGTTTTATTTCACAATGACCAAGAATTTCCATGATCACCAACACCACATGACACGATTCCCATTGCGTTAATAGGAGAAATCATTGCAATTTTCTAGTAGCACAAACTACCTTGGTTTTGCGAAGCCATTTCAACAACATAATGTGCACTCGCAGTTTAATATTCTAGACAATCCCACACTCCACCACAATTACAACAGACTGGATTTTTAAGTAGTGTAACTAGACTATAATCCATCAACATCAAATTACCAATACATGCATTTTACATGTATACTTTATGTTCACACATTGGTTGTAATGGGTATGTCGTAGAGTAATTCCCTCCATGTTTCACATTCACAACAGTGATCAAATCTCAGCTATGGAAACCTGCAATGCACTACAACTAGCCTAGATCCATCTTAACCCTTGATCAATCAAGCGCTGAGAGGTATCAAATCTCTTGAGGTGCAAACCTCTTTTTTTAGTGCAAAACCTCGAGAGGTTTGCACCTTGAGAGGTTTGATCCCTCTCGGTGCTTGATAGATCCGAGGTTAAGATGGATCTAGGTTGGTTTCAGTTGTGTGTGGTCATACAAAATTTTTTGAACATATATATCTACACTAAAATCAATGCATCTAGTGCAAGTGATCATATAGGATTAGAAATAAACATCTACACTGAAATCAATGCATCTAGTGCAAGCGATCATATAGGATTAGAAATCAATATCTACACTAAAACCAATGCATCCAATGTAAGCAATCAAATAGGATTTGAAATTGGCATCTACACCGAAATCAATGCATCTAGTGCAAGCAATCAAATACGATTAGAAATTGACATCTACACTAAAATCAATGCATCTAGTGCAAGCGATCAAATATGATTAGAAATCAATATCTACAGTAAAACCATCACACCTAGTGCAAGCAATCAAATAAGATTAGAACTTAACATTTGCACTAAATCAATGCATCTAGTGTAAGGTATTAAATAGGATTAGAAATTGACATCTACACTAAAATCAATGCATCTAGTGCAAGCGATCAAATGGGATTGGAAATCAATAACTACATTGAAATCAATACATCTATTTTAGTGAAAAACCAAAATATTCATGACTTTCTAGATCTAACTTCTATGTATGTATTTGTCTCTGTGTGTCTCTTTCTTCTTCCCTATCTCTCAACCTTCCATTATGTGTCTATCTCCCTCCCTCTATCCTTCTCTCGCTGCCCCTCCCTCTCTCCTCTGTCTCTCTCTCTCTCTGCCTCTCCCTCCCTTTCTTTATCTTTCTCTTATTCCCTCTCCCCCACTGCCATCTATATCTATACCTCCCTCCATCTCTCCTTATTTCTCTCTCTCTCTCTCTCTCTGTCTCTTTATATCTCTATATCAGCATGCACACATGCTCTTTCTTTCCATATCTATCTATTTATCTCTCCCTCTTCCTCTCCTTGTTTATCTCTTCCCCCCCTCTCTCTCTCCATCTATATCTCTATCTCAGATCCCAAACATACACACTCTCTCTCCATATCTATCTATCTCTCTCTCTCCCTTTCCCTCTATTGAGCCTCATGATTACTTCTTTTTGACACCCTTTTTCCACCTATTTTACTCTTTTTTAATCATCATAATCACTCAATGGACAATAAATCACATAATCTATGGCATTCCAGGTATATGAAAGTCTTTTATTTCATAAGTTAATAATGTTATTTATTATTAGTCTAATAGTTGTTTTAGCTACTCGATTGGGATGATTCTGTAGCTAATGTATAATTCTACAGCTAAGTCCATTGTTTCATAGGTTCTAAGGTGCGAGTGGGAACGAGAAATATATGGGAAGATAGAAATCAATGCATTCCATGATTCCTTCCTACCTTCATGAACCAAATCGATCAAGAAAGCTTCCAGTTACATGGTCAAAGGAAAAAGTCAACTCTGTCAGCTATACAGGTGAGTGAGGAACGATATGATTAACGATTTGCTTTGTTAAATAGAAAATCATTAGCGAATTTCATTACAATATCTTTCATAGTTAATTTTAGTATTTTGTTAAGCAAAGCTAGGCATGAAGCTCTCAACATTTAATGCTACGGGATTTATAAAATGACTTCGTAAGAAAGGAAAAACACAGTGATTTTATTATGCGACAGTGAGAAATAAAACTTTGTTTCCAATTCAGTTATAAAGAATCCTTCTTATTTTGATGCATAGTTGATTGTTCAATTGGATCTCATGACCATATTCTTATGCAGGGCCCCTCAAGTAGTAAGGTTCTTTTATGTTTTTAAGTGAATTTCCTTATAACATTTTGTAAGTTTGTTTTCTGAATGCATCTTGTATAATTTCCTTATCGTTTTCCTTTGTTGATTTCTGAGTTAAATAGCAAGAGTGTGGTTTTCTTATTAACTAATTTTCTTTATTGATTCAGGAGCACATGAATTGAGTTTAATGAGTAATGATAACAACAATGAGATTTTAGATTTAAATTGAAATTGTAATTCTTAAAAACAGAGCATTTGATTACAGGTTTTGTTTCAAGCAAGAATGATTCATGATTTTGAGCAAGTGAGAATATATTTTCAATTCATTTTGGATTTTCATGCAAGAGTGTGTTAGTATGATGGATGATTTTATTCCTTTAGAGAATTGAGTTCCTTTCAAAGCATAATTCATACATACAACAAAGAGAGAGAGAGAGAGTGATTTTCTGAGTTAAATTTCATTTTACAAGTGTGAGATTGATTTATAATTCTGAGATTTTCATAAGTTGTGTGGATTTCATAATTAGAATTAATTTTCATAAGTGTGGGATTGATTTAATTTTATGTAGTGTTGTGAAAGTTTCTTTTTGAAGCAGTTGATAAAAGAGAGTGATCATTTTATTTTCTAGGGGAAATTTCTCTACTCATGTGCATTCCAATAACTTAATTTAGAACCTATATTTTGATAACTCAGTATAATTTAAAGGTGTGAATAATCAAGGACTTCTAACACATACAATGCACTTACAGTTCATTAACTTACTGGCTCTAGTCGATAATTTATGCAAGTAATTTAACATTAATTAAATTACCAAACTCTCTCTCTCTCTCTCTCTCTCTCTCTCTATCTCCATATCTATCTCTCTTCCTCCCTCCCTCTCGTTTCCTCTCTCTTTTTCTTTCTCTCCCCCATCCATCTATATCTCTATCTCCCCTTGTCTCTCATTCTCACCCCCAAAACATACACACTCTCTTTCTCCATCTCTCTCGCTATTGCTCTCCTCTCTCCCTCACCGTCTCTCTATCTCTCCCTTGTCACTCCCTCTCCCTCTCCACTTTCTCTCTATATGTCTTTATTCCCCTTCCAACTCCATCTCACTCTCCCCTTCTCTCTATCCTCTCTCTCAAGTCATCTATCTCGTCCTTCCTCTCTCTCCCTTTCTCTCCCACCTCCCTCTGTCTCTCCCCCCCCATCACACACACTCTCTCTCCACCCTCCAACATTGTCACTATCTCCCTCTCTCTCTCATTATTGTTGTCCCCCTCTCTCCCCCCTCCATATCTATGTCTCCATGTCTCTCTCTTCCCCTTCTTTTCCTATCTCTATCCTCTCCTTTTCTCTCCCTTCCCTCATCTCTTTTCTTCGTCATTCCATCTTCATCTCTCCCTTATCACTCCGTCTCTCTCTCTCTCTCCACCTCTATCTCTCAATGCATTTGTTCTTCCCTCCCTCCCTTTACCCCTTCCAACTCCATCTCTCTCTCCCCCCCTCTCTCTCCTCTCTCTCATGTCCCCTATATTTTCCTTCCTCTCTCTCGCTTTCTCTACCACCCCCCTCTGTCTCCCCCCCCCCCCATCACACACGCTCTCTTTCTCCACCCTCCAAATCTGTCACTATCTCCCTCTCTCTTTCTCCCCTTCTCACTCTCCCCCTCTCTCTCCCCTCCATATCTATGTCTCCCTATCTCTCTCTTCCCCTTCTTTCCCTATCTCTATCCTCTCATTTTCTCTCCCTTCCCTCGTCTCCTCTCTCCCTCATTCCATCTTCATATCTCCCTTATCACTCCCTCTCTCTCTCCACCTCTATCTCTCAATGTCTTTGTTCTTCCCTCCCTCTCTTTCCCCCTCCAAATCCATCTCTCTCCCTCCCTCTCTCCTCCTCTCTCCCCCCTCCTCTCTCTCTTCCTTCCTCTCTCCCTGTCTCTTCCCCCCTCCACCTCACTCTCTCTCTCTCTTAAATATGATCCCATTGTATTTTATTTAAGAAAGTATCTAAAATATTGGTTGTAAAATATTAAACCTATATTTTGGATCAATCATGTCAAAGGAAATACAAAAATAAAAATCTTAAAGAAGCATGCACTATCTTTCCTCTATCATTGTTAGTCACTTTTCTTTCTCTCTTTGCTTGGATCTTTGGTTAAAATGCATCTAGTTCTTTATAATATTATTTATATTATATAAATTTCATATTTGTATATATAAAAGTATTCTCATTTTTAATTTATTAAAACCTCGATCGAGGATGGCAGGGTTAGATATACCTAAAAAGTAATTATAACCTTTTGTATTTTAGATTTAATGAAAAAAATTATAAAATTAAATTAAAGTAAAGTATTTGTAAAATATTTTGATTTTAAAATAAGTTATGGTTTTTGGGCATGTGCTATTGATATGCCAATGGCCAAGGTATTGACCCATGGTATTGTAACAGAGTAATTAAAAGCCTAGGTCCATAACATAATAATGGAAAACCTAGATGGCCTATGGTATTGATAAACCATGGTATTATGATTTTTTTCCCTCCTCTCCCTTTCTCCCTCCCTCCCTCTAATTAGAAGTTAATAATATCCATGGTAAATATTCCTGATTAACAATCTTGTTATATTGTAAATATTGATTTTTTATAGGCTTATCAATTAAATTTAAAGATGGTTATGCAATCATTATTTTAATTTATATCATAAATGGATGTTAATTTACAAGTACTATTTATTTTTTTTTATATTTTAATGTGATATGTATATTATACTTTCTTTTATCTAAAAAATTGTTCTTAATTTTATTAATAAAAATAAAATTTCAATATAAAAAATTTGAATTTACAAAAATTTCACATTTCACATTTCAAAATTAACATTTAATGCTCACCCATCCACCTTAAACTTAAACTAAGGTTATAGAGCGCCTCTCGATGCAATAGCAATACTACTTTTACAACAAACTCAGCCACACCACTACTAAAGAGTTCTTCATGCTACAATTTTTACACTAAAATATTAATTTTTGAAAAAATATCTCAACCATCTAACTAATGAGCAAGCCAAATCTTACGTAAGTATTATTTCCAAATTCTAACTAATGAGCAAGCCAAATCTTACGTAAGTATTATTTCCAAATTTGTGTAGTATTACAATGAAACTTAGTACACAACCATCCCATTAGTGTGTCGAAAGGGTGAAGATGGCCGTATCTGATAGATAGAAGAAAAAGTCAAAAAATTACACTGTAACACAGATAAAAGCAAGTGAAATCCTCAACACTTGCCCTTCAAAGTGCTTAATGTCAAGACCGATGATGCCACCGTTTGCCACTCCATTCTAAATGACCACGTCATCTGGCTTCTTGCAAACTAGCTGCTACCTGATCATTCCCATCTCTTATGTATGCTCTATCTCCACTATTGTCAGATACACATACATATAATATACGTCATCCTCTCTATCTTTTCGTCTGCCTTTTACAAGAACGGCAGTCCTACTTCCGTAACGCTCTATATGGAATAAATCTGTACGGTTTTTATTGCAATCTCCTGCCATTGAAATACTCCTTTGAATGGATAACCCCTAATCCCTATAACGTGTTGTCTTCAAAAAAGAAATTAAAGAATCTTGTATTTCGGGATGTGAAGTGCATGGTTGTGGTTTTGTCGTTTATTAACGTACGGTCATAGATAGATAGATATAGTTAGTTAGTTAGTTAGTTCGTTCTAGCTAGCTAGCTAAGCAGGATGTGAAGTTCATAATCGTGGTTTTGTCATTTAGTCTTAAAAATATTGTAATCTATAATATTCATTATTAATGTGTTTGATGTCATTTGTGAATTAAATTAAAATTATTATATATAATTTTAATTTAATAATAAAAAATATTAAATAAATGAAAAATTTTAATTTTTCAAAAAATTAAAATATTCTTAAAAATATATAAGTTATAGTTTTTTGGACATGTGGTATAAGTAAAAAAGTATAGGTCATTTTATTGTAACAAAATCTATTTAAAAGTTCAAAATTTTCATAATAAAATAAGATAAATATCAAAATTAAAACTCTTATAAATTTATTAAAATAAAATTTAATTAATTTTTATGATTTTATTTTAATTTTAGTAATTATGAATTAATGTCTAATTAAATTTATCACCACTATATTAGTTTTAAAATTATAATCAAATCAAATATCAAATTAATAACTAAAATACTTTTAATTTTAAAATTTAATACAACATTATTTAAAATATTCAATACCAAATAAAATATATATCACAATATTTATTACATATTCAAAATACCTTGGCATTAAAACTTTACTAAATCCGTCCATTATAAAAAAATTCCATATTACACTTTATTGCATAAACATCCTACTACCACGAAAGAGTCAAAATCCCCCGGTTATAAATTCTTCTTTACATATTCATCACCCACGTCATCGCTTATCCCGTTTAAGTATAGATTGGCATTATGGAGGAGTAAAAGTTAATAAACAAATTATCACCAACATCGTTCATTTGTGGACTTTTTTGGCATACGATCTTTTCCTAAAGGCGAGTCTAAGTAATGATGGATCAACGCATGAGTCCGCAATTCTTTTTGAAAGAAATTGCCTCCAGATCTGCAGGTTTCAATCTTATCGTGTAGGTGTACGGGTACCCACTCTAATTGACCATGTCTAAACTACTTGAGTCGGCTCGGCAGATGCGAAAGTTTCCATAGCAGTAGTTGGTTTTGAATAGATAATCGACAAGGGTTTCGTGTTTTAAATAAAGTAGTTGCTGACATTTGCATGTAGAGATATTATAAACAATGGTGGCATAGAGATATTGATGAGTACAATTTCATGGTTTCAAGCCTATAAATACTCATTACAGCGCTATGAATCTACACAAGCAACTACTCTAATACATCGTTTCATTTCTGAGCACATTTTCATATTAGATTATAGTTTCCGTATATCTTGCAAGTGAATATGAAGGCGAGTGCAGTCCTAATTGCAGTTGTGTTACTCTTTGCTGCTTCTCTTAGGTCTGCTTACTCTGCAGATCCGGATCCCGTTAGAGATTTTGCGACGGGATTGAGTACCTTCACCCTGCGTAACATTTTCAAGAATGGAGAAGTTAGTAGCGATACGGGCGGGATTCGAGCTGCAACCAATCCTCAAAACTTTCCTGCAGTCCGGTAATATATTCACATCATTCATATTCACATATTGTTTGCTTGTAGATATATTTTCTTTGTATGGCCTGTGCATTTGATAATAAGTTATTTAATTAATAGTGTTAAATTGAATTTACAGAACACAAGGGCTATCTGTAGTGAGGTTCAAAATGGTTCCCTGCGGAAGCAACCTTCCTCACACACATCCAAGAGCTTCAGAAGTTCTCTCCCTTTTGTCTGGAGGACCCCTTCAAGTTGGCTTTGTTGACACCACTGGTATTGATCCAACTCATGCCAACACATTTTTTTCTCTTATTATCATGATGCCTATTCACTTATTATTATTATTATGTATGTATATGATCTGATCATTCAAATTGATTTGTTGTAAATTAATAATTAACTAGGTGCGTCACACATTGATATTCTTTACCCGGGGGATGTTACCGTATTTCCCCGAGGTGTGCTCCATTTTGAACTCAACGTTGGAAAGGTGGAAGCCGAGTATTTGTCGGCACTTAACAGTGAAAATCCCGGAACTTTGGTATGCCTTCCTCCTTGCACCAATTATATCTTCATTATAATTTGAAACCTAGTGCCGCAATGTTTGGAATGGTTGTTGATTATATAACGTTATGCGTTCCTATATTGTTTTATATGATTTCAGACGAGCACCGAAGCTCTATTTCATATTCCCCTGAGAGCGCTGGCAACATCGTTGAACGTGGACCAGAAGACAGTAAATGGGCTGAATTCAACAGTGCCCCGATACGCTCCTGGTCTGAAGAAAACTATAAACAGTGGTTGTGTCCCTGGCAGAGATATTACCACAGCCTTTTAGTCAGCATTGCCTTGGCTTTCTCTATATAAAGTATAAATATAGTGGAATAAACTCCGCCAACGCGTAGGCGATCAAGTAGCCAGAATGACTTTTATCTTTGGAAATTGAAATAATATTAATATTGTAAAAATAAATGCTTCAAGATTGGGAATTTAATTCTTGGCTTGATTCATCTCGAATACTGAGTTTTTTCTCTCGAGACATCAGTTTACGTGTGTATTCCATTTTATATGTTTCCACTGTTCGGTTTCTACCATGACGTTTAAGTATAACTGTGTCCTCAACCTGTATGTAAGGTTTGCTATCAAAATACGGTATCTCCTTTAATGGCTTTCGATGAAGAAATTAAAATAATTTGAAAAATTAAATATAAATCATTTGAATAGTTAAATAAATAGATTAAGATTCTAATTTTTAAAGCAGAATATATGCTATTAATAATTAAATTCCCACCTATAGCTAAAAATAATTAGTAATATAAAATACTAATTTATTAATAAATTAATGATGTGAAATAAGGTAGCCTCATATAATAAAACCAAATTATTTTTATAGTTTTTTTCCTATATTTCCTTTATATTTTATTTCATGTTTCAAATAATTTTTTTTTCAACTGGGATTATATTTTTTCAATGAAATAATTATCTGACTAAGTAAACCATGTTTTCCATGATTTATTTGATAACTCTATGAAAATATATATATTCTACTTTTTTATTTTTGAAAATGTAGAAAAAACACATACTTTTAAGTATAAATATAAATACCATTTAAATAACATATATATTCTACTTCTTTGATTTTGAAAATGTAGAAAAAACACATACTCTTAAGTACAAGTATAAATATCATTTAAATATCTTTTACAATCATATTGATAGGAAAATAAAAAATATATATATATATATATATATTTTATATTCCCTACATCACACACATATAAGTATGTTGTAAGAAATTATATATATATATATATATATATATATAATCTTTTATTTTTATTATTTTTATTTTATAGATGTGCATTGTAATATTACTATAATGGATATCCATGTTAAATTTAAAGTTAATAATATAAATAATAATATAATATTTATCATGGAGTAAATATTTTTATATTAATTATATATATATGAAAATTAAAACATTTCAATAATAAAAAATATTTAATATATAAAAAATTTAAGACATTTCATGTCCCGATATCAAAATAGGCATTTTCAACACCCACATCATTTGCTTGTGGATTTGAGGATATCTTTGTAGGTACGAGAGCAAGTCGTACTGCAAACAATCCTCAGACGTGTCCTCTATTGTTTGCATCATATTCACACATTGTGTCCTGCTTGGTGCACCATGTGTCTCTTACATACGTGTGTTTTGTTGTCATGCACATGTGTTTTGTTTGTATGAGTTATGAATTTCGAATTTGATTATTGCTTACTTAATATGATGCCTGAGATTTAAAATGGTTATTGTATTTGACTATCTAAATTTTGGGATATTTAAATAATCAAATTAGCAATTCGCTAAACCTATTTAATTTAGGAAATTTGCAACCTACGTTAAGATGACTGTCAACCTTGATCGTAAAGGTCCAGACTTTGTTAACACCGCTGGTAATCTTAGCGTGAACACATTTTCTTATTAAAAAGCCCATTTAGTGCGATGTCATATCCTATATTAGAACTGTTCGTATTTAAA
Source organism: Pinus tabuliformis (assembly GCA_031772625.1). Classification (NCBI taxonomy): domain Eukaryota; kingdom Viridiplantae; phylum Streptophyta; class Pinopsida; order Pinales; family Pinaceae; genus Pinus; species Pinus tabuliformis. The sequence goes on along the minus strand of CM062814.1, from coordinate 322,730,185 downwards.
TTAATTAATTGCTGCCCCACACATAGATATATTTTTTTATCGGGAACCTTACCGTATTTCCTAGACGTGTGCGCCATTTTGTTCAACGTTGGAAGCGCTAATATTGGCTTTATATTACGACTCTTGAGTTTAAGTCAATCGCAGATTTCCCGAATATTCGGGAATCAGACAGACGTGGATGTGGTCCAAAAAAAACTTAAGGATGCCTTATTACAACTACATGTTACTCATTATATTTTTTTTTTTAATATAGGAATATTTGTCCGCACTTAATGGAAATCTTGGCTTTCTTGTAGCCCTGCATATGTTACTGATCGCATCTAAGTTTTGGTTTGAAGTGTAGTAACTCAAATTAACATAATCTACTCAATATGTATTTATTATTTTATGGACAACAAATTTGTCTAGTTTCTAGAAAAATAACATCAAAATTAGAGATATAAATAAGTATTTAAAAAAATAGAAGTTTTTATGTATTTGCAGTTTAAATAATTAAGTTTGTGATTCTAAACCTATATCTAAATATATCAACTCAACAAACATGTATGCTAGAATTGTCACTTTTGTTACAATGAATTGAATTTAAAAGAACATGCCTAGTAAGCTTTTAAAACCACATGTATGTTCTTAAAAGTATGTGTACTCTTAACAGCACACACACTTTTTTAACATTGTGGGAACAATTTTAAAAATACATATGCACTTTTGTGACTATTATGTTGTCTAATGTCTCTAATCATTAGCGAAGGATATCAATGATATTATAGGATTTGAACATCAAGTATAGGTACTATGGTTCTTAACATGGTAGAGGAAAGAAATTTGGGTCCATATCATAGAGGTTACTTCTAAGAATTAAGGTCCCTAGACCAATAACTTGCACCACCGTACTTTACATATTTAGAGCATCCTTGTCTTCCAAGTAAGAATGCATGCATTTTTAAAATATTTTAAGCATTATTTATTAGACTCAAGGCCCTTGACATGGTCATGGAAGCAAACATTGTGGTTGGATCCTAAAGAAATCATTTTGGAAAACATAGCTATTAAAACCAATTCAAACCAACACATAAGACCTCATAAGGTTCTCCCCTCTTTCAATTAGGTCTCTCTCTCTCTCTCTCTCTCTCTCTCTCTCTCTCTCTCATTCAATTTCCCCCTTATATCCCTCTTTCTCTCTTTCATCCACTTTGCATGTCTCCCCATCTCCCAATCTCACCCTTCCCCACTATCCCCTTGTTGGAAGGGCTAGTTGAATCACTTGACTAAACCCTTTACATTAAAATAATTGACCAAACTCTCTAAAATATTTAAATTGGTTGACTAATTAGTCAAGCTAGGATTCCATGTTTTGTCAACAATTTAAGTAATTAACGTGGTTAGTTGGATGTAACTATTGATATTTTGGTATAAATAAGATATATTATAATGAATGTAGTCGTGGTACTTGTGGATTAGTGCAAGAAACATTTTGACTAGCTTACCACAAATCTTGTTTCTTTGTTCTATATATGTCATGTGTGTTATAGATCTAACCCAAAAATATATGATAATAGAAATAACCCAATAAATAACAAAATCTGAATATAGAAATGCTTCTCTTTATTGATCAAACCCTTAAGGTAGGGCAACACCATATATTCACTCCTTAAGGAAGGAGAACACTCCACAAGCCATATGCCTGTTCATACAATAATCTTTGACCTCTTTCAATGGGGAGTCTCTAGCCTCTATATAGGCCTCATACATACAATACCATGGGTCATTACCATGGTTCCCTCAATACCATCTATCTAATGCCATGGGCCCATTACATTATTACTAACTACTTGTGGTTCCTTACATGATGCGGGTTAACCAGCGTATTTATTACTATGGCCCATCACATTATTACATTATTCCCTTGGGTACTTCCCTTTGTACCCCATATTATCCCCCCTAGGTATACTACATTCCACCCCCCTTAACATGTTTCGTCCCCGAAACATGGGAAGAACACAAATAATAAGATCTACTCAAAAGAGTAGTCCACTAGTACCATGCACGTGCATCTAGCCATCCAAGAGAAAGGTGAAACCTCAATCTCGCTGGTGCCTTGCTCGCTTGAGATGGAAGTTGACCTTGGAAAATCTTCTGTGTTGATATGTAGTAGGTGGATCTCCGCTCCTCTCTATTTGTCATGCGGAGGTTGTTGTCCTTGTGGCTAATTCGTTGTCATCTTGTTGGTTGTTTTCTTTCGGGGTGATGTGGGTGGTGATATGCTGAAGTGTTAACCAACGATGTATCTTTCTTTAATTCACCACCTAATGGAGCCTAATGGGTATCTGGTACCTGTTGTGGTGCCTGTTGTTGTTTCTTATCTTTCAATATTACTTCAACCACTGAGTCCCCCTCTGATGTAACATTTTCTGCTTCAGCCTCTACCTATTTTTCTGGTACCTGGTTTGATGTTTGTGTGTGGTTGTTGACCATCAATGGCTCATTATCTGATATGTCAGTCCCTAGAACACCTTCTGCTTCAGCCTCTGTGGACTCTACCTATTTATTGATGGAAATATCCTGTAATGTAATTTTTTTCTTTTTATACCAGAGCTTCAGGAATTTCTTCGGCACATTAATATTGATAGTACCCACGGATTCCATCCAAGGATATCCCAAAAAAACATCCATGTTATCCAGATCTGAAGTATAAAAATCACCATGCAACACATACTTATCCATAGAAATCTTCAAATCCTTATAAACTTGAACATCCTCATCATCAACCTGTGTGTTTTCAATGTGTTTTGCTGGAACTTGCAATTTTTTTTCCAAATTAACATTGATAAAATTATGCTGACAACTAGGATTTATAGACACAATGATCTTCTCCTTCTGAATGAATCCATGAACCTGCAATAATGATATACCAGTAGAAAATAACCCCTTACATGTCTCATTCTTCTGTTTTCTAGCATGAGACCATTTGTCTAAAAGGACTCTTTCAAATTCTTCATCTGACAGTTTGGTCCCCTGCTTGTTGTCAAATGAGCGCAACCATTTGGATGCCTCATCTTGGAAATTAAGCGGTACCATAGCCCTCCAAAATTTCCCATATTTGAACTTTTGTCTCTATATGAATTCTTCAATAGTAGGGCTATCATCTTTTCCTGTAAAATATAACATCTCCATGAAGAGGGTTTGGGAAAAACTCACTTACTTGGCGAAAATTTTAAATGGCCACAATTCTATCAATATTGCTCAGAATCCCTATTATGACTTGTTTTAGGAAATGGAACAACCATTTTGCAACTTCCCGTGTGGTAGAAATCCTGATCTAGGCATTGGAATTTTAGATCCGCGCTGCAACTGTCCTACCATCACAAAAAAATTCTGAAAAAAAACACTGATTTTAAATCAGCGATATCTCCCTCATCCAGACTCCAATTCGACTGATTTTTTTTTTGAACTTGGGTATTTTTCACAAACAATCCAGATCTGTGATTATATTCTGCATATTTTGCACTAGAATGTACAGATCTGCGCCACAAATTCGCCGCCCCGAAAAAATGTCTGCAACACCACTGATTTTTCAGATCAGTGATATCTCCTTCATCCGGACTCCGATTCGGCCGATGTTTTTTTGAAATTGGGTATTTTTTCACGAACCATCCAGATCTGCAATTAGATTTTGCATATTTTGCACCAAAACTTACAGATCTGATCTGAAAACTCGGCGCCCAAAAATTTCCTGCAAAAATTTAAAAAAAAAATTCTTTGCTTTGCCTAAGAAAGTGCTCTGATACCACTTGTTATAGATCTAACCTAAAAATATATGATAATAGAAATAACCCAATAAATAACAAGATCTGAATATAGAAATGCTTCTCTTTATTGATCAAACCCTCAAGGTAGGGAAACACTATATATTCACTCCTTAAGGAAGGAGAACACTCTTTAAGGAAGGAGAACACTCCACAATCCATATGCCTGTTCATACAATAATCCTTGACCTCTCTTAATGGGGAGTCTCTAGCCTCTATATAGGCCTCATACATACAATACCACGGGTCATTACCATGGTTCCCTCAATACCATCTATCTAATACCATGGGCCCATTACATTATTACCAACTACTTGTGGTCCCTTACATGATACGGGTTAACCACCTTATTTATTACTATGCCCCATCCCATTATTACATTATTCCCTTGGGTACCTCCCTTTGTACTCCATATTATCCCCCCTAGGTATACTACAATGTGTTACATGTCTCTCTTTTCTTAATATTTTCTTAGTTTATAGATGTGTACATAACAATTTATACCTTTCCATATATTAAAACATCGATTTTGTTGCTAACAATTTCTAAACCCAATTCATCTTAATATGCACACATAAATGTTGTTCCTATAAGAGATTCAAGAATGGTGGTAGAGAAAAATTAATAACTTCCCAAGGAATTATGTTAGGAGAAACAAATTATCTCTAGTTGAACCTAAATCTCAATTCTTATAGAGACACATGAAATCTTTATTAGATCCATCCCCGTTGAATAGAAAAAGTACATAATCTTATTGACTAATGTATGATGAGCCTTGTCCTAGATGACTTCTTCATTTTTCCATAAGTATCCTTTGAGATTTCAATGAGGTTTCCGAGAGCTATATTCTACATAGCTACATATTTTGTCTCATGCATCCTTCATGTTACTAATGTCATGAGCTATTATTTCTAATGCTTCTATCATGATGTCATTCTCTAATATGATGAATCATATCTTATTTATGAAGCTTCCTATATATAATTTAAACAACAACATAATACCTTTTAGTGAAGGAGATTATCTTAGACATAGTAGAGATCTTTCACTTCCTCCTTCTTAGGCTTCTTTGTTTCAGGTTCTTCCACTTCTTCGGTAATATGGGATTCTTCCTTATTTCTCTTGTTATTGTCCCTCTAAGGATAATATCTTCTATGGTGCACATATTCTTGACATATATAGCACTGAACCTTAGCCATGTTCTCATTTTTCTTCTAAGGACCAAATTTACCTAACTTTTCTTTTCTTTTATTAACTGTTTGACCCATTTTTCTAGCTTCTTCATCACATTTTCCCTTCAACCTGTTTTCTTTTGTCTTACATAGAGACCACAAGTTGTTGAATGGGATAGTTTCCTCTTCCTCATTGGACATCAGTCAGTGTATTTACTATAATGTAGATCATTTCCTTATCAGATATCATCTCTCCTAGATCTTGTAGTTGAGTTTTTATTTGAGATACTTTTGGGAGACATGAAGATATCCCTTCATCCTTTGATATGTTTAATTTATACAGATCAAATCTAAGAGATATGATATTTCTAATTGTAGTTTCAGAGAATAGTTCTACTAGCTCATCATATATCTCTTTTGATATCTCTAGCTCGGCTATATAGGGAATGAGAGGATCTTTGATAGATTCCTTAAGAATCATTTGAGATGTTATATCCTTTTCCATGTATTCAGATATTGCTTGATCTTTGGATGGCCTGGATACCTTTCCATGGACATTATCAATGACTTCATTTACTTCGAGGACTATTTCTATCCTTCTTTTCCATGCAAGGAAGTTTGATGTCCCAACCAACTTATAGTTATCCCTGAAACATGAAGTCATCATACTAGATTGGGTTACAACAGAAAGGTACTGACTTGTTAAGCGAAGATGAAATCTTCAACTTGATTTGTTTGTTGGTGATGATTGATGAAGATGACTTGATGCTTCTTGGATGATCCTTGACAATGCCTTTCGATCTAGCCTTCTTTAGTCTTTGAAACGCTTCCAATCCTTAGATGATGAATGAATGATGATATTGGAAATGCTTTTATGGTCTGCTTCCTCCTAGATAATGATTTCAAGATTCTTGTTAAAGTATATTTCTTCGATCTAGGGTTTCAGAATGACGAAGATCTTGATCTCTTGCTTGGTATCCTTTGTCTCGATTTGATCACTTTGAAACTTGACCCTTGTGTGTCTCCTTGATTGGATGCCCCTTCTTGACTTTAGCACCTTAGCTCTAATACCATGTTGAAGAATCTAGGGCATCAATAGTTAAGTGATTTCTCTACTTATGATAACTACTTGTAATATACTTTTTCTTCTTGATTATGATATTCTCTTTCCTATAATTATTATTGTGTTATTTTCATAAAAATAATTACCATATCATGAACAATAAAGAGACAAGAGACACAATATATAGGTTTGTCAGACAGGGCCAAAACCTCTCACTCTTTCAGAGGAAAACACAAACAAAATTGTTCGTATAGATAATCAATTGACAAACACCAATACCATGATGAAGACCCTTGACACTAGAGTCCTCCCAAGACCAAGTCACTAGCCTCCTCTATAACGCAGCTCTTCCTTTTCACCTTCTCGGCTTTCCTTATAATCTTAGTCTCCTCTTAAAGGTCTGAAACCCTACCACAGAATCCCTAGATCACTTTCTCTTCCTTGAATAGCCTCCTTAAGAGAGAGACTTATTTCACTTCTACTCGGCTCCTTCTATCGAGGTATTCTACCTAAACAAGATCACCTCAATGTTTTTGCAATCCTTTGACCTTCTCTAGACACCTTCGGATCCACTACCTTCGCACTTGGGAAGAAAAGTTAGCACAAAAAAGTTACAACTATCTTCTCTAACCTTCCTTCTGGTTGCGCTAATATAGAGGCTCCTTCTAATATCTTTTTCGCACTTCTTTGTAGACCTTTTCCATTGAATTGCTTATGTCCAAATGAGGACAAGCACTTGTATATATAGTCATTGGTTATGATTGTTTCATCCGACATGATCTTTGGAGAAGGCCGAATTCATATTCTAGATTCTTCCTTTCATTGTAGGTTGACTTGATGAGGGCTAGTGACAAGGTATTGGAGGATGAATTTACATAGACAAGTATGACCCTTTAAAATGTGTAACATGTCTTTATTACATGACAATGACTCGTTAGAATTTTATGACTAGATGACGAAATTCCTAAGGACTCTCAATGGGAGCCTATAAAATCCCTTTTTCATGAAACCCATGATGCAAGCATTACAATAATTTTATTTTTCTTCTTTACATCTCTTACATAAAATCACAATTACATATCATTATGAAGACCTAACCTAGTTAGACTTTTTAACAAGATTAACCAAACAATTGATCAAGTTAAGTTGATATAATAGTCAACCGACCATAATAATCAACCAATTAGTTCTTCACCACCCCATCAACCAACTGAAGCAAATCAACCACTTTAATCCTCAAAAATAGAAATGGAGCTAAGTCGTATCCCTCTCTATGAAGGATAGGAGGTTCCTAAAAGACACAGGTTCATCTATGGAAAGTTATAGAAATCACGTGGTATTGATGATGAAGATAAGAATATTTCCTAGCTCATGAACACCCTTAGAAAGAGAGCCCTCACTTGGTTTACCAATTTCACAAAAGATCAAGCTTGATCCAAATCCTAAATTAAAGATATTTTCCTCACCTTCTTTATCACCCAAGTTGTTTGACATCTCGTTGCAAAAACAATCAAGTATATCAAGAAAATTCCAAAGAACTAATTTGGGAGTATGATAAAAGATCTAAGGATCCAGTCAATCAAATTAATAACAATATATGAAAGAATATCCTAGTTCAATGGTATGCAACTATATTACTTTGAAAAATAAAAAAAGACATTATGAATGTATGGGATAAGCACACGTGAAGAAGCATTGAAGAAATCTCATCATATTGAGGCTAATAATGACTTCCCATTGGCTTCCTCATTAAAATTAAAATAAGAATACAATTTTGAACAATTGCAAAAAATATTTTCAAAGTTTGTGGTTCGAATGAATGCCGTTTGTTGTACCAATTGTATGAACGAAAGTAATACAAAAGATAGTTGCAAATTTGTAAATTCCTTTGAACAAGACATCCATCAAGTGAAACTCAACTTATTTTCTAAAATATATAAAATGTTGATGAACCACACTAGTAGATATTTTCCCTACAATCTGAAAAATGTAAGACTAAAGTGGTGCACAATATGTGAGGATGAGACATATCCCACTTAGCAATGTCAATTGAATATATTAAATAAACCAAATTACATATAGTTTATCATAAACAACTGGGTTACTAGTTGATCAACCCTATAATGCAAGGTGGAAGAGGAAACTCCTACCAAAGTTATGGCTATCAGAATTGCGGAAGATATCAAGGAGGAATAGGATGCATGATCTGAGTGGAAATTGGTGGTTATCCACCTTTTCCATCAAATCACCATGGTCAATAAATTTTTTCTACTATTAGTGGTTTTGAATCCCATAGTTTTAGTAATCCATGGTATCCACCCATGGTGTTCGATAGGTCAAAGAAAACAAAATAAAAGTATAATCATACAATTATATTTTACCATATACAACTATTCAATAGGTTTTATCATAGTGATTTATGGTTTTCACTCATGATTTCTGTAACCTGTGGTATTGGGTATATGACAAAAGGGCATGAGTCTAGATGAAAGGGCACCATAAATAATATAAATACAAGACTTCACTATTGTAAAACTATGAAATTGTTTCTCATGGTGTAGTCTAATGATATTTTTTCCACCTGAAAATAATTAAACTCTTTTCATGTGACTTGTATCTTGTAACATATGTGGATCGGGTGAATTTCCATAATATCTAAGAAATTCCTAAATAAAAAGTTGTAAACTTGCTTCCTTTAGTGCCAAAACATGAACTATTAAATTCAAAAAATATTCATATTGTAATTTAGGATAATAAAATCAGCCCCATAGGCACAGGTATCTAGACTAAGATAGATCAGTACTCCTTATCAATATGCTAAACACTGAGAAGAACTAAGGGAAAAAATATCCTAGTTTTTTACACACAATGACCTTGATTAATATGTCAAACATTGAAAATGAATGTCAGATAGAGGAAATATCCTAGAAGAATTTATTAAGTTACTCAAGGAAAAGTAATTATCGCATTGAGCAATCAAATTATTGATCATAGTAATAAAATGGAAGGATGAACAATGACCGATCAAATATCTTCACAAGCTTAACCATGACAACTTTTATGAGGATCATGATCTTCAACTCAACTAGGAAATTAATGTGTACATGGTAAAATAGGTTGCAGTGACCTTTGGATCTCAAGTCAATATCTTACCTAGAGAAACATGGAATAAGCTTGGAAAAATGGTATTGCATAGAACAATAAAATATCTAAAGCTAGCATATCAACACTTCTTATAGTCGATTGGTATGATAAATAATATTCAAACAAGCATAATTGGTATCCTAACTCTTGTAAACTTCAAAGTAATCGAATTGGTCAAGGGAATACATCAAATATAGATCTAAGTGGGTGACCCTGGAGTATTAAAATGGAATCCACCATTTCCATTGAAGGGGATAGTATCAAGTTAAGAGATAATAAAAAAAATATTGTTAGCCCTTTGGACTGAAAAGAAGGCAAACCTTGGATCAAAATTTGGGATGAATATCATACTAAGTAATGAATGAATATAACGATAGCATGGAACCTAATGATGAAGTAGAAATGTTACTAGGCTCACCACTATCCATTGGAGAAATTTATGATGTTGAAATGTACCAATGGCAACTAGAAAACTATGAATCGATGCCAAAATAATTTTTCTATATAGAAATTATTTCAATTAGAAGAAATAAATTGTATTTTTGAGTCAAGGAAATGCCAATTCTATATGAAAAAAATCAAACCTTGTCTTTGGTTCCTTCAAAATTAGAAGTATGGTCGAGTATTCCTTTTTGTTTAAATGAATGGAATTCTTCCACAGCACATCTTAACAAAGTATCTAAGTCAGTTGGATACCAAGGTCAAATGTAGAGTCTTGTCTAGAGATTTACGAGACAAGGAGCTTGTTGGTGGGATACTTATGCACCCTGACTACAAACATGGATTACTGAAACAACATACTTGGCCAAAAAATTTGGTGGAAATAAAATGTCCAAGAAGTAAACATTCCAATATTTAAGACAATATATGATCATATTAAGAATAATTAATGTTGTGATAAAGAACATGTTTAGCCACATATTTGTGATCTATGCTGGATGAATTTCGCAACAGATGGTATAAATTTGAAGAGGCACAACGTGAAACCTTGTAGTGGTAAGATTTAAAGAAAATATTCATAAAGGACTTTAAATTCACACCATATGAGGAAAACACAACCCAATAGATATTACTTGAAAAGGAAAGATGAAGGTAAATTCCACTTCAACTTCAAGTTGTAATAGAGTATCTTATCATGACCAAGCATCTGCTTGAATTGATAAGGAAAAAATAATAATTCTAGGTTAGAGTTTTTGATGGAAAAAGAACCATCTTCAAGTTGTTGCTACTTAACCTTTTAGCCAGCTTCATTCATAACAGCCCATTGTCCTTCCTACATCACATCTTACATCTTACAATCCTCATGAGACTCATCATAAAGAAATTGCAATAATTTAAATTATACCTCATTAGTAGATTTATTCATGAGGTGAACTCTGCATTTTTAGTTTACTTCCTATCATACCCAAACCCAATTAGTCCATAATCCAAATCATCATAAATCAAAACTTTAAATAAAAGTAAATTATGGAAATAATTTAGAAATTCATTAAATCAAATGAAATAATTAATACCTACCTCTTGTTTTCTCTTTCTCATTTGATTGACATGTACTGAGTGATTTTCCAAGTCTGTCTAGCATTTAATAGTTCTCATGCAACCCCATGCAATCTTCAACTCAAATGCATTAAGATAGTTTCCAAAATAGGAAACATCTAGTGGTGGAAATGCTCCATGTAATACTTAGTCTTCTACTCACACACACCGGATCAATTTCCAAAACCTACAAGCATCGAATGGTGGAGGTGCCCCACGGATCTTCGATATTCTACTCACACATACTAGATTGATTTCCAAACCCAGCAAGTATCCAATGGTGGATTTCCTCCACGTTATCTTAATTCTTTGACTCCCAGACACTAGATCTGTTGCAAAACCTTGCAAGCATCGGGTGGTGGATATGCTGAAAATATGCCCATTCGCTTCACCACGAGTATGGGAACTACCAATCCCAATAGTCTTCAGTCGACGGGAATATTATCATAGGCCCAAGAAGTCCCATATCTACCTCTCCAATATCATCATAGGCCCAAGTAGTCCCATACCTTCTTGTCCCAATAATCGTTAGTATTTAGTATGTCGGTCGATCCCACATCACAAATATATACACATTATACAACATATGCACATATACACATTACACAACATATACACATATGCACATTACACAACATACACACATATACACATTTCACAACATCATCACTTCCCATCACTTCCCCAATGCTCAGGAAACCCCCAATCTTGAGTGGTATAGCTACCCAAATATCATATTAGGAAACCACCAATATAGGTGGTCTACCTATGTGGATTGTCTCATACTTTAAGCAAGGATCTATTTTTTAATTGATATACCTACTAACATGATATTCAACATTTCCTATTCAAAGACATGAAATAAACATAAGTGTTTGAAGATCATGATATTAAAATCATAAATCATCAAGGATTCCTCTTTTTCAATTGATTCCTCACACAATCAAGAATCTTAAACATGTTATTCGTACATGCATTCAACTCATAAACATTATTCATTATTCTTCCATGAGAATGATCCCTAACGAGAACCTATCAATTTCAATGGCATTTTTACACATGTGTTTACATTACCATGTTCATGAATATACATATACACATAATCACTTATGTGAATGAGATCAGAGTTTAGAGAATCCATTCATCTATGGAAATTATGCATAGAATTAAAATAACAATTTCCAATGCAGCCAAAGGAATTATTTTATCTAAATTCCTCCCTTTTACCTTACTGCCATCACCAACAACTTTATTTGGTATTGTTGTTGTTGCCATTATCATTAGTGTGTTTAAATTCAACATTTCCCTCATGGATGCTATTCATGTGGCAACACATATTCATCATATTTTTATAGATAGGTAGCTTGTCTTTCTATTATGATGGTTCTCTACCAAATACCTATAGGTTCGAAGGACATATTTCATTCCTTCTATGTAATATGACATAAGGAATGCATATAGAGGTGTCTTGGTCATGCCAACAATGCACTTCCCAAATATGTTCCTAGTTACTGAAACCATTCAATAACCTTACTAATTGTCATATCATGGCAATTGCAATTTTTCATTGCTTTTATGTTTTTCTCATGATTGTCACATCACAGTTCATTTTTATTCTCATGGACCCAACTAGTCCCCTAGATGTTTTGTTGCCTTTACCTATCTTCAACTACCCTCTATTCATATACATGGTTCTATCTTGGTTGCATATTTATGTTGGGTCCCACTCAGCTCTCCTCAGCTCCTCCCCATATATCCATGGGTTCCTTTCCACACCCAACTGATTTTCTCAAGGCCCCTAAAGCATGAAAGTTGAAAAGGAAAAATCAAGAGAAACAAGAGCATTAATAAAAGAAAAAATATTCATGACAACAATCATAAAATCATAAAATAATTTAGCATGACCATGTGCATATTCCATAGTGAATAACAAAAAAAATATAAATTCATTCATGAATATACATTAAACATATAACCAACCCAAAAATTTGACACAATATTATTGAGTTCAATGTTCAATGCACTTTTCAACATCATAAAAAAATACATATATGTGTTCGGTTTTCAAGTTGAGTGCATTCTAGAGATCTTTTTACTGCTTCAAAATTCCAATGCCAAGAAATAGTCCAATAAGGACTGATATCTCTACACACACACACACACACACAGAGATCAGAGGTCTTGAGGTGATGCTCCCCCCATTCCTCCTACACTACTTTCTATCGATTCTTGTGCCTATAGGTCGATTGCTTCATCTCCCTTCTTCTTCAATCTATTAGATCAATCCCTTTCAAGTTCTCCCCTTCATAATGCCAACAAGAACTATTTCCTTTCTCTTTCAGCATTACGAGGCCTCCCTTTGGCCGTATAAACATGAAATTTGTCCACATCTCGGAGGGTTGAAGTGTGTTACAACAACATATGTATATAGCACATGTTTTACATGAACATGGTATTCAATTTTTCCTATTCCTTTTGATTTTTGATAAGTCCTCTTTTCTCTACCTTGTAGCTCTTGAGCTCAACCTTCAAACTATTGCAGGTTGTTTCTTTTTCGAAGGAACTTTCTCTTTCTTGTTCATAATCGACTTGGTCCATTTCATGCCGCGCCATGCCACTATCCATGCCTTCCTTCTTGATAAAACTGAGACTTTTCATTTTTTCTTCTCTTGTCTTGTCTTTTGTATTGTCACAAGCACTCAATTATTATTTTTAATCAATATAAATAAATTAGCTATTACCTTGTCATGCTAGTTCCAGACATGTTAAACTATAGCTATAGACATGTCTCAAATTGCTATCAGTGACATGTCTCAAAACTCATGACATAAATGTGTACCTTTATGTAGCTCAAAATAATTCCCAAAAATCAAAATTTACATACACTTGTACATATCTTCTTAATTAGTTACATTCGATGTCTTTACTGAGACCATCATCACTAATCGATAACTAGCCTCTTTAACAAGGCCATGGATAGAAAATGTATTCAGACTCTTTACCAAGGCTATCCACCATGACATCTACAATCTTAAAAGTCAGTTAGAAGCAATCTAACATAGTAGCATCTATCCTTTCTAGTATTTAACCATCATAATATCATCATACAATGCACAATCTGCAATTAACACATAACCATAATGCATAGTGCCACAATCAACACCTACTTGCAATAATTACAAAACATTTTACTATATATTAGATTCACAAGATATTAAGCCCTCAAAGGTCTAGCATATAACATTTTCAATTGAGCCCATCAAGTTCAAGTAGTAAACTTAGATGTCCTAGCCCCATATTGAAATAACAACCATTGCAGGATTTAATTATCCTCCCCATATGCTAAACACTATAGTTGGACCAAGAAGGTATTGAACATTGATGACAAGAAACCACAAAAAATATCATGACAACAACAATTAGTATATTGAAACATCCAATTCTCCAATTCATTGAAGCTCTTTGCCACATGTAATATGAAAATTATGGGATTCCACGTCCCACTCAATGTGCATATAGTTATATGAATGCTTAAAATTCACTTAATCAAGCAATGTGATGCAAACACATCAACACATGGATTTTTCTCCAAATTCCTTCTATTTTATGATCATTCACATCTTTAAAAAACACACCATTTCACTAGTAGTGTTCGTATACTATAAGCACACTTCGTCATGTCGTCAGTTCTATAAATTTTAAGGAAATGACAAGCATCCAAGGTCACATAATAGACTATCCCAACCTTCAGGATGTGAGAAAGAAAATGCATAAAAATTCATTGTGTGTCTAATAATTCAAACATCATTATAGTTAACATGAAATCCATAATCAAATTCTATAAGAAGCATACAATCATATTCCCATTCGACTACTACACTTAGAGCTTGAGCTTCACTGATCTCTAGAAGTCCATGGATTGAACCTTCTACTTTGATACCACTCTATAACAACCCCTAGCCCATAGCCCATACCAAGGGTAGAATAAGGTGTTATTATCATTGACACGACCTCCATAGTCTTATTATGGAAATGGTGTCTTAAAAATTATTATTTTTCCAAACTCCTCAAAACTATAAACTAGTGCCGCCATTACATCTGACTCGGTAAGACATTTTTTGGTGATATAAAACTTAACGTAAACTAACTCTTAGGTCAAAATATATGGTCGTTTAAAGATAGATCGCTAAACACTTGCCACATCAACATTATGCTGCCACGTGAGACCCATATGCACCCCATGTGGTGCCCACATGGCAACCCTCCATCCCTCGTTGGAGGTCCACATATGCTTAGTCACACTCATGTCACACAACCACATCATTGTTTCATCCTCAACCCCATCATCTTCGCCCCCACCTGGCATGCAATCAAACCCCATTATGTGAAATATTAGCCCTTCACCTAGTCCCTCGACTTACCATGACTTGCTACTTAAAAGCTAGGGTGAGATGGATTTTATTTACGTCACTTAATAGGAGGAGTTATGCTTTATCTTCTTTGTCACCATGCCCTTCCTAGCCCCACCATACATGGCTCATAACAAAATGTCTAGTGTGAGACTAAAAAAAAATCCACATTAGCCGACAGGTTGACTTCTCCTCTCAATCCGTCTCTTGGTAGGTCTCCATAGCATGTATTGGAAAAGTATTGAGGTTCAAGATTTTTGTGTTAAATGTTAAATACCTTCTCCGTTAATCACAGTTGTTGGTCGTCGACCTATTTCCATAGTGCATGTATTGACTCCTCTAATGGCCCGAGATGACATCACCCTAAGATGATGTCATGTTGATGTCATCCTATCGACATGGACTCCTCCAAAAGTACCATGTCCCACTCACTTTAGAGCTCCCTGACCATCCGATATAGTTGAATCCAATTTTCGCATGGTAGACTCTTGTGGTGCCATGTTAGCCTAGGTCCACATCATGTTGCCACCTAGTCTAGATCCCACTAGCCTCGACTCTTTGGTGCAAAACATATCTTTCTTGTTATAATTAAATATCAATCTTGACCATCCATTTTTCCTTGGCATGTGGAGAAACACACAAATCATTAATTCCTGGGTGATACAGATTAAATTCACATTAGTTGTCGACCAATGTTTCTTGTCTCTCAGCCCTCACTTCCTTGTTGTCGCACTGTTAGAAACCTCTGAGGGCTCCCTAAAGTCCTGGGATGGGGATATTGTTACATTTGTTACTGGAAAAAAAGGTATTTTTCTCAGTCCCTCCTCCTTCGAAACTTAGTCGAATCCTTGTGCGACTCCCTCCTAATCTCATATGTATATGTATGTATATGAGAGCCTTTACCAATAACTCTTGATTCCTGGAAACACCTATTTCTCCTAATATTTCCATATATATATGAAGGCCAATCTCTCCTGAGATTAATAAGAACTCGATCCAGCTTCCTTATTGAGCTTCACTCTTACATATATCTATATATAGGCACTCTTTTTATAAGTTAGTTGACAACACAGGCCACAAAATACCAATCATTTTCCTACCATACAATATAACTGGTGAGACAAATATTCACAATCATATCCATATTTCCACAGTGCATACATGTATGAGCATCTCCACCCAAGCATAGATTGGCTTGCACTACAATCTTTCTTGTAGCCGATCACCCCCAAGCTAGTTTTAGAGCTTGAGGAAGAGTAGTCAAAGGAAACTTCTCACACCATCAACACCACTATGAGACAAGAGATCCCTATCTCCACCCAACAACGGAATACCTTGATGCCCTAGTGTCTCTACCCTCAACCAAGAACCTAGAGACTAGAACACTGCAAACCTGTTGTCATGCCTTAATAACTGTCTTCTTGATAGTTAATCATGAAAAAAATATTTTCATAGCCCATTTTGTCCTCCTTTGTTGTTATTTCCTCATTTTATTTTGTGCGCACTCCCTTGAGGTTAAGTTCTCCCTCTGTAAGTGCATTCCACTTCTTAGGCGCCACATTGTCGTGTTCTCAGACCAATCACGTGGGTATTTTCCTTTCTATTTTCTTCCTCATTTTTCCAGTGTGATACCACTCTATCATTAGGTATTCTAATTGTGTGTCCTCTTCCTATGTGTTCCCCCACATTGTGTTTCTTTCCATCTCCCTAGGAAACTATCATCTATCTTCGAAGGAATTCCTCCTTGCCTGGATTCCAAGAGTTTCCTCCTTATTTTTCTTTATGCCAGGTCTCATGCCCTATATTCATACTCTATGTTTTCCCCTCCTATCCCTACACTACTCTATTTGTTGATTTTCTCCCATCATTTTGTTTCCACCATAGGTGGTTGTGGAAATTTTGGTATGCCATCTCTCCACAGCACTCTCCCATGTAGCGAGCATTGCTCCACCTCTTTCAATTTAATTTTTATATTATCCTTTTGCTTGTGTATTTTCCCAAAGGAGTATGGGATCCTCCTCTATTCCTCTCACTTAATTCAATGTGTAGTTACGCCATTTATAGGACCACCAATTAGCCCATGACTGGTATTAATAACTACTTCCTTCTGTTCCCAAGAAACCTCCTCCTCAAGCTCTCAAATATGTGTCCCATGTCTTAGTTGGTTTATATTTGAGTTATAAGAATGTTTCAAGTGTTTATAAGAGGGGATTAACCCAAAGGGGTTCTCACATTAATTCTATGACCCAGTGGGATGACGGATTCTTGCACCCCACCTTCACTCATTCCAAACACCCCATTTGAGGACCATCAATCCATCTAAATAAGCTAACATAATCCTTTTTGAGAGGTGAGTTATACACGAGGCTATAATATGGGAGATCTCCTTTGAAGATGTTGAAGCAATAATTTAATAGATGGCCTACCACAAATCTCCCAACCCTAAGGGTTTATATCTTAGTTTTTCCAACATTATTGGTCCATAGTAGTACTAGATGTCCAACAGGTAATGGAAGAATCCAGACAGTCAAAATCCATCCTCAAAGTCTTCAATGCCACTTTTCTCATGTTAATTCCAAATAAATACAAGGGGGAGGACTCGAATGGATACAGGCCTATCACCTTATGCAATTTCATCTACAAATTCATTTCCAAAATCATTTCCAATAGGTGTAAACCTCTCCTTCCATAGCCCATTTCACTAGAGAAATCATTCTATGTTGAGGGGTGCCAAATTCTAGATGGTATCATGGTATCACATGAAACCATCCATTCCTAAAAAAATTCAAAGCAAGTGGTATGATACTCAGGTTGGACCTCTCAAAGTCCTTCAAAAAGCTCAATTAGTGCTACCTATTCAACATTCTTATAACCTTTAGTTTTAATCTAGAGTCGATTGCATGGATCCAAAGCATGTTATATTTTGCATTGTTCTATATTCTCATCAACAATTCTCTGGCCAATCCATTCATAACATCTTGGGCATTCTTTAAGGAGATACTCCTTCACCATTCCTCTTCGTATTGGTAGTGCAAGGGCTGAGATGATCCTTTAAAGTGGTGGTAGAAAAGTACAAGATCAAACATCTTTGATTATTTGGAATAGATCTTCCTCTAACTTATCAACAATTTGTAGACAATACTATCAGAATGGCAATCCCCACTATTTAATAGGTTAAGGGCTTCATACAAATCCTAGACAATTTCTCTCAAGCCTCAGGTATGCAGATTAACAAAACCAAGTCTCAAGTTTTATTTTTTAACACCCCTCTCTTTGTATATTGACATATAGAAAGCATCCTGAAATTCCACATATGAAAACTCCCCTCTAAGTACTTTGATACCGCTCCTGCGGAAAACTCATTCAAATGGAACTTATGGGAAGAACTTAACCAAGATCAATATTAAGTCGACGAGATGGGCATTTTGCTCCTTAAGTATGGTTGGGTGCCTTATCCTTCTACAATCCCTCCTTCTCTATATTTTCTATATCCTCATGGCCCCTACTTCTATTCAAATTGAAATCTATTGAAGTTAGTGCACCTTCCTTTGGAGGTGACCCAACATGGAGAAAATATGGTCCCTAGTTGCATAAGACAAAATTTGTTTACTAAAAATGAAGGGTGGGTTGGGATTGCATGATCCCACCACAATGGAAATAATCCTTGGTGCTAAAACATGGTGGACATGGATCCAAGGTGGATAAGATCTATGGAAGTGTCTTTGGTGTTGGAAGTATGCCAATCATGCCCCTCCTCAGCTCCTTATTTGAATGAATTTCCCCCACATAGGCACTTCCCTCTAGACTATCAGAAAAAAGGGCATGCACCTAATTCAACAACATTATTTCTGGGAAATCATAGATGGATGCTCTACTTAGTTCTAGGAAATTTCATAGAAACATCTCCCCAAATTTCAAATTAAATAAATTCTAATATGTCTACCAAATTCACAAGTAATTTTATTGATTATATCACCAGAAGATTTCATTTCTTGAATGATCCTGAAGGTAGGATGCTCAAAATACCATTTTTCCTTGAAAAGTCTCTATTTTCCTTTATAGTTGGGGCCTTTTACATTCCAAGATATGATCTTAATGTTGAGGGTGGGTTGGTTGCAAAGTAAACTTCTAAGATTAATTTGATTCGCTCTGAGTTGACTAAGATCCCTCTTAATTCTTCTAAGATTTGTTGATTTCTTTTTCTACCATTTTTCTTTTCTTTCCTATGGGATTTTGTTGTCTCCTTCATTGATTTTGGTTTGGACTCCTAACGATCTCATAGAGGGAAAAATAGTTGAGGGTTTGGAAACTTCTTAGCAAGACTTGAGAAATTCCCTACCCAGTTGTTTAACTTGGTATTTCAGGAAGGAGTTTGGGTCCGTACCTTTCCACATATTGGCGATTGTTCAGAGATCTAGTGAGTCTAGGTCTATGTCCTCATTGGTATCCATGGAGGTGTCAAGGCCACAATTCAGACCAAGTTAATAAAAGGGAGAGGTGTTCGAAGGTGGTGATGAGATGGAGGGTTGATTAATGGGAGTGATCAGTGGAGGTTTGGAATTCGGCATTTGACTTCTAGGAGCATATTGGGAAAAGAGGGATCTAGGTTATCCAAAGAGGAGAGAGGCCCGAAGCGATAGGTGGTAGCCAATTTCTTTACCCAAAGAGCTAGCTGCAAGGGAGGGTGTTTGGACCCTTGCACTTTCCCATTGTCTGTGAAAATCCATCAAAATTAGGGAGAGGAATATGATATGGGTTGGTGTTAGCTATAAGAAGAGTACAATTTCTATATAGATGGTCATACTCATGGAATTTTATTCAATGGAAGGGATTGTGTTCATAATCTATGTTTGCTTCCATAGCTTGTCGTAAGAGTAGATATCAATGGATTTTGGGAGTGCTAGGCCTATTTGGTGGGTTTTGAAGCTTTTACAAAGTGGCTCAGGGAATTTCCAACGCCAACTAAGTTCTCCTTGTCCCAAAACTCTCGTGGGAGTGAGTACATTTGAATCCATAAGCGAAGGTATAACCTGGCTGAGTTAGAGATGTACTAGTTATTTTCAAAGACACAAGTTCTATCTTTAACATTAGCATATATTATGGTAAAAAATATTTTAGCTCCTAATTCAAGTTTAATATTTCCCGTATGTATCCATTTTTGCTGGATCCAATAGTAGAGTGCTTTCTCCAAGGGAAAATTACCCAATTTTTTTCCTATTAGAGCATGACGTTGCATAGATTGAATGTATTCTCCAATATGATTGAACCTAACTTCATATTTGGGATCTAATGCTGCTTTTTGGAGGCAACTCTTTGGTGAACATTTTTCATGCAAAGTGTGAGGTGGAAAACCATGTTGAAGATCCAAGTTGGTGTGTTGGCCTCAGAAATTAATGCTTGAAACAAAGGCCTACCCAAAGTCACTGTAACCTATTGCATAAAAGAACACCACTCCCTCCCGTGGGACTAGCCATGGAAAGAGTGGTTAGAGAGTTACAAATAACAAATAAAATTACACTCTAATGAAAAAAATTTGTCAAACTCAATCTTTTTTATTTTTAAAATTTAAAATCATTAAACATATTAATGTTCAAACTAAATAAATCAATTATTAAATTAATCATACAACAACATTCTTAAATGCACGTCTAAAAAGATACATGAATTAAAAATACATCATAATTTTGATAAAAACGTGAGTCTCTAACATCTAGGTATCTAAAAAATACATGAATTAAAAATACATCATAATTTTGATAAAAACATTATTCTCTAACATCTATGTATTTGAGAACTTATATCTTCAAATGGATTTTTACAACTAATAGGAGATAAAAGTACAATGGGGAACGATGTTAAGCATTGTATTTTAATTTTATTGTATTATAATTTTAATTAAAAAAATATTTTATAAATTAATAATTAAAATATATTAAAATTAAATTTAAAATTAATAAAAAAGAAAAATAAATATAAAAATATATTAAGCATATTTATATTTTTAAATTAGACATAAATATTATATATGTATATATAAATTATGTTATTATATTAATTAATTTGAAAATGATTTTGTTTTGTTTTATAGGATGAGTTTCTTTAAAAATTCCAACTAAAATTAATAGATTTAAATAATATTTAATTACATTTTGTTGTAAATTATATACTATTTTTCTACATCACAAACACACAAACTATTTTATATGACACAGTGTGAGTGAGCCTAATGGTTAAGAGAATGTGTTTCCTCCTAAGAGGTCACAGGTTGAAGTATGCCTTAGTAGGCTTGGAAATCAAATCGCTGCGCAAAAGTGGAGCCCTTGTCCCACAAACAAAAAAGTCTCATACACAAATTTGGTACCTAACTTGATGGTGACCTTAAAAATAGGAGTGGTGTAACGAGGCGGAGGAATTGCCCGGACGGCCAAAAGTGGCCGGAATCTGGGCAAAAAAATTTCAAAAAATCTTGTAGAGACAGTGTTTGAATCGTGTGTTTGATGGTGGAAATGGATTCAGCACCATCAAAAAACTCTAAGACACCTAAAATTTTGAAGTTTAACAACTATAACTTGGTTTACAAAAATTCTTGCCTAATTTTCTTTAAATATGAACTGAATTTCTATAACTTTCCAGACAACTCCTCTTCCACAGACTACGCCTTAAAAATAAATAATAAATAATAATAAATATATAAATCCGTCTGTGATAAAAATTCCTGTCAGCGCCGTCATTTTAAAATTACAATTTACTTCAGAAACATCCTGATCACCCACATTACAACTTTTTGATAAAAATGTTTGTCACCCGCGTCATCACTTATCCCGTTATATATAGATTGGCATTATCGAGGAGTAAAAGTCTCACCCGATCTAAACAAATTCATCACCAACATCATTGTTTGGCATATCCTTCCGAAGAGCGAATCTAACTAACGATGGATGACTGGGATCTCCCCAATTTTTTTTTTAAGTTTGGTCTCGAAGTCTGCCATATCTTTCCAAAGTCAAGTCTCGGTCGAAGATTGTATGGGATCTGCTGGTTTCAATTTTCACATTTATGTGTACCCACTCTCATTGACCATCTCTAAATCACTGGAGTTCATTAAAAAAACACGGTACATTCATTGAGCGTATTCCATTTTATATGTTTATTTCTACTATCATAATAGCTTTGAGGTTTACGTATAACTGTCTACCCAACCTGTATATACCGTTTGCTATCAAAATACGGTATTTGCCTTTATCGTTTTCGATGAAGAAATTAAAATAATTTAAAATGTTAAATATAAATTATTTGAATGGTTCTCTTTTAATCAGTTAAATAATAAATTAAGATAGTCATTTTTAAAGAAGAAATATGTTATTAATAATTAAATTCCCACAGATTTTTAATGGTTAAAAACAATTAAATTCCCACAGATTCTTAATAGCTAAAAATATAAAATATTAATTTATTAATAAATTAATGATGTGAAATAAAATCCCGGAGGTAGCAAAACAATTTTAATAGTTTATTTATTTATTTATTTTATGTTTCATATATTTTTTTTCAAAAAAATAGTTATGGGATTATGTGGTTTTTCAATGAAATAATTATGGGACTAAGTAGAGCATGTTTATGATACTATTGAGTCTATGAAGATTTGATTGCTAAGGGTGATGTCCTAGCAAATGTAAATATTTATTTACCGTATTTAAAACAAATTGAATACTGATTAAGTTTATATAATTAGTTAATTTTGATTCAAATGCATGAAAAGTGGAATGCCAGAATAATGGCAGTAATTGTTTGATTAAAGTTAAATGAGAATGAATTGTCTAAAGGGTGACACTTTTATTTCTCAAACAATTAGGCTGGGCAGTTACCCAACCCTAACTACTTCCTTGAGAAATTTATTCCAAAGAAGGGATCAAGAGAATGGAGGTATCTGAAATCCGGAGAGAAAAAAGAGGAATAGATTGAGGGATATGAGAAAAGAGATTAACTGTGCTGGAAGGACAGACAATGACAAAGTAGCTAAGTTTGGTTAAGGCCAGATCGCTACTACAGTTCAAGACGGAAGTTACAACATTTCAAAACGGAAGTTCTGCTAAGTCTAGTTACCAAATAGCTACTATTCAAGACGGAAGTTCTTGAGGAGGGTTTTTGGTTAAGACCAGATCACTACTACTTTTCAAGACAAAAGTTATTGAGGAAAAAACCATTTGAGGCATAGCTCGGGGGAGACTTAAATGCTAAGTCTGGTTAAGACTAGATAGCTACTACTGTTCAAGACAAAAGTTCTTGAGGAGGGTTTTTGGTTAAGACCAAATAGCTACTATTGTTCAAGACGAAAGTTCTTGAGGAGAAAACCATGTGAGGGGTAGCTTGGGGAGGAGAAAACCATGTGAGGAGTAGCTTGGGGGCAAACGCAGGTCTCATTGTTGGGAGGCAAAACAAACAGAGAATTAAAGTCCAGTTCAAGTGGGATATAAGCGAGACAGATAAGTATAATTTGGAAATCCTAACTATTTAGTCAAAAGATAGTTCATTTCAAGTGGGATATAAGCGAAGCAGATAAGTATAATATGGAAATCCTAACTATTTAGTCAAAATATTGATTTTCTAATTAGCATGATGGATATATTTTTAAGTAAACTATTTACTATTAAATTATAGACGTAGTAGTTAAGAACAGATTGTGTGAACCTGTAGATATCAAATTATTTACTATTAATTCAGAGAGACAGTAAAAAAGTAAAGATGGAAAACCTTTAGATAACTAAATTATTTACTGTTAATTTATGGAGACAATAAATGAAGTAAAGATGATGAACCTGTAAATAACGAAATTAATTACTGTTAATAACAATGGTGAACTTCTAAATAAATGAAATTATCTACTGTTAAATTCTATTATTTACTGTTAATTTATGGAGACAGTAAATGAAGTAAAGATGGTGAACCTGTAAATAATGAAATTAATTACTGTTAATAACAATGGTGAACCTCTAAATAAATGAAATTATCTACTCTTAAATTCACAGAGACAGTCATTGTTAATTCATAGAGATAGTAAGGTTATCTACTCTTAAATTCATAGAGACAGTTCCCTGTAAATAAAGAAATTAATCATTGTTAATTCATAGAGATAGTAAGGACAGTTCACCTGTAAATAACAAAATAGAGATAGTAAGGACAGTTCACCTGTAAATAACAAAATTAATTACTGTTAATTCATAGAGACAATAAATGAAGTAAATGAAGTAATGATGATGAACCTGTAAATAAATTCATAGAGACAATAAATTAAGTACAATGGTGAACATGTAAATAAATGAAATTATCTATTGTTAAATTCATAGAGAAAGTTCACCTGTAAATAACAAAATTAATTACTGTTAATTCATAGAGACAATGAAATTAATTACGGTTAATTCATAGAGACAGTAAATGAAGTAACATGGTGAACCTGTAAATAAATGAAATTATTTAATGTTAAATTCATAAAGACAGTAAATGAAGTAAGGACTATAATTTACTGCTATTTCATAGAGATAGTAAATAAAGTAAAGATGGTGTTAAATCAGGCAAAATTATTTATTTACGGGTAAGTCACAAATTTAGTAGATGAACAAGGTATGTGCCAAATAGTTATTACTGTTGTTCCATAGATTCTGCACAAGGGAAAGGTTTGTGTGTAATTTTAAGTTAGAAAGAATGCAAACAAACGCTCCCATTATCCATACTTGTTGAGTAGAACGTGGAAGTTTGGATGAGGAACGAGGGTTCTGCCTCAAAGAGAGAAAGATAAGATGGAGGGTTTCAAGCACCAACTTAGCTCAAATACGGCAGAGCCGGAACTATATTTAGCTAAAGGTTATACTCAGAAAGAAAATAAAAAAAAATAAAAAATAAAAAATAAAAAAAAATGGAAAAAAACCTTTCCAACCAATAAAGTAAATGCAAGATATAGGATGGAGGGTTTCAAGCACCAACTTAGCTCAAATAGGGCAGAGCCAGAACTATATTTAGCTTAAAGTGATACTCAGAAAAAAAGAACCTTTCCAACCAAGGAAGTAAATGCAAGATACACTGTTGAAGGAGATGACTGCAACAAAGATGTAACCAATGTAAAGGCCATAAACAACCTGCTGTAAGTTAAAGAAAATACAACGCCACATTTAGAAACTGAAGAACGAACAATATTATAAGATTTTAAATACATGGAGTACTAACTATACGAATTCGGGAGGGAAAACACTAGAGAAATACCCTGTAATGATCCTTAATAGGAATACAAGTGATAACAAGCAAATAATACATGCAACAAATTACAAAAACGAAATATTCAACAAACACGCATGTAAAAGATGCAAATGGAGAACTTCTGAGTCATTTTATAATATTTATGCAAGTCAAATACAATAGATGATGGAATGGTGCACCCGAGATTCTCTGAAAGGACAAGCAGGACCAAACCCAGGTAGGAAAATGGCTGAGCTGAAGGTTGCCAAGCTGTTGCACCAATCTGCACTACGCTGCCTAGAAACTACTGCTTTGCTGAAGTTTGAATGGCTGGAAGGTGCAATGAAACTGCCCAGGAATTTATATGCTTTTAAGCCCGAACTCCTTGGCCAAAACCCATAAAAACCCATAAATGGTTTGGCTCGATTTGGACTTCCAAAAATCAACCCCCAAAGGCACTATTCAATCCCCAACAATTCTACATTGTCTGCTGCAAAGATATGACTTAAAAACCCACCTCCGGTGCTCAGAAAATTATGAAACTTTGTATTTGGGATCCTTGTCAAAAACCCATAAAAAACCTAGAAAGGATTTTGGCTGGTTTAGGCCTCTGATTTTCGACCCCCTTCGAGCATCACCTTAGCTCTAGATGTCAATTTCGACTTACTGGAAACTGTATGTAAATCCACCTGGAAAATTCTCCAAAATGCCGAGTTCACCTGTGATATCCAATCCTTGACTCCCTAGATGATCTCTTGGCCCAACTTAGTTGCTCCCAAGTACCACAAAAATCTGTTATGTGGCCTCTGCATTGTCTCCTAGCCCAGTAGTTTGAATTGTTGGAATGTTGGCTTAGCTGGTTGTAAAACACAGCAAGAACATTAGTCTAATGTTGCTACCTCAACTCCCCAACTCTTGGACAAGCAATCATATCTTTGCCTGCCTCAATCTCCCTCTGTGTTTTTCCTGGCTGCCCAGAAATATGCACTCCTTGCTCTGCACTAGTTGGTGGTGTTATTTCACAAGCCCAAAACTCCTAAAATAATTTTAGAATTGCCTCTCTAAGGTGGGCATGGATGGTCCCCCAAAGTAGAGGTTGAATCTCCCGCTTGAGAGATTTGTGGCTAAACAGCAAGTTGACTCAGCTAAATAGTAGAGTGAACATTCAAGTGATTTTGTTTGCAAGATATATGAATGAATCCAAAATGGGAGTTTTTCCCTCCTTATAGCTCCTTGGGCCTCCCTAGCCTCATGTGGGCCCCTCCATCCACATATTCGACTTTCCCTCCAAGTTATTCGAATGGGCCAATTCGAACTCCCATGTGGGTGGCTCCCATATTATTTTGGAGAATTTGGTATCTACGGATAAATACTAATTCCCTGTATAAGTTGCCATATCTAGAACAATAGTTTAAAGCACTTTACCCTTTTCCTATAAGAAATAGATAAGACAAAGAAGATGAGAAGACCTACTTGTAGTTCCGCTTTCCTCTTGTCTCCTTTGTATCGATCTTACCGCTCCTTCCCATACCTAACACGCTTGAGAAGTACTTGTAAACATCAACAGAAGACAAAGAACCGATCAAAGAAAAAGACCTATTGAATACAAGTAAATGGAATCAGATACATTCACAGATATAAGCATCATATAACAAGATAAGCATATGGAAAAAGGTTCAAATACTTTATTGAATAGAAAAAGGGATTACAACCATCAAGTCTGATTCGAAGTCACTCCTCCAGCTTGGACCCCATCCACATCACATCAAAAGCATGACAAACTTGTAGCATAACAATATTTGTCTCAAAGCCAATTCTGATAGCAACATTATCTCCTTACAATTCAACATAGTCCAGCCCCTGATCACATAGATGAGTGTTCAATCTATAGGAGGATAAAGGAGGTTATGTCATAAATGGGTGTATTGAATGGCCTTCCATACTTAGAATTAGTTCCATGGAGAAAGAGATGAGAGGATAGGATGGATCTTAACTCATTCCTCATCTGTTTTCGAGCTCATAGGATTTGATAAGTGAGGGAAACTTCTAGAAGACTTCAAGAGATAAGAATATTCCCCAAACCCTATGTGAATTTTGCTCAATCTCGCCCAACGCAGGTGAAAGAGGGCCTAAGTGCTCTGCAGAGCACCCTGGCATGGACTCAACTACTTGCAGTGCACCCTTACATGGGCCTACCTGCGCTGATCCCTTTAGAGGTCATTTTAGGATGTCTTCAAGCCATGAAATTATCTACTGTTAAATTAATAGAGACAGTAAATTAAGTACAATGGTGAACCTATAAATAAATGAAATTATCTACTACTAAATTCATAGAGACATTTCACTTGTAAATAACGAAATTAATTACTGTTAATTCATAAAGACAACGAAATTAATTACGGTTAATTTATAGAACAGTAAATGAAGTAACGATGGTGAACCTATAAATAAATGAAATTATCTATTGTTAAATTCATAGAGATAGTAAATGAAGTAAGGACTCTAAACCTGTGGATAAGGGAAATTATTCACTGCTATTTCATAGAGATAGTAAATAAAGTAAAGATGGTGTTAAATCAGGTAAAATTATTTATTTACGGGCAAGTCACAAATTTAGTAGATGAACAAGGTATGTGCCAAATAGATATTACTGTTGTTCCATAGATTCTGCACAAGGGAAAGGTTTGTGTGTAATTTTATGTTAGAAGAAATGCAAACAAATGCTACCATTATCCATAGCTGTTGAGTTGGAAGTTTGGATGAGGAACGAGGGTTCTGCCTCATTTCCAGAACAAGAAAATAACTAACCCTCAAAGAGAGAAAGATAGGATGGAGGGTTTCAAGCACTAACTTACCTCAAATACGGCAGAGCCGGAACTATATTTAGCTGAACGTTATACTCAAAAAAAAAAAACCCCTTTCCAACCAAGAAAGTAAATGCAAGATATAGGATGGAGGGTTTCAAGCACCAACTTAGCTCAAAAAGGGCAGAGCCGGAACTACATTTAGCTTAACGTGATACTCAAAAAAAAAAAAAAAAAAAAAAAACCTTTCCAACCAAGGAAGTAAATGCAAGAGACACTGTTAAAGGAGATGACCGCAACAAATATGTAACCAATGTAAAGGCCTTAAACAACCAGTTGTAATTTAAAGAAAATACAAAGCCACATTTCGAAACTGAAGAACGAACAATATTACAAGATTTTAAATACACGGAGTACTAACTATACAAATTCCTGGGGAGGGAAAACACTGGAGAAATACACTGTAATGATCCTTAATAGGAATACAAGTGATAACAAGCAAATAATACATGCAGCAAATTACAAAAACGAAATATTCAACAAACACCCATATAAAAGCTGCAAATGGAGAACTTCTGAGCCATTTTATTATATTTATGCAAGTCAAATACAATAGATGATGGAATGGTACACCTGGGATTATCTGAAAGGACAAGCAGGACCAAACCCAGGTAGGAAAATGGCTGAGCTGAAGGTTGCCCAGCTGTTGCACCAATCTGCACTGCACTGCCTAGAAATTACTTCTTTGCTAAAGTTCGAATGGCTGGAAGGTGCAATGAAACTTCCTAGAAATTTATATGCTTTTAAGCTCGAACTCCTTGACCAAAACCCACAAAAACCCATAACTGGTTTGGCCTGATTTGGACTTCCAAAAATCGACCCCCAAAGGCACTATTCAATCCCCAACAATTCTACATTGTCTACTGCAAAGATATGACCTAAAACCCCACCTCGGGTGCTCAGAAAATTATGAAACTTTATATTTTGGATCTTTATCAAAAACCTAGAAAAAATCCAGAAAGGATTTTCGCTGGTTTAGACATCTGATTTTCGAACCCCTTGGAGCCTCACCTTAGCTCTAGCTGTCAATTTTGACTTGCTGGAAACTGTCTGTAAATCCACCTGAAAAATTCTCCAAAATGTCGAGTTCACCTGTGATATCCAATCCTTGACTCCCCAGATGATCTCTTGGCCCAACTCAATTGCTCCCAAGTACCACAAAAATCTGTTATGTGGCCTCTGCATTGTCCCCTAGCCCAGCAGTTTGAATTGCTGGAATGCTAGCTCAGCTGGTTGTAAAACACAGCAAGAACATTAGTCTAATGCTGCTACCTTAGCTCCAAACTCTCGGACAAGCAATCAAATCTCTCCTTGCCTCAATATCCCTCTGCGTTTTTCCTGGCTACCCAGAAATATGCTCTCCTTGCTCTGTGCTAATTGGTGGTGTTTTGTCACTACCCCAGAACTCCTAAAATAATTGTAGAACTGCCTCTCTAGGGCAGGTATGGATGGTCCCCCGAAGTAGAAGTTGAATCTCCCGCTTGAGAGATTCATGGCTAAATAGCCAATTGACTCAGCTAAATAGCTGAGTGAACAGTCAAGTGATTTTGTTTGCAAGATATATGAATGAATCCAAAATGGGAGTTGCTCCCTCCTTATAGCTCCTTGGGCCTCCCTAGCCTCATGTGGGCCCCTCCATCCACATATTCGACTTTCCCTCCAAGTTATTCAAATAGGCCAATTCGAACTCCCATGTGGGTGGCTCCCACATTATTTTGGAGAATTTGGTATCTATGGATAAATACTAATTCCCTAGATAAGTTGCCATATCTAGAGCAATAGTTTAAAGCACTTTAGCCTTTTCCTATAAGCAATAGATAAGACAAAGAAGATGAGAATACCTACTTGTAGTTTCGATTTCCTCTTGTCTCCTTTGTATCGATCTTATCGCTTCTTCCCGTACTTAACACACTTGAGAAGTACTTGTAAACATCAACAGAAGAAAAAGAACCGATCAAAGAAAAAGACCTATTG
Organism: Pinus tabuliformis; assembly: GCA_031772625.1. NCBI lineage: Eukaryota > Viridiplantae > Streptophyta > Pinopsida > Pinales > Pinaceae > Pinus > Pinus tabuliformis. Next base: position 322,699,993 of record CM062814.1, on the reverse strand, counting down.
AATACAAGTAAATGGAATCATATACATTCACACATTTAAGCATCAGATAACAAGATAAGCATATGGAAAAAGGTTCAAATACTTTATTGAATAGAAAAAGGGATTACAACCATCAAGTCTAATTCGAAGTCACTCCTCTAGCTTAGATCCCATCCACATCACATCAAAAGCATGACAAACTTGTAGCATAACAATACTTGTCTCAAAGTCAATTCTCATAGCAACATTATCTCCTTACAATTCAACATAGTCCAGCCCCTGATCATATAGATGAGTGTTCAATTTATAGGAGGATGAAGGAGGTTATGTCATAAATGGGGGTATTGAATGGCCTTCCATACTTAGAATTAGTTCCATGGAGAAAGAGATGAGAGGATAGAATGGATCTTAACTCATTCCTCATCCATTTTCGAGCTCATAGGATTTGAATAAGTGAGGGAAAATTCTAGAAGACTTCAAGAGATAAGAATATTCCGCAAACCCTATGTGAATTTCGCTCAATCTCGCTCAATGCTGGTGAAAGAGGGCCTAAGTGCTCTACATAACACCCTGGCATGGACTCAACTGCTCTGCAGCGCACCCTTAAATGGGCCTACCTGTGCTGATCCCTTTAGAGGTCATTTCAGGATGCCTTCAAGCCATGAAATTATCTATTGTAAATAAATGATATTATCTACTGTTAAATTAATAGAGACAGTAAATTAAGTACAATGGTGAACCTGTAAATAAATGAAATTATCTACTGTTAAATTCATAGAGATAGTTCACCTGTAAATAACGAAATTAATTACTGTTAATTCATAGAGACAACAAAATTAATTATGGTTAATTCATAGAGAGAGTAAATGATGTAACGATGGTGAACCTGTAAATAAATGAAATTATCTAATGTTAAATTCGTAGAGATAGTAAATGAAGTAAGGACTGTAAACCTATGGATAAGGGAAATTATTTACTGCTATTTCATATAGATAGTAAATAAAGTAAAGATGGTGTTAAATCTGGTAAAATTATTTATTTACAGGTAAGTCACAAATTTAGTAGATGAACAAGGTATGTGCCAAATAGTTATCACTGTTGTTCCATAGATTCTACACAAGGGAAAGGTTTGTGTGTAATTTTAAGTTAGAAAAATGCAAACAAATTCTACCATTATCTATAGTTGTTGAGTAGAATGTAATTCGAAAGTTTGGATGAGGAACGAGGCTTCTGCCTCATTTCCAGAACAAGAAAATAACTAATGCTCAAAGAGAGAAAGACAGGATGGAGGGTTTCAAGCACCAACTTAGCTCAAATATGGCACAGCCGGAACTATATTTAGCTAAACGTTATACTCAAAAAAAAAAACTTTCCAACCAAGAAAGTAAATTTGCAAGATATAGGATGGAGGGTTTCAAGCACCAACTTAGCTCAAATAGGGTAGAGCGAGAACTATATTTAGCTTAACGTGATACTCAGAAGAAAAAAAAAGAACCTTTCCAACCAAGGAAGTAAATGCAAGATACACTGTTAAAGGAGATGACCGCAGCAAAGATGTAACCAATGTAAAGGCCATAAACAACCCAAGGTAAGTTAAAGAAAATACAACGCCACATTTCGAAACTGAAGAACAAACAATATTATAAGATTTTAAATACACAGAGTACTAACTGTACGAATTCTTGGGGAGGGAAAACACTAGAGAAATACACTGTAATGATCCTTAATGGGAATACAAGTGATAACAAGCAAATAATACATGCAGCGAATTACAAAAACGAAATATTCAACAAACACCCATATAAAAGCTGCAAATGGAGAACTTCTGAGCCATTTTATTATATTTATGCAAGTCAAATACAATAGATGATGGAATGGTGCACCTGGGATTGTCTGAAATGACAAGCAGGACCAAACCCAGGTAGGAAAATAGCTGAGCTGAAGGTTGCCGAGCTGTTGCACCAATTTGCACTACGCTGCCTAGAAACCACTGCTTTGCTGAAGTTTAAATGGCTGGAAGATGCAACGAAACTGCCCAGAAATTTATATGCTTTTAACTCCCAACTCCTTAGCCAAAACCCACAAAAAACCATAAATGGTTTGGCCCGATTTGGACTTCCAAAAATTGACCCCCAAAGGCACTATTCAATCCCCAACAATTCTACATTTTCTGCTGCAAAGTTATGACTTAAAACCGCACCTCTGGTGCTCAGAAAATTATGAAAATGTATATTTGGGATCCTTGTCAAAAACCCAACAAAAACCCAGAAAGGATTTTGGCTGGTTTAGACATCTGATTTTCGACCCCCTTGGAGCCTCACCTTAGCTCTAGCTATCAATTTCGACTTGCTGGAAACTGTCTGTGAATCCACCTGAAAACTTCTCCAAAATTATGAGTTCACCCATGATATCCAATCCTTGAATCCCCATATGATCTCTTGGCCCAACTCAGTTGCTCCCAAGTACCACAAAAATCTATTATGTGGCCTCTGCATTGTCCCCTAGCCCAGCAGTTTGAATTGCTGGAATGTTGGCTCAGCTAGTTGTAAAACACAGCAAGAACATTAGTCTAATGCTGCTACCTCAGTTCCCCAACTCCCGAACAAGTAATCAGATCTCTGCTTGCCTCAATCTCCCTCTGCGTTTTTCCTGGTTGCCCAGGAATACGCACTCCTTGCTCTGCGCTAGTTGGTGGTGTTATGTCACTACCTCATAAATCCTAAAATAATTGTAGAACTGCCTCTCTAGGGCAGGCATGGATGGTCCCCCAAAGTAGAGGTTGTATCTCCCACTTGAGAGATTCGTGGCTAAACAACTAGTTGACTTAGCTAAACAACAGAGTGAATAGTCAAGTGATTTTGTTTGCAAGATATATGAATGAATCCAAAATGGGAGTTGCTCCCTCCTTATAGCTCCTTGGGCCTCCCTAGCCTCATGTGGGCCCCTCCATCCACATATTCGACTTTCCTCCAAGTTATTCGAATGGGCCAATTCGAACTCCCATGTGGGTGGCTCCCACATTATTTTGGAGAATTTGGTATCTACGGATAAATACTAATTCCCTAGATAAGTTGCCATATCTAGAACAATAGTTTAAAGCACTTTAGCCTTTTCCTATAAGCAATAGATAAGACAAAGAAGATGAGAAGACCTACTTGTAGTTTCACTTTCCTCTTGTCTCCTTTGTATCGATCTTATCGCTCCTTCCCATACTTAACACCCCTGAGAAGTACTTGTAAACATCAACAAAAAACAAAGAACTGATCAAAGAAAAAGACCTATTGAATACAAGTAAATGGAATCAGATACATTCACACATATAAGCATCATATAACAAGATAAGCATATGGAAAAAGGTTCAAATACTTTATTGAATAGAGAAAGGGATTACAACCATCAAGTCTGATTCAAAGTCACTCCTCCAGCTTGGATCCCATCCACATCACATCAAAAGCGTGAAAAACTTGTAGCATAACAATACTTGTCTCAAAGTCAATTCTCATAACAACATTATCTCCTTAAAATTCAACATAGTTTAGCCCCTAATCACATAGATGAGTGTTCAATTTATAGGAGGATGATGGAGGTTATGTCATAAATGGGGGTATTGAATGGCCTTCCATACTTAGAATTAGTTCCATGGAGAAAGAGATGAGAGGATAGGATGGATCTTAACTCATTCCCCATCCATTTTCGAGCTCATAAGATTTGATAAGTGAGGGAAACTTCTAGAAGACTTCAAGAGATACAAATATTCCCCAAAACCTATGTGAATTTTGCTCAATCTCGCCCAACACAGGTGAAAGAGGGCCTAAGTGCTCTATAGAGCACCCTGGCATGGACTCAACTACTCTGCAACGCACCCTTACATGGGCCTACCTGCGCTAATCCCTTTAGAGGTCATTTCAGGATGTTTTCAAGCCATGAAACAGTCTGGGAAGGAGGCATTCAAAAGGGTGACTTGTTTAGGGCATGTATCAACTTAGATTAGGGTTTGATGATCCCTAAAACACTAATATGGATGATGGGAGTGATGTGCCCAAATGGATCTGTAACAAATGCCCCATAAAGCATGAAGTTGAAAAAATGTTAATGTCGAGTGATATGCTTTACGATGTGATGAGGAGGTTTCGAAGTGGAAGGTGACCTACATCAATTACAATACATATATCATGATTTTTTTATTTTTTCATGAATTGCTAAGGGAAGGCATACCCATGCTCAGCATATATACTTTCGATACATGTACATAGACAGTCATCTATAGATATAGACCCATGATCAGAATGACCATCAATGTAAAGCCATTGTACATATGATTTAGTACTCCGAAAATCACAGCCCAGATGGATGAAACTAGATCCAGGGTCTTCTATCACATTCAATTGTTCACTCAAGTACGAGTCTAACCATGTGAATATATGATGTGAAGTTGAACATGGGAAGACACCATCTGATTACCAGCCAATGATGTAAGCCGTTAACAGACACGAGAGAAATCACCGATAATGATAATGATCCTCAAGGTACTGCAGTACATTCTACATGGTGCGAATAGATGATTTGATGTCGAACACCATACAAAGTCTTTCAGTCAAAGGCCAGTGATGTAAACCTATCGCCGGAAGTGAGAAAATTTCCATTGATGTATGCAAGTCTCAAGGTACTGGAAGGGTGTTTTTAAGTCAACTTCTTGGATAATGTGCTGATGTCGACAAGAAGTGACTCATTGCGAGAGGGCTTTGATGTATCCCACATCAACAACACGAAACGAGTGTGATTATTTTGGAGACGGAATTTGACTGACAACACAAGGTTCAGGAATGGAAGTCATGAAAATGAAGGTTTATGGTACTGTAAAGGATGAATTTAAACTGGATGACTTCTCTTGAACATGTCAGCGACATTGAAATGAATTGGTAACATTGACCCAAAACAAAGTGATGGATGGTATGATAGACCAATGGTATGATAACCATCAAGCTGATAACCCAACCCAAGTAGTCATGGTGATGAAGTGAAAATGTCATGTTCAAGAGCGAACTGCTACCATAAAGTGGTTTTCCCCTTTTCCCATTTTCCCCGATCATTGTTGACCAACACCTCTTTATTTTTATCAAGCTTGAGGAGGATAACATATGCTTGTTGTATAATTCCACCTTTCAGGTGAATCCATCGCTATGTGATGTTTTAACGAGTGTAGTGAAGGTGAAACTCGGTCTTGTCTAGATGGACAAGTTTGTCACTATTTGATGTTTTAACGAGTTTAATGACAAAGATAACTCGGTCCTTTTCATGTTTAGAGAGTTTGAAAAGGGACAAAATGAAAACTCCACAAGATCTTTTTTGTTGATTTGTTTCTCAAGCCCAAAAAAGCATAAAACAATATTAGAGAGAACCTGTTGACCATGTTCGGTCAACGTATACCTTTTTCATAGTTAATCTATCTCAACGCGAAAAGGGGTTAAACTTATACTGAATGACTTGTCACGTAACACAGGCAATGGTGAAGGCAGAGTAGCCTTGCTTAGAGACACAGTTTCCTTTGTAGGCTCCTATGAAAGGCATGAAATCCAAGAAGATTACATGACCTACGCGTTATTCATATTCACGCTTCGAAGGCACCCACTTCTATGGTGTGCCACGCTGCCCGAGAAATCTATTCACTCTTTCTCTCAATTGATCGCAGAGATAGCCCATGATTTCAATCATTTTGACCATAAAGCACTCAATAAAGAAATTCTGAAATTACGGAAAACACCTGATGAATCCATTGAGCAATTTCACACACGCTTTTGTAATCTTGCATGCTGATTTACTGAAGATGAAATTCGCTGGAAATTCCTCAATGGAAGAATTAAGTATCTTCTTCACATATCTGAAAATTCGCAATTCTTAGAATCATTCGAATGCCTCCCAGCACACCTTAGTGTTAGAGATGTCAAATATAAGATGGACAAGGTCACTGTCACCAGTGACTGTCTGTCCCCTTGTCATCAAACAACTCTAGCTCCACAGTGTGAGGTGGGAGAAGGTGCATGAACATATGTTGAACTGCAACATCCTTCCACCCCAACTACTCTCAATGTTTGTGCAGATTTGGCTTGCAAACCTATTGGTTATCACGTGGACTCGTTCCTTCAACCTCTGTCCCCATGTTCCATTGATCCTCTGGATTGTACTATGTTGTGTTCTCCCATTCTGGACTCCACATCTTATGTTCACGAGGATCAAGTTGTCGACGGAGTTGGTGTTATGCAGCCAACCCATGTTATCATTCATGATGAGTGTGTGCAAGAATATGAAGAAGAACCCACGGTGAAGGACGACTCCCTTCCATCCTCGCCTCATCCACACTATCTTGAAATCTCTTGTGATTCTGTCACTTTTGATTTTCCCTGTGAAAACTCATCTCCGGATGTTTCTACTTCCGATCATTCAAAGGATACACCGAATGTCATCCTATCATTACATTGTGGAGAGGACACATCTTACTCTGAAAATCTATCCCATTGTCATCTACCATTTTTGAAAACACAGAGGGTCAAATTCCTTGTTTCTCATCTACCCCTCTGCATGATTCATCAAATCATGAGGATGCTGACAAACATCCTGAATTTTTTGATCGTAGTTTTCGTGATCTTTTTACTTCTTCATTTGAGTCATAATGTTGATTCACTCATTATTAATCTTTCTAAGCCATTGGCTTCTGACGATCTATCTATTGACAAAGTGGAAACCCCGTAGGCTGTTAAGGTACTTTAGCCTAAGATGATGGTTATGTCAGGTCCTCGTTGTCCTGAGGTTAGTTCCACTTCCAATTAGAAAATTTATGAAACACCCAAGGCTCCTCATCACTCTCTTCTTCACATTGAAGATCAATCTAATACACAAAGTTCACTTCCTCCACCCGAATCACATAATCCCATCGCTTATGCCTTGGAGGAATCTTACACAACGAGCAAGCTTGTAAAGTATAAGTTGTATTTCTTTCTCATGTTTGCTCGTATGTCACATTCCAAAGGGTATGTATGTTTACCATCTACACGCAATACATCACAACACCATGGTATGTCTACAGAATGTTTGTCTTGTGCATTCACTCTTTTCTTTTCTACAAACTCTTTAGAACTCAGAGCATGATGGTCTTTGTTGATCTATCTTTCTTGTTTGCTAGTTTACATGCATATCCTTCTCGTTTACCATGCCTTCGCCAACATGGGCCAGCCAATGCACCGGTGGCTACATTGGAAATATCACTTTACGTGAGTAGGCCCATGCATTGTTTAGCATAGGAGTAGAAGTAGTCCTTGCTTTCTGTCTTTGCTTTGCTTTCTAGTTTTCATGTTTTCTTTGCTTGTTTACTTGGTTTGGTTTTATTTCTTGCTTGATTTGCTTACTTGTTTTGCTTCTGCTTTACTTCTTCTTTTTTCTTTTTCTTTCCTTGCTTTCTTGTACCGTAGGTTAGCTTCTCATGAAACCATTTTTCGCTCTCGAGACAAACCAGGAAAATCTAATAGGACTTGTACAACCATCAACATTTGGTTATCTGTTGTCCTCTCTCTTTATGAAGAGCTTGTTGTCTTCAGTCGATGATTCCTTGATGGAAAATATGTTTTGTTCAGAGTGAATCTTGGTGAAAACACAATGCTTGCACTGTTAACTAGTACCGCCTACTCTAATCGGTTCTTTTGGGTTAACCCTTGTCAACTCAGTAAAGTAGAGTAAGGTGGGGGGGGAATCTTAAAAAGTATGCCAGAGGTATATATAACATGAGTCCCTGAAGGAACAACCTCTTCTGCTCTCAATAAGTCGGGATCCCTCTTCTGCCTCTGAAATAAATAAGTGCCTATGCACAGTTCTTTGAAAAAATGAAAAAAAATGAAAAATGAATAAGGAAAAAGAAGAGAAAGGCTTCCTATGTAGTGAGGTGATACAAGTAAATCCATCGGGGTACTAACCAGACTTGCTGGCATTAGAGTGATGCTTGTGTTCCTGCGTGACTCTGCCGGGGTACTACCTAGGCCTGCTAGCAACGGAGCAACACCAGAGATGAAACTTAAACTCTAAGAATTATATTACTTGTGCATAAATATACTTTCAATCCCCAATTGAAACAACTTAGTTAACTTGGGTTGGAATGTGCGTTGACCGATTAAGAGAATGGTAGAGACTACATCTTTCACACAAGCTAGTGCGGAAGCCATCACGATCAAAGAATCGAACAATACTTCTAGAAAGGTTAGAATCACTTTTCACGAAATAAGGTCCATACAAAGAGATGGAGTTCTACCAGTGTGTCACCAATGCTGTAGCCGATACAACCACCCTCCAAAATTTTGGCTCTCATGCAAATTTTGGACCCTACCTTGGATCCAACGATCGATCATTCCTTGGTCACTTGTTGGTAAGATGATGATCTCAAGATCCCCTCCTTGATCTTAAGAGTTGTTCATGTTCTCATCTTTATGTAGCATGTTTCATCCTTGGGCATAGGGATTGTTGTTTTTCATGAAAAGGGAATGTTGTTTTTCTTCAAGGGAAATCTTGTGCATATGATTTGTTTTCATTACATAGACATGTTTCACACACACTTCACGCACTCTTGTCACAAAGGTTGTTGTATAAAGCAGAGTATTTTTTATAAATTATAGATGGTCTACATTGTATCACTAAGTGTTTGTGTGTGATCATAGTCGAGTTACATTTGTTCCTTGATCTCACACTTAGCCAATTTCCTGAGTAACCTAGCCTCATCCAGATTCCAAAAACTATGCAATTTTCTTCTACAACCCTCAAGATGTTTCCATTACCTTTTGGAACTACGCAGTGCGCAAAGACCCTAGCCTCCCTTGACATCCAAAATTGTGCAATGGTTTCCTCCAATGTCCTTCCCCTAGTCAGAGCTCATTGTTATTAGAAACCACCCACTATTGTCCCTCAGCTGCTCAGTCTACCTTGCAACCTGAAACTGAGCAGATGTGTCCACCCGGAACCCATCCTACAACACTTCCTTGCATCCAGAAACTGTGCAGTATTGCCTCTCAGCTGCCCAGGCTGCATCACACTCAAAAAAAGTGTAGAGGTGTCCTTCTAGGACCCCATCATGCAGCAGTGTGATGTGCCTCAAAACTGTGTAGTGTTTTCCAAGCTGTCTTGCATGCAGAAACTGTGCAGATGGGCCCCCTAGGGCCTCATCCATGCAGCAATCACTGCCCACTAAAACTGCGTGATCTATCTCTTAGTGACTACAGGAAGAGGTGACATGATAAGATCACCCCCAAGGAGTTGAGGAGAAGAACCAAGATACTAATTGATGGAAAAATATCAAGACCGCATGCAAACTTCGTCGAATGCATAATCATCTCAAGTGTAAGTGTGGTAAGTAAAGTACACCCTTCGAAGTAAATCTCTTAGTTTAATTTGCAGGAATTCTTGTGATTGTCATTTCATCATGTCTTCAGTAACATGCATGTGTGCAAACACAAAATTCATTTCATGTGTTTCCTTTACATGTCTTGCTTCCCTTTCCCTTGTTTGACCAACTGTCATCTTCGGCATGTTGATTGATATGTTATTCTTGCGACCTTGTTCTGGTGATATCAGAGGTTTGTCTTTGTGTGCATGAGTTGTTTCGACGATGTAAACACCCATCACACTCACACACAATGTTGTAAGCACTGTCACACAAGTGTTGTCACGTTTGAAGGTCTATCCCAAGTGTCGCACTTGTCACTTTCACTATTAGATAGTCCCGCGAAGGGTCATGCTAAGAATATGTTGTCTTGTCGGTTTGAGGTGTCTTGTCATTGAGTCATGTTGAGTGTGTGTTTGCAAGTTCATGTATACACGAGTTCACTCACTCAAACACTTAGCCGTTTTTCTGAAGATTTGTCGACTAGACCACCCTCCATCAACAGGACCTCCACAAAGTTGCACTGCGCAGTCTCAGCCCTTAGTGGCCTTGCACTGTTTCCTAGAACTGCGTAGAGTTTGAGATTGTCCTCCAGGCAGTCTGCATTGCGCATTTCCAGAATCAAGCCAGCTGATTGTCACCCAAAAGAACATGGAACTTGCCCAAGAAACCATTAAATTAGTATGCGCTTCTGGCAAGCCTATCCATTAATCCTCCCACTGGTCAACTAGAAAAATTGACTTGAGCTTTGACCCAGGGCTGCACTCATCTCCAAAACTACGTAAAATTTTTCCAACCTTCTTACCCACACTGCCTACAGAAACTACGCAGACATGAGGGGCAGGCACCTACTGCCTGACACTGCACTATCTCGGAAAATTATGCAGTTCTACCCGGCTATTCCCCTACTTTCCTGCTCTCCACTCCTTCTAAAAATCGCACAGTTTTCATTGATAGTCCATCTGCTTCCCGACACTCCACTCAGCACGGAAACTACGCAGTCACGTCTTTCTTAACTTCCTCCCAGAACTACACAATTCTTACCAGCAAGCTCCTACAGTCGGATCGTGGCCTCCTTCAGGAAACTGCGTAGTTTTCACTGCCAGTGCTCCCATAGCCCGATCTCGACCTCCTTTGGAAAACTGTGTAGTTTTCACTGCCATTGCTCCCTACTTCCCACACTGCCTTCCCAAAAAATTGTGCAATTCTTCCTCACAACTGAACCATCTCCCGTAGATGTCACTGTTATCCCGAACTGCTCAACCCAGCCTCCCAGTGACCTTTGCAAAGTTTTTCCCGATAGTGTCTGGGAGCTTCACATCCTGGCCTGACATGTGCTCTACACTGTTTCAGATCCTTGTCCTCTCTCCTGGTCACCAGCACTCGGAAACAAAAGTCAATGCATCACGGTAGACTAGGGGATTTCTGGATTTGATGTCGTCTCATCATGAGTGATTAAATAAACATGTACATGGATGAGACATGGCGCAATGATGAACGAGATGAACAAGGAGCACATGTTAGAAGAATTATTGACGGTTGGACGAACACACCAAGCATACCAAGTAGCAAGTGAATGAGACAAATGCACATGCATGAACCATCAAGTGAACACCAAGACCATCAAATACCCCGCACGCTTCGTCATGCAAAGGTGAATATATGATACACCAAGAGCACACTAGGGGATTTATGGATTTGATGTCGTTTTGTCACGAGTGATTGAAGAAACAGGTACATGGAAGAGACATGGCACGACGATGAATGAGATGAACAAGGAGCATGCTAGAAGACTTGCTCGCGGTTGGAAAAACATATGAATCATACCAAGTAGTAAGTGAAGTAGACACATGCACATGCATGAACCATCAAGCAAACACCAAGACCATCAAAGAACCTGCATGCTTCATCATGCAATGCTGAATATATGATACACTGAGAGCACACTCATCACTTAGCCACACAACAGCTTGATACAAACAACACAACTAGCATGTGCATACCAGTAGTGTCATGTCAAGCTGTGTCGTGAGTCGTCTCAGCCACATCATTACTATGGGCCATACATGTTGTAATCAATGTCATGTAATGTGGAAATCCAAGATACCCACATAAGAAGTTGAAGATTCATGTCAGTTGAAGAGTCATGTATGTGAAACAGTTATGAGGGAAGTCAAAGAGTCACAAGGGTCAAGTTCACCCTTGGCTATATACACCCCTCATTTGTACATGCAAAGGACTTTTCACCTTGGCTCCTCCCACATAGCCTTGAGAGTCTGTATGGTGTATGAATGTGCCTTGGAACTTTCACTTAATTCAGAAGCCTGTCACAATCAACATGTTTTCATGTATGTGTTGTATTCATTTGTAATACTATTCTTTGAATTCTTGTCATGCATGTTTGCTTAACTTGTACTAGGATTGTTGAACTACTTCAGTTATTCTAGTGCATATATTGTTGAAGATGTGCTACAATGGTTTCTATTGTTGTCTTGTCCGTTTGGACTATTTCGCGAGACACTCGATAGATTCCTTTTTGTATATTTGTTATAACGACTGTTACATCTGTGTGGACCACTCTGCTAGGTGTTGTACGTGTTACTCATTTACCTCAGTGTTTGTGACCGTTGCATTCGTGTGGACTACTTCGTCGGAGGCCCTGTAGATCTTGTTGTGTTGTGTGTGTCTCTACCTGAGTTGGGACTACTCCCTCTCAACCAGAGACCCACTTTCACCCTCCCCCTCTACAATGAATGAAATTAGACACAAGTTACAGTAAGCACTCACTGGGAACACAAACCTCGTTGTTTGAAGACTAAGTATACCACTTACATGTGCTGACAAGTAAGAGCTAATGTATATCTTTAAGATAATGGAAATCAGACCATCATAATGGATGGGACTCCTAAACCAAATGGTGTGAGGTCTAGTTGGGACTTCATATCAAGGAGATCCCTTGAATGTTGGCAGATCCAGCACCGTCAACACATTCATTCGTTTTAATTTGGACCATGTCACTAACTCCATGCTTACACTTACAATTTCCTATTCCATGTTTTTCATTTGTCATTGTGCAGTTAAAATGAATGATATCATTAATCTTCTTTATTTGTATAAATTGTATTACTGTCTGGTTGACTACACCAAATATAGTTTTCTTCTAGTACTTCTAGTCTTCATTTTAGAGAATTAAAAGAAATAGTTTAGAAAGAATCTGATGTTTCTTATGGAACAGTCATGACCCGTAACCCTATTCTATCTGATTTTAAGGGTATTGTCATTATCTGATTTTATAAAGAAATATTTTGACTCAGTTAGACTGTAAACCCTTACAGACATTCATAGAGTTATAACAATTTCCAACTTATACTTAATTTGTTACTTTTCACTACTTCATGAATTACACAGAAATATTGTTCCCTTTACATTGCTAATCCGCACTCAGTGAAATATTACAAGGTTAAGCTTGTAGTTTTTGGTATCAAGACATTCCACACTTACCTATCTTTTTTGTTTTTTTTTTAATTTAAGCAATATAGAATTATTCATAAAGCCCATTAACAGGGTATTAAACGATCTATAAGTTCACATACTGCATTCATACTAAACTTATAAATTTAAAGACAGATACTTAACTTAAAAATTAAAGGCAGATACTTATATGTTATATGCACCAGCCAATACAAAACTCTGGCTCCACCTTGTAGGAATAATGTCGGTTTACCTCCCAACCACGACCGTGTTATCTTCACATGCAGGGAAGTCTGTAACTTTCAACTAACTTCGCTATGAGTATCTTGTCCTAATTAGACTTAGTCCATTTTTAGCCTATGTGAATCTGTCTGACCTTTCAGCACGAATCACTTTTTTTCTTTCTTATAGTTCTCTCCTCCTTCTTATTACCTCAAGTACCTCATACCCTTTTCGTTTTACCTTTTGAGAATTAATTATGAAAAAGAATTTATGGGCAACCTTTTGACCATAACTGTGAACTGAACCTCACATGTGAGATATACTAGAATCATATGAGATATACTAGAATTCCAAGGTGTTCTGATTTTCGCATTATTAAAATAAAATAAAATATTTTAATTGTCACCCAACCTTTCCTAGGTCTAACAATAGTATCATGTTTTAATTAAAATAAAATAAAATATTTTAATTGTCACACAACCTTTCCTAGGTCTAACAATAGTATCATCTTTTATTTTGACTCTCGTAATTGATATTTACAAGGTTACATGGGGATATCACAAGTAATTTAAAGTTAAAATTTTCTTATATTGTCACTTTCCATAACTATGGATATGTGTAATTTATTTTATTTCTAATACGGAGTTGATATATATGATTTTAAAAATATCAATAACAAAAAAATTTAACTTAGGTTATAAATAAAATATTACAAGATTTTAACATCAAACATATATAGAAAGATTGAGAAAATTCTTATTCAATTCATAACTTCTTTCTAATTCAATGTAGGAGGGATATTTGTAATTCCTTGAATATCTAATATGTATTTGATATGTAATATTTTAGAAAATGTTGCTTCGTGGTGGCGACATTCCGTTTGAGAGGTGGTGCAGCAGGGCAAGCTTCCTCAACCCGGCCTTTCTCATACAAGGACGCAGTTCACTCGGAGAACCCCAAACCCCCGGAAGCCCTTAAATCTAAGGCCTTCTTAGTTGAAAAAAATGATGAAGTCCCTTCGGTTGAACTCATGCATGAAGAGCTGGCTTCCCAGCATCAAGTATTTGCAGAAAGAGCCATCATTTGCAGATTTAATGGACTGTGGCCTCGATCTCAGGATCTCTATGCATGGATCCATGCAAACTGGACACATCACTGTAAGATCTTCTTCTGCTCGAAAGGTTATTTCATTGTTCTCTTTGATAACATTAAGCATTATGAAAAGGCCATCGAAGAAGGACCTTGGTTCATGGGTACGGCAGGGCTTTTTTTGACCCCCTGGTTTCCAGATTTTGATCCAGCCTCTGCAGTCATTACCAAGACACCGGTATGGATTCGACTTCCAAACTTCCCTGCCCATCTATGGAATACTCGTGTCTTCAGAGCTATAGGAGACACACTGGGCAGCTTCATCCATGGAGATTTCTGGAGGGCATCCAAAGGCCTCTACTCATATGCAAGAGTGTGTGTGGAGTTAGATCTGAGCAAGGGCCTTCCAGAGCAAATCAATCTCAAGATAAATGACTTCGTCTGGACCCAGACGCTGGATTACGAGAACACTGCTTTTCGATGCCGTCATTGCCAACAACCTGGGCATCTGCAGAACACTTGTCCTTCTCGCCCGGTAAAAAAGAACAAGGCTGAAGACTCCAAGCCCAAGTCTAAACGATGGGCTCCATGCTCTCCTCCTCCAGTCGAGGATTCAGATTCCTCCAGTTCTGAAGATGAAGATAGCGATGAAGAATTGAAACAGGCCCCTCATTCTGTTGCCCCCTCCACCGAGGGCCTGGCGCCTTCCTCTGATTCAGCCATTGCCCAGAAACGTGTCCATTTGTCCTCTTCCTCGGACTCAGAAAAGGAGGGCTCCCCGCGGGAGGACCCCAATCTGCAAGTTGTAATTGCCCATCCACCCCAAAGTGGCTGGGTTGAAGTTAAAAAAAGGAAAGGGAAAAAGCATCGTGTTGAGACCCCTACTCTTTTAGGGTAGCCCATTATGCTGCTTAAGCTTTAATGTCCAGTTGTAGCTCCCTGCTTGCTTCTCTCTTTTCCCGGAACCGAGGTTGATAGTCCTATCATTTCCGGTTGCCGGCTCGCTTCTGCCACTCTGTTCTCTAGTTTCCTCTTGCTCTGTTCATCACTCTTGTCTCTTCCTCTAGGAGCCGACGTGGATAGCACATCCTTTCCGGCTGCCTAGGCTCTTGCTTCTCTTGGATGTAAGTTCTGGTTGTACTATATTTTCTCTTAATAGATTTAGTTATTTACCGATAAAAAAAAAAATATTTTAGAAAATGTTAATAATAAAAATAATTAAATGTATACATACAGGAAAAATATGAGGGGCGCGTTTTAATCTTTTAATGTGGAGGATCGTGAATTAGAAATAAAAATATTTCAATGTCAAGTACATATATATTATACCATATCCATATTAATTTTGAATCTACTAAGCCCTAAAGAAATCAAATCTATCCATCTTAACTTTGGATCTACCAAACCCCGAGAGAGATCAAAACTTTTTTTTGCATATATGATCTCTTTCTGTGCTAGTTTATCCATAGTTAAAATGGATCTAAACTGATATAAATTAAATTTATATTTCTATTTATAAATGTAACGAATTGTATTTTTAACTATATATATATATATATATATATATATATATTATAAAATAATAATTATGATATATTAAAATTAATTTTATTGTTAATAAAAAATATTAAATATATTTATATTTTTAAATTATATAAAAATATTTTGAAAATTAAATTAATTTATTTAAAAATATACATATAACAAATATATATATATATAAAATTAATTTTGAAGTGCCTTGTTTTATAAGGTTGTCCACATTTAATAAAAGTTGGTACAATCTTCCCGGATGCGGGTGTATAGCCAGGATGTAAATGCGATGGGACAGGGGTGCGGCGAGGTGGATCGACACCTGCCTACCCAGTACCGCATAGATAAACACCTGCTGAATGAAGAACCTCGACATTTGAGGTACGCAGAGTTCATATGCTTCGCCTCAAGCAGCTCTGATCCTCCCAGCCTGTCATCCATTATGTTTATCGCCTACGCACGCTCTGAACTGCCCCGGACCTCAGCTCTCTTCAATGCCATAGTTATGGTGGGTGCTTCTCGAGGCATGACTGAGGACGATAAATTAAGGCTTAGTCATGAGACTGTTGTGGCGCCTTTGTTGATTCACGCGCACTACTACCCTGCCTCTGATCTCTGTTCTGGTCATGGTCTGTATGGTGCTGGCTCTCATGGCTTGAAAGGGGCGAATAAGCTGGAGCTATGTTCTGGTCCTCCTGAGGAGCAGCCTCCGCCATTTCTCTGGTCTCTCTCTTGGGCCTCTGGCCTTCGTTTTGACGTCTATTTGATTCGCCCGTGCTCAGCCATCGTTGTTGCTCAGCCTTGTTTTCATCTCGCTGCTGTTGTTTCCCCTATGCCCCGTCTGCGCCATAGAATGAGGAGCCGCAGGGGCACTCCTCGGTGTGTGCCCTCCAGCCCGTCCTCCGATTCTCCCTCCCTCTCCAGTGAATTCATAGCTAGCCATTACCCTCGTACTCGTAGTGGGAGAGGGCATCTTCATTTGCCCAGCCATTACCCTGAGTTCCATCCTCTAGACTCCACGTCTTCTCCCTCATTTGGCTCTGCGATTTTCACCTTCAATTGCTCTCTGAACCGCCCAAGGATTACAACTCACATTTCTGTGGTCTTTCATGAGGAACCCCAGGTGGGAGAGTCTAGCTCGCATCAGGAGGGCCCTGGCTCTGTCTTTGCTCCGAATCCATTTTCTTTGCAGGCCACGGAGGCTCAAGCTCGCAATGCTCTTGACGTTGTAATGGCTCCAGCAGACCCTGGCCCTTCTAATTCTGAGGCTGCTCTTGCAAGGGATCTGCCTGATTCTGGTTGGTGCAGAATTGTGGAAGAGCCTCCAGATGATTAGTTCGCACAACGCTGCCTTGTTATCTTGTCCTGAGGTCCATAATAGCGGGCAAGTTTTTGTTCAAACTGATATGTGGGTTCATTTCTGCAAGTCTTGGTTCAAATTGCAAGTTTTTGTGAATTTCTGTAAACTCTGTAATATCAAGAAGGTCATCACTTGTTCCCCTGCGTGGGATCTGATATCTAGTTCTAGACTAAGTTTCCTGTTATGGGCTGTGTTTTTGATATTCTCTGCCTCTCCTTCAGGGCAGTGTTTTTGACTTCGGTCAAGTTGTAATTTTACCCCCCCTTTTTATGTTAATAGAGTAATCTTACTTAGAAAACAAAAAGTTGGTATAATCTAAACAACTTTCTATTTTGGTTAACTTTTCTTGAACAACATACAAAAATGTATTAATAAATAAAAAGAAACATTTAAAATATAATAATTTGTATTTGTATTTAAAAAATTAATTACTTTTAAAATATATTTTAAAATAATAATAATAATAGTTCAAAGTTATTTTTAAATTTTAAATTTTTCTTTAGGCAAGGCGGACAATGGAGAATTAACATCTTAAGAGTATTTAAAGAATATTCATGATAATGTGTAATATGCACATAGGAAAGTTCATATTGATTTCAACATAAAAATTTACAATGATTTCAAAATTAGTTATAAATTTCTTCAAAAATTGTTATGAAAATTTTAATTAAAATAAAATAATTGACATTACCTATCTCCTTCCCTATCTCCTCTTTTTCTGTAAAGTTTAATGGGAATCAATAAATGTAATAGGTATTGCAACTTCCATAGACAACTATTCCACTAAAAAAGCCTCCTGCCCACCATGTCTTAAAATGGATTTGTAATTTAATTAAATATAACTATTTGACTGTTAAAATGGATTCATGAGTTAATTATGAATATTTGGCTCGGTTTTTCTCGTTGCTCTCCAGGGCCAAACATTAATTTTCATAGGACATTGGCACAAGGAATGTCGAGCATGGGAGTGATTACGATGTGAGTGTACACATTGTCGTTCATCAGTCCGGCAATGGACGAATATGAGAATCCTGCAATCCATGGGAGAACAAATACTGTGCAACATCGTTGGAATCTATGATTGTTTACTTGACATTTACACTCAAGGTTAATAACGTGAATCTATTGCCAATGATTGTAAGAAAGGGGCAACAATATACCATAAGTGAGTTTCCTTTCCTAGGCAAATTTGGTTCCAAGTTAGTGGCTTGTTACAAGTACACATATGCATCTACTGCTAGGAGAAAGAAATTTGAGAACAACACATAGTGCACTAAGATTTCACACAAAAGTTATTGATAAATTATTCACCAAACTATACAATTACATAAACTATATAGAGTGCTTACGAGATGTATCAATTTCTAAACTAAGAGATGGATTGTTGAGAAAATAACTCAACAACCAAACCAAATCTTACATATTTAGTAATGTAAACATTATTTGCAAGTTCTCCCTTAACGCTTACATCATTACATAAATCACAAATTACAATATAGAGAACAACATAACTGATCTTTCTCTAATTGTTCTTCATCAGCACTCATATCCACTATGGAATCTTGCAAACACCTCTCTTTCTTCACCACCACATGTTCAAGCTATCACTTCACATCCATTTAAAACATAACTGCCTTTGAACTTCGTTGATGAACTTTGCAAGATCAACAATATTTAAATCTCGGCTTGTCAGAACATCCACGATAAAAGTTGCCAAGTAATGAACTATCCTATGGACCAACCACCATCTGTGAAATATTTCTCTTTCAGCGATCCATCCATTGATAGGAGGGTAGTCTAGATACTAAATGTATTCAAAAGTTGATCAAACAAATTGACCTATCTCACACACATGGATCTCATAAAAATACCCTGTAATAAATGCTCTAGAAGCCCAAAGCACAATAAGACCCATCAGCATATAACTGACTCACACAATCAAATTAGCAATGCGTTCTCTCCGCACTGAAGAACATCGAAAATCACTAATTTAATTACATTCCTTTGTTCATCATTTAGTTTTGCACCTTTTACAAGCATAGTGGAAAATTACACAAATTTCACAATAACAAAATCAATAACCATAAAACTATCCACAACCATCCAAGCATGAAAAAATCATCACGTCCCCGCACATGTCAACTATTGTTCATATGTAAGTGTTTCATCTTTGTTCAATCTTTCTCTTAGAGTTTCACCTCTTCACATTCAATTGTTAAAGTGGTCAATTCTAACAAGCTTACACTCCCATATTCAGTTGATGTTTATTATTCGAACTCTAAAATTCAAAACACGTTTTATTTCACAATGACCAAGAATTTCCATGATCACCAACCCCACATGACATGATTTCCATTGCGTTAATAGGAGAAATCTTTGCAATTTTCTAGCAGCACAGACTACCTTGGTTTTTCAAAGCCATTTCGACTACATGATGTGCACTCGCAGTTTGATATGCTAGACAATCCCGCACTCCACCACAATTACAACATATTGGATGTTTAAGGAGTGTAACTAGACTATAATCCATCAACGTCGAATTACCAATACATACTTATGCACTGATCTTTTACATGTATACTTTATGTTCACACATTGGTTGTAATGGGGATGTCATGGAGTAATTCCCTCCATGCTTCACATGCACAATAGTGATCGAATCTCAGCTATGGAAACCTGCAATGCACTACAACTGACCTAGATCCATCTTAACCCCAGATCTATCAAGCACTAGGAGGTATCAAATCTCTCGAGGTGAAAACCTCTTTTTTTAGTGCAAAACCTCGAGAGGTTTGCACCTTGAGAGGTTTGATCCCTCTCGATGCTTGATAGATCCGAGGTTTAGATGGATCTAGGCTGGTTTTAGTTGTGTGTGGTCATAAAAAATTTGTTGAACATCTACATCTACACTGAAATCAATGCATCTAGTGCAAGTGATCATATAGGATTAGAAATAAACATCTACACTGAAATCAATGCATCTAGTGCAAGCGATCATATTGGATTAGAAATCAATATCTACACTGAAACCAATGCATCCAATGTAAGTACAAATAGGATTAGAAATTGACATCTACACTGAAATCAATGCATCTAGTGCAAGCGATCAAATACGATTAGAAATCAACATCTACACTAAAATCAATGCATATGGTGCAAGTGATCAAATATGATTAGAAATCAATATCTACACTAAAACCAACACATCTAGTGCAAGCAATCAAATAAGAGTAAAAATTAACATCTGCATTGAAATCAATGCATCTAGTGTAAGATATTAAATAGGATTAGAAATCGACATCTACATTGAAATCAATGCATCTAGTGCAAGCGATCAAATGGGATTAGAAATCAACAACTACACTGAAATAAATACATCTATTTTAGTGAAAAACCAAAATATTCGTGACTTTCTAGATCTAACTTCTATGTATATATTTGTCTATGCGTGTCTCTATCTCCATTATGTCTCTATCTCCCTCCCTCTATCCTTCTCTCGATGCCCCTCCCTCTCTCCTCTCTCTCTCCCTCTCTCCGCCTCTCCCTTCTTTCTCTATATTTCTCTTATTCCCTCTCCCCCACTGCCATCTACATCTATACCTCCCTCCATCTCTCCTTCTCTCTCTCTCTCTCTCTCTCTCTCTCTCTCTCTCTCTCTCTCTCTCTCTCTCTCTCTATCTCTCCATCTATATCTCTATCTCCCTCTGTCTCTCCTTCTTTATGTCTCTATATTAGCATGCATACATGCTCTCTCTTTCCATATCTATCTATCTATCTCTCCCTCTTCCTCTCCCTGTTTATCTCTTCCCCCCTCTCTCTTTCTCCATCTATATCTCTATTTCAACCCCCTAACATACACACTCTCTCTCCATATCTATCTATCTATCTCTCTCCCTTTCCCTCTGTTGGGCCTCATGATTAATTCTTTTTGACACCCTTTTTCCACCTATTTTACTCTTTTTTTTATCATCATAATCACTCAATGGACAATAAATCACATAATCTATGGCATGACAGGTATATGAAAGTCTTGTATTTCATAAGTTAATAATGTTATTTATTATTACTCTAATATTTGTTTTAGCTACTGGATTAGGATGATTCTGCAGCTAATTTCTAATTCTGCAGCTAAGTCCATTGTTTCATAGGTTCTAAAGTGCCAGTGGGAATGAGAAATATATGGGAAGATAGCAATCAATGCACTCCATGATTCCTTCCTACCTTCATGAGCCAGATCGATCAAGAAAGCTTCCAGTTACATGGTCAAAGGAAAAATTCAACTATGTTAGCTATATAGGTGAGCGAGGAACGATATATACGCTTAACGATTTTCTTTGTTAAATAGAAAATCGTTAGCAAATTTCATTACAATATCTTTCATAGTTAATTTTAGTATTTTGTTAAGCGAAACTACGCATGAAGCTCTGAACATTTAATGCTACAGGATTTATAAAAAGACTTCGTAAGAAAGAAAAAACACAGTGATTTTATTATGCGACAGTGAAAATTAAAACTTTGTTTTCAATTCATTTATAAAGAATCCTTCTTAAAAATATACATATAACATATATATATACACACACATATATATATATATATCTATATATATATATATATATATATATAATTTTGAAGTGCCTTGTTTTATAAGGTTTTCCACATTTAAAAAATCTCACCATAATAAAAGTTGGTATAATCTAAACAATTTTCTATATATATATATATATATATAATTTTGAAGTGCCTTGTTTTATAGGGTTGTCCACACTTAAAAAATCTCACCATAATAAAAGTTGGTATAATCTAAACAACTTTCTATTTTGGTTAACTTTTTTTAAACAACATACAAAAATGTATTAATAAATAAAAAGAAACATTTAAAATATAATAATTTGTATTTGTATCTAAAAAATTAATTATTTTTAAAATATTAAAATAATAATAATAGTTCAAAGTTATTTTTAAATTTTAAATTTTTCTTCAGGCAAGGCGGAAAATGGAGAATTAACATCTTAAGAGTATTTAAAGAATATTCATGATAATGTGTAATATGCACATAGGAAAGTTCATATTGATTTCAACATAAAAATTTACAATGATTTCAAAATTAGTTATAAATTTCTTCAAAAATGGTTATGAAAATTTTAATTAAAATAAAATAATTGACCTTACCTATCTCCTTCCCTATCTCCTCTTTCTTCTGTAAAGTTTAATGGGAATCAATAAATGTAATAGGTATTGCAACTTCCATAGACAACTATTCCACTAAAAAAGCCTCCTGCCCACCATGTTTTAAAATGGATTCGTAATTTAATTAAATATAACTATTTGACTGTTAAAATGGATTCATGAGTTAATTATGAATATTTGGCTCGGTTTTTCTTGTTGCTCTCCAGGGCCAAACACTAATTTTCATAGGACATTGGCACAAGGAATGCCGAGCATGGGAGTGATTACGATGTGAGTGTACACATTGTCGTTCATCAGTCCGGCAATGGATGAATATGAGAATCCTGCAATCCATGGGAGAACAAATACTGTGCAACATCATTGGAATCTATGATTGTTTACTTGACATTTACACTTAGGGTTAATAACGTGAATCTATTGCCAATGATTGTAAGAAAGGGGCAACAATATACCATAAGTGAGTTTCCTTTCCTAGGAAAATTTGGTTCCAAGTTAGTGGCTTGTTACAAGTACACATATGCATCTGCTGCTGGGAGAAAGAAATTTGAGAACAACACATAGTGCACCGAGATTTCACACTAAAGTTATTGATAAATTATTCACCAAACTACACAATTACATCAACTATATAGAGTGCTTACGAGATGTATCAATTTCTAGACTGAGATGGATTGTTGAGAAAATAACTCAACAACCAAACCAAATCTTACATATTTAGTAATGTAAACATTATTTGCAAGTTCTCTTTTAACGCTTACATCATTACATAAATCACAAATTACAATATAGAGAACAACATAACTGATCTTTCTCTAATTGTTCTTTATCATCACTAATATCCACTATGGAATCTTGCAAACACCTCTCTTTCTTCACCACCACATGTTCGAGCTATCACTTCACATCCATTTAAAACATAACTGCCTTTGACCATCGTTGACGAACTTTGCAAGATCAAAAATATTTAAATCTCGGCTCGTCGGAACTTCCATGATAAAAGTTGCCAAGTAATGAACCATCCTATGGACCAACCACCATCTATGAAATATTTCTCTTTCAGCGATCCATCCATTGATAGGAGGGGGTCTGGATACTGAATGTATTCAAAATTTGATCAAACAAATTGACCTATCTCACACACATGGATCTCATAAAAATACCCCGTAACTGATGCTATAGAAGCCAAAGCACAATAAGAACCATCACCATATAACTGACTCACCTAATCAAATTAGCAATACGTTCTCTCGGCACTGGAGAACATCGAAAATCACTAATTTAATTACATTCCTTTGTTCATCATTTAGTTTTGCACCTTTTACAAGCATAATGGAAAATTACACAAATTTCAAAATAACAAAATCAATAACCATAAAACTATCCACAACCATCCAAGCATGAACAAATCACCATGTCCCCGCGCAAGTCAACTGTTGTTCATATGTAAGTGTTTCATCTTTGTTCAATCTTTCTCTTAGAGTTTCACCTCTTCACATTCAATTGTTAAAGTAGTCAATTATAACAAGCTTACACTCCCATATTCAGTTGATGTTTATTATTCGAACTCTAAAATTCAAAACACGATTTATTTCACAATGACCAAGAATTTCCATGATCACCAACCCCACATGACATGATTCCCATTGCGTTAATAGGAGAAATCTTTGCAATTTTCTAGCAACACAGACTACCTTGGTTTTTCAAAGACATTTCGACTACATGATGTGCACTCGCAATTTGATATTCTAGACAATCCCACACTCCACCACAATTACAACAGTTTAGATATTTAAGGAGTGTAACTAGACTATAATCCATCAACGTCAAATTACCAATACATACTTATGCACTGATATTTTACATGTATACTTTATGTTCACACATTGGTTGTAATGAGGATGTCGTTGAGTAATTCCCTCCATGCATCGCATGCACAATAGTGATCGAATCTCAGCTATGGAAACCTGCAATGCACTACAACCGACCTAGATCCATCTTAACCCCAGATCTATCAAGCACTGAGAGGTATCAAATCTCTCGAGGTGAAAACCTCTTTTTTTAGTGCAAAACCTCAAGAGGTTTGCACCTTGAGAGGTTTGATCCCTCTCGGTGCTTGATAGATCCGAGGTTTAGATGGATCTAGGCTGGTTTTAGTTGTGTGTGGTCATACAAAATTTGTTGAACATCTACATCTACACTGAAATCAATGCATCTAGTGCAAGCGATCATATAGGATTAGAAATAAACATCTACACTGAAATTAATGCATCTAGTGCAAGCGATCATATTGGATTAGAAATCAATATCTACACTGAAACCAATGCATCGAATGTAAGTAATCAAATAGGATTAGAAATTGACATCTACACTGAAATCAATGCATCTAGTGCAGGCGATCAAATAAGATTAGAAATCAACATCTACACTAAAATCAATGCATCTAGTGCAAGTGATCAAATAGGATTAGAAATCAATATCTACACTAAGACCAACACATCTAGTGCAAGCAATCAAATAAGAGTAAAAATTAACATCTACACTAAAATCAATGCATCTAGTGTAAGATATTAAATAGGATTAGAAATCGACATCTACATTGAAATCAATGCTTCTAGTGCAAGCGATCAAATGGGATTATAAATCAACAACTACACTGAAATAAATACATCTA
This sequence comes from Pinus tabuliformis, assembly GCA_031772625.1. Lineage (NCBI taxonomy): Eukaryota > Viridiplantae > Streptophyta > Pinopsida > Pinales > Pinaceae > Pinus > Pinus tabuliformis. Next base: position 322,675,063 of record CM062814.1, on the reverse strand, counting down.
TTTTAGTGAAAAACCAAAATATTCATGACTTTCTAGATCTAACTTCTATGTATATATTTGTCTCTGTGTGTCTCTACCTCCATTATGTCTCTATCTCCCTCCCTCTATCCTTCTCTCGATGCCCCTCCCTCTCTCTCTCTCTCTCTCTCTCTCTCTCTCTCTCTCTCTCTCTCCGCCTCTCCCTTCTTTCTCTATATTTCTCTTATTCCCTCTCCCCCACTGCCAACTACATCTATACCTCCCTCTCTCTCTCTCTCTCTCTCTCTCTTTATCTCCCACTGTCTCTCTTTCTTTATATCTCTATATTAGCATGCATACATGCTCTCTCTTTCCATATCCTTCTATCTATCTCTCTCTGTTTATCTCTTCCCCCCTCTCTCTTTCTCCATCTATATCTCTATTTCAACCCCCAAACATACACACTCTCTCTCCATATCTATCTATCTATCTCTCTCCCTTTCCCTCTATTGGGCCTCATGATTACTTTTTTTTGACACCCTTTTTCCACCTATTTTACTCTTTTTTTATCATCATAATCACTCAACGGACAATAAATCACATAATCTATGGCATGACAGGTATATGAAACTCTTGTATTTCATAAGTTAATAATGTTATTTATTATTAGTCTAATATTTGTTTTAGCTACTGGATTAGGATGATTCTGCAGCTAATTTCTAATTCTGTAGCTAAGTCCATTGTTTCATAGGTTCTAAAGTGCCAGTGGGAATGAGAAATATATGGGAAGATAGCAATCAATGCACTCCATGATTCCTTCCTACCTTCATGAACCAGATCGATCAAGAAAGCTTCTAGTTACATGGTCAAAGGAAAAAGTCAACTATGTTAGCTATACAGGTGAGCGAGGAACGATATATACGCTTAACAATTTGCTTTGTTAAATAGAAAATTGTTAGCAAATTTCATTACAATATCTTTCATAGTTAATTTTAGTATTTTGTTAAGCGAAACTATGCATGAAGCTCTGAACATTTAATGCTACAGGATTTATAAAAAGACTTCGTAAGAAAGAAAAAACACAGTGATTTTATTATGCGACAGTGAGAATTAAAACTTTGTTTTCAATTCAGTTATAAAGAATCCTTCTTATTTTGATGTGTGGTTGATTGTTCAATTGGATCTCATGACCATATTCTTGTGGAGGTCCCCTCAAGTAGTAAGGTTCTTTTATGTTTTTAAGTGAATTTCCTTATAACATTTTGTAATTTTATTTTCCGGATGCATCCTGTAGAATTTCCTTATCATTTTCCTTTGTTGATTTCTGAGTTAAATAGAAACAGTGTGATTGTCTTATTAACTAATTTTCTTTATTGATACAGGGGCACATAAATTTAGTTTAATGAGTAATGATAACAATCGTGAGAATTTAGATTTAGATTGAAATTGTAATTCTTAAAACAGAGCATTTGATTACAGGTTTTGTTTCATGCAAGAATGATTTATGATTTTGAGCAAGTGAGAATATATTTTCAATTCATTTTGGATTTTCATGCAAGGGTGTGTTAGTATGATAGATGATTTTATTCCTTTAGAGAATTGAGTTTATTTCAAAGCATAATTCAGACATACAACAGAGAGAGAGTGAGTGTGATTTTCTAAGTTAAATTTCAATTTACAAGTGTGAGATTGATTTATAATTCTGAGATTTTCATAACTTTTGTGGATTTCATAATTAAAATTAATTTTATAAGTGTGGGATTGATTTACTTTTATGTAGAGTTGTGAAAGTTTCTTTTTGAAGTAGTTGATAAAAGAGAGTGATCATTTTATTTTCTAGGATAAATTTCTCTACTCATGTGCATTCGAATAACTTAATTTAGAATCTGTATTTTGATAACTCAATGTAATTTAAAGGTGTGAATAATCAAGGACTTCTAACACAAACAATGCACTTACACTTCATCAGCTTACTAGCTCTGGTCGATAATTTATGCAAGTAATTTAACATCAATTAAATTAGCAAACACCCTCCCTCTCTCTCTCTCTCTCTCTCTCTCTCTCTCTCTCTCTCTCTCTTTGCTTCTCTCTCCCGCCCATCTATATCTCTATCTCCCCTTGTCTCTCCTTCTCACCCCCAAAACATACACACTCTCTCTCTCCATCTCTCTCTCTCTATTGCTCTCCTCTCTCCCTCACCATTTCTGTATCTCTCCCTTGTCACTCCCTCTCCCTCTCCACCTTTCTCTCTATATGTCTTTCTTCCCCTTCCAACTCCATCTCTCTCTCCTCTCTCTCAAATCATATATCTCTTCCTTTCTCTCTCCCCCTTTCTCTCCCACCTCCCTTTGTCTCTCCCCCCCATCACACACACTCTCCCTATCCACCCTCCAACTCTGTCACTATCTCCCTCTCTCTCTCATTATTGTTGTCCCCCTCTCTCCCCCCTCCATATCTATGTCTCCCTGTCTCTCTCTTCCCCTTCTTTTCCTATCTCTATCCTCTCCTTTTCTCTCCCTTCCCTCGTCTCTTCTCTTCCTCGTTCCATCTTCATCTCTCCCTTATCACCCCCTATCTCTCTCCACCTCTATCTATCAATGCATTTGTTCTTCCCTCCCTCTCTTTCCCCCTTCCAACTCCATCTCTCTCTCCCCCCTCTCTCCTCTCTCTCATGTCCCTTATTTTTTCCTTCCTCTCTCTCCCTTTCTCTCCCACCTCCCTCTATCTCTTCCCCCATCACACACGCTCTCTTTCTCCACCCTCCAACTCTGCCACTATCTCCCTCTCTCTCTCCTTCTTGCTCTCCCCCTCTCCCCCCTCCATATCTATGTCTCCCTGTCTCTCTCTTCCCCTTCTTTCACTATCTCTATCCTCTCATTTTCTCTCCCTTCCCCATCTCCTCTCTCCCTCATTCCATCTTCATATCTCCCTTATCACTCCCTCTCTCTCTCCACCTCTATCTCTGAATGTCTTTGTTCTTCCCTCCCTCTCTTTCCCCCTCCAAATCCATCTCTCTCCCTCCCTCTCCCCCCCCTCCTCTCTCTCTTCCTATCTCTCCCACCTGTATGTCTCTCTCCCCCACTTTATTCCCCCTCCACCTCACTCTCTCTCTCTTAAATATGATCCCATTGTATTTTATTTAAGAAAGTGTCTAAAAAAAAAATAATTAGGTGTAAAATATTAAACCTGTATTTTGGATCAATCATGTCAAAGAAAATACAAAAATAAAAATCTTAAAGAAGCATGCACTATCTTTCCTCTATCATTGTTAGTCACTTTTCTTTCTCTCTTTGCTTGGATTTTTGGTTAAAATGCATCTGTTCTTTATAATATTATTTATATTATATAAATTTCATATTTGTATATATAAAAGTATTCTCATTTTTAATTTATTAAAACCTCGATTTATCTCTATGGGAATATTTTTAGTAGTCGTGAGGATGGTGGGTTTAGATATACCTAAAAAGTAATTATAGCCTTTTGTATTTTAGATTTAATTAAAAAAATATTATAAAATTAAATTAAAATAAAGTATTTGTCAAATATTTTGATTTTAAAATAAGTTATGGTTTTTGGGCATGTAGTATTGATAAGCCAATGGCCAAGGTATTGGCCCATGGTATTGTAAGAGAATAATTAAAAGCCTAGATCCATAACATAATAATCGAAAGCCTAGATGACCTATGGTATTGATAAACCATGGTATTATGATTTTTTCTCTCCTCTCCCTCTCTAATTAGAAGTTAATCATATCCATGGTAAATATTCATGATTAACAATATTTTTATATTGTAAATATTAATTTTTATAGGCTTATCAATTAAATTTAAAGATGATTATGCAATTATTATTTTAATTTATATTATAAATAAATATTAATTTATAAATACTATTTATTTTTTTATATATTTTTAATATAAAAAGTATATTATACTTTCTTTTATAATAATTTTATTAATAAAAAATAAAATTTCAATATAAAAATTTTGAATTTAAAAAAAACTTATATCTCACATCTTAAAATTAACATCTCACATCTAATACTGACCCATCCACTCTAAATAAACGCTCACTCCAACTGAAATATTAATTTTTAAAAAAATATCTCAACAATCTAACCAATCAACCAATCAAATCTTATCTATTTATTAATGGAAGTATTATTTCAAAATTGATGTACTATTACCATGAAACTTAACACAACTATCCCATTAATGTGTCGAAAAGGTGAAGATGGCAGTGGTGGAGTTGTCGATTGTACATGGATATCTGATAGCCAGAAGAAAAAGTCAAAAAATTACACTGTAACACACAAATAAAAGCAAGTGAAATTCTCAACACTTAGCCTTCAAAGGGCTTAATGTCAAGCCCGATGATGCCACCGTTTGCCACCTCATTCTAAATGACCACGTCATCCGGCTTCTTGCAAACTAGATGCTACCTGATCAATCCCATCTCTTATGTATGCTCTATCTCCACTATTGTATACACATACATATCTATTATAATATAATATAATACGTCCTCCTCTCTATCTTTTGGTCTGGCTTTTACAAGAACGGCAGTCCTAGTTCTGTAAAGCTCTAAATGGAATGAATCTCTAGAGATTTGTCGGACAGTTTGTATGGCAATCTTCTGCCATTAAAATACTCCTTTGAATGGATAACCCCTAATCCCTATAACGTGCTGTCTTTAAAAAAGAAATTAAAGAATCTTGTATTACCTATAGATTTCGGGATGTGAAGTGCATGGTTGTGGTTGTCGTTTATTAACGTACGGTCATAGATATATATAGTGTGTGATGCTTAAAGATTTCGGCATGTGAAGTGCATAATCGTGGTTTTGTCATTTAGTCTTCAAAAATATTTGTAATATGTAATATTCATTATTAATGTGTTTGGTGTCATTTGCGAATTAAATTAAAATTATTATATATAATTTTAATTTAATTATAAAAATTATTAAATAAATAGAAAATAGAAAATTTTCAAAAAAATTAAAATATTTTTAACAATATATGAGTTATAGTTTTTTGGGCATGTGATATAAGTAAAAAATATAGATTATTTTATTGTAACAAAATCTATTTAAAATTTCAAAATTTTCATAATAAAGTAAAGATAAATATCAAGACTCTTGTAAATTTATTAAAATAAAATTTAATTAATTTTTATGATTTTATTTTAATTTTAGTAATTATGAATTGATGTCTAACTAAATTTATCACCATTTAATTTATATAACTACATTAATTTTAAAATTATAATCAAATCAAATATCAAATTAATAACTAAATACTTTTAATTTTAAAATTTAATACAACATTAATTAAAATATTCAATACCAAATAAAATATATATCACAATATTTATTACATATTCAAAATACCTTAGCATTAAAACTTTACTAAATCCCTCCATTATAAAAGAATTCCATATTACACTTGATTGCATAAACATCCTACTACCACGAAAAAGTCAAAATTCATCACCCACATCATCACTTATCCCATTTAAGTATAGATTGGCATTATGGAGGAGTAAAAGTTAATAAACATATTGATGATGATGATGATGATGGTGGTTACCGTCCACTGAGACCAAATTGGTCTATCGGACTGTTGATGCCCCGAAAATCGTTGCAACAACATTGGGGAAACTGGTCCCATTACCCCCAGTCGGAGCCACTATCCCAAACGGAAAAGGAGTTGTACTAAGGTCTGAAATGGTCCGAGCCATAATTTTTGAAACTTGGAGTGTTTACCTTTGTCTTCATGGGCTTTGTCCCATTTCAGAACTAAATCTCCGACTTGGAATTGTTTAGGACTAGATGAGGCTAGATCAAAAGCTGATTTAATGACTTGCTGGTGCTTAGCGTGCGTAACCTTGGCCTTTTCCCTTTCCTCTTCAAGTTTGAGAATTTGATCATATCTGAGCTGGATAGAGGAAGAAGGAGTTTCCTCAATAAATTGCACTAGGGCTAGAGAGGGAAGAAGAAGATTGGTTGGTATAATTGCTTCTTTTCCATAGACAAGTTTAAACGGAGAGGTTCCAATGGAAGCTTTCTGTGTTATTCTATCGGCCCATAATGCAAATACTAAGGATTTATGCCAGTTTCTATGATTCTCTTCAATTGTTCGCTTGATAATTTTGATTAGGTTTTTATTAGTTGACTATGCTAGGCCATTACCCTGAGGGTAGTAATTAGCAGAATACTTTAATTTAAACCCTCTTTTGATAGCGAAATGAATCATTGCATTACCTGAGAAATAAGAAGCATTATCAAAGACAAGAGCGTTTGGAACGCCAAACCTGGTAATGATGAATTGATCAATGAATTCAATGATGGCTTCAGAGTTTGTTGTCTTTAACGGAACTGCTTCTACCCACTTTGTAAAGTAATCGGTGGCTGTCAGGATATATTTATGTTGCTTGGAAGAAGGTGGATTAATTTCACCAATGATGTCCAATCCCCATTGTTCAAAGGGCTGTTCAATGTTGACTGGTTGCAAAGGGAAAGCTGGTTTTTGTTGTTTTCCACCAGAAGTTTGGCATTTGAGACATTTCCTTACATACTCGTGAGTGTCTTTAAACAAAGTAGGCCAATAGTAACCAGCATGAATAACTTTATGAGCTGTTGTATCAGCTCCAAAATGTCCTCCTGCCGGTCCGTCATGTAGCTCCTGCAAAACCTTTTGAGCCTCAGGTTTTTCAAGACATCTTAATAGAACATAATCATAATTTCTTTTGAAAAGTACATCTTTAATAATCGAGAAATTCTTCGCTTTTAATCTAATGGCTCTTTTGTTTTTGTAAGACAAATTCGGAGGTGCATAACCATTCTTTAAATAAAAGATTAAATCTGCATATTGAGATTCAGAATATGTAGCACTTATCTGATTAACTTCTTTGGTTTGATCTGTATCGCTTGATTCCGGAATGTTAGATGCTCCTGCCAATATCCTGCAAAAACCTTGGCCTTTAACAATCTTTGCTGGCTTAATTTCTAGGTCATACTCTTGGAGTGCTGCGACCCAGTTTGCCCTTTTTTCACCCAATTCTTTTTGAATTAATAGTTGCCTGACTGCCGGGAAAGGAACTATCACTTTAGTATGGGTTTTTAACAGAAAGGGTCGATAATGCTTGACTGCCTTAAACACAACAAAAGCTTGTTTCTCAACATCAGAATAATTTAATTCGGCGCCCTGAAAGTTTGAACTAAAGAAGGAGATGGGCGCTTCCAAATTATCATCATTTAATTGCGTGAGTACTGCAGCGTAAGATAAGTCGGATGCAATGGTATACAAAATAAAATGATTAGAAAAATTTGGAGTATTCAAGGCTGGGGCAGTGATTATTGATTGCTTGATAACATCAAAGGCATGTTTTTCTTCCGATCCCCACCTGAAGGTTGAATTTTTCTTAATCATCGTCTGGAGTGGTAATATTATCTGTGAAAAATCTGGAACAAATCGTTTGACAAAATTAATCTGACCCAAAAATGATTGCATCGCTTTTTTGTTGTGTGGAAAAGGGATTTCAGAAATTTCCTTAATCCGATCAGGATCTATATAAATGCCATCTTTAGATACAATAAAGCCTAAAAGCTTACCCTGGTCTAGAGCAAAGAAAGACTTTTTTGGGTTGAGAGAGATGCCATATCTTTTGCATCGCTGAAAAATCTGATTCAAGTCATGCAAATGATTATATCTCTTTTTAGAATACACAGTAATATCATCAAGGTAAACGACTACTGTTCGGTTAATCAACCCCCTAAAGGTTGTATCCATAGCTCTTTGGAACGTTGCTCCTGCATTTATGAGTCCAAAAGGCATTTTTTGATATGCATATGTTCCCCATTTTGTTCTGAATGTGGTTTTGAGTTGGTCATCAGGATGAACTAGAACTTGGTTATATCCTGAGAATCCATCAAGAAAGGACATCAATTCAGATCCTGCTACTGATTGGAGGATCTGCTCCATAGTAGGCAATGGGAAGTTATCTTTCAAGCTTGCTTTATTCAAGTTTCTGAAATCGATACAAATTCGGATGTCGCCATTTTTCTTCCTGACTGGTACCATATTGGAGACCCAATTTGAATGTCGGACAGGAAAAATAATCTTGGCTTTTAAAAGCTTGTTAAGTTCCGACTTTATCTGGTTCTCCAAATTTGGGTGGATTTTCCTTAACTTCTGCTGAATCGGCTTCTAATCGGGAAGCATAGGAATAGTATGTTGGATGATAGATGTGTCATATGTCTTGAGGTCATCATACCTCCAAGCAAAAACTTGTTTGTTTTTCTTTAACAGTTTAACAAATGCTTCCTTTTCTTCTACAGAAAGTCCTAATCCTAAGTTGATATTTTGAGGAGCTTGCTCAGTTCCCAAATTAATTAATTCAAACCTTAGGGTAGAGCTTTGGAGTTTTGCATTAATTACAGGTTTGAACCTGTCTTTAATGTCATAAAGGTCTTCGAGCTTTACCACGGGCTTAGGGAACGCGTTTTCTTGAGATGTTCTTTTCATTTGGGAATCATGCTCATCTTCTTCAATGATTTGATTGTCATAGGATTTTTCAGAGGTTAAGAATTGTAAGATATCCTCATCGTGGTTGAAAACCCTCCAATTAGTGATATTATCAGGAACTGAAGGCCTAAAAATTAATTCTACAGAAAATCTATCAAGGCTAAAGTCTTCAGAAGGCAGAAGTTTGGAAGCTACGTTGGCCAGTAAGTCGGCTGCTAAATTCTGTGTCCTAGGAATTGAGGAAATATTGAATGCTGAAAAATGTGAGGTGAGATCTTGCACTAGCGATTGATAATGCTTAAGGTGGCTTGAGAGGCAATGAATTGCATTCCTTACCTGCTTAACAATGATTTCACTGTCACCGAACACTTTAAGATATTGGACTTTAAGGCCGATTGCCTTATATAATCCTTGAACCAAGGCTTCGTATTCGGCTGTGTTATTGGTGCATTCAAATTCTAGTGTACAGGACAGCATTGTCTTTTCTCCTTGCGGACTAACCAAAATGCAACCTGCTCCTGAGCCCTCACTGGACTTAGAGCCATCAAAATATAAAGACCAAAACAAAGGAGTATTAACAGACAAATTTACAGCTTTTTCATTATCATTAAAACATCTAGACAAATCGGTTTGTGAAAAATTCTCAATCTGAGATGTACAATGATTAACTGAAAAAGGAGAAGGTTGGGCAACAAAGTTGCCAAAGAATGATTTTGACGAATAATTCCCCAAAATGTTGTTGTTGAACGCAACAGGCTGGTTTTCTTGATTGAAGTCAGTTACTGTGTGGGTCATATGTTTCTCACGATCAATCCTGATTTGATTAGGCTTGCCTTTGTAGGGAAGCCACATATGTGACCAATCAGTGGAAATGTACCCATGTAGTTTTTCGGACCAATCTCTGCTCAGAATTAAGCCGTAGAATTCAGGTATGTCGGCGATCAAAATATCTATTCTTTGTACAACCCTAGGGTCAGCAGACAACCTGATGGTTACAGAATTAATTTCACCCACAACCTGCACTTTGGTTCTGTCAAGCTGTACAATGTGAATAGCAGATTTCTGGGGTTCGATGTTCAGTTGAGAACAAACTGAAGCTGGCATAATGTTAGATGATGCCCCTGAATCGATTAAACAATTGTGCAGATTTCGATTATAAATTTCATAGGTGAGCAAGAAAGGTGGAGTATGAGAATTGGACCTATCTCCAATCAGAACTGAATCGGTAGCCTCTACCATACCTGCAGGAGGCAGGCCTTGATCACTGGCATCTCTTGTACTAGGAAGTGGAGTAGAGGGGACAGCATTCAACTCTTTTAGAAGTAATTTCTGTTGATGTTTCAATTTACTTAGCTCAAACATAGTTATGTTTGCCTTAGTCTTCTTCATATCATCAACAATATTATACTCCATGGAGTCGGATACCACTAGTGTTTTGGATGCTGAAGGGGAATTAGAAGTTAAGGGCTGATTTTGGGGAGGTGTCACAGGCGATTTCCTTGGAGGAACTTTCTCTTTTGTTGTGTTAGCACCTGCGCTCCTTTTCTTTGTAAATAACAGGAAAGGCTTCCTCTTCGTTCTCGGTATCAGAGTTTGGGAGTATAAAATCCCACATGACGTGGCATTCAGCTACTTCTTCTTCCTCCTCAGTATGAGAGGTTGTTTCCTCTTCCTCTTCCTCTTGGTCAGAGTCTGCATTGGATATAACATTGGGCGGCTTTGATTCAGTTTTCTTGTAAGTTCTAAATGGTCTTTTATTTGAGGTTTCGGCCACCTGCTTCTTGATGTCAACCATTTCGTTAGACAATGTTTTAAGGACCTTTTGTAAACCTTCCATGTCATAAGGGTCCTTTGGGGTTTTCTTCTTGGAATCTTCTTTAAATGAGACTTTTTTAGCTTTTCGGTCTTCTAGAGCAGCTTTCTTTTCTAGAGCATTAATGCGCTTTTCAACAGCAAGTGCTTCTTTCATGTTTTCAGCTAAGGTAGGTTTGCCAACCCTATCTACAAAAATGGCTATGTTGGCATGTAGGGCGGTAATATACCATTCGCTTCGGATTTGTTCACTTGGTTTAGAATCGGTAGGGATTTTATTCAGGAGTTTATTAAATCTGGCATTAAACTCCTTTATTGGTTCCCTGTGCTCTATCCTTAGATTGGAGAGATAGTTTATCAAAGTAGCTAAGGACCTATCATCTCCATACTTGGTAAGGAACTGCTCTTGGCATGTGTTCCAACTGGTAATTGAACTAGCAGGTAAGGAAAAATACCAAGATCCTGCCGATCCTTGTAAGGTATAAGGGAAGAGTCTTACAACAACATCTTGCTCTGTCACTCCTTTTAAGTTTACTGCTAACATAAAATTGTTAATATGTTCTTCAGCTTGGGTTCCGTTATTTGGATTAAATTTAGGCAGCCATTTTTCGGGAGCATCTAGTAGATCATGCAATGGTCCGGGCATATTGACTGCACCGGGCCTAGTCCATGGGTCTGCCATTGTGCTAGCGACAGTGGTTGTTACTACTGTTGGGATTCCAGATGTTTGGGACGGTATCAAAGATGAGGAGTGAATAGGTTGGGGTATTGAAGGTGCTGATCCCTGATGAACAACAATATGTAATGGAGGAGTGGGTGTTTGACTTTGCAGATTAGGAGATGAGATGGAGGATATGGAAGAAAGGTCTTCACTATCAGATCCTCCAGTGATTTTCTTTTCTTTTTTCATTTTTGGTAAAGGGAACTCAGTGGGTTCAATACCGAGTTTCTCGCTCTGAAGTCTGGTAAGTGGATGAGATAAATTGAACTGCGAAGTCGCACTGCTTTGCGATACTTCAGATTTCTGTGGGGAAATCGAGAAGCTCTGAAGTTTGTGGATAAGAGACTGGACTTCAGGAGATTCAAGACTCAATTGTTCTGAAATATGATGGGTATGAGCAGTGGTGGTTGATTCTCCTTCTTCTCGATTGGGTGCTGGAGAACCAGCATGGGATTGAGAAGCAGGAGGGGTTTTGGAGGGAGAATTACTCTTAGAATGGCCTACAGATTTGGGTTTGCTTGCCATTCACAGTCGAGGCCCTCCTTCTAGCGCCAAAAATGTTGATGCCCCGAAAATCGTTGCAACAACATTGGGGAAACCACCCGGTCCGGACCTTAGTGCAGCTCCTTTTCCGTTTGGGATAGTGGCTCCGACTGGGGGTAATGGGACCAGTTTCCCAGAATTATAGATAAATGGGATGGATGAGTGACTTCTGTATTATGCTAGCGGTAAGCGATGGACTTATACTATCAGCAAAAATATAACAACTAAAATCTATCCCGGGGTCTTATCAATCTTTCAAAGTGTAGCGTTTGATAATCTGTGCTTTAAGGTAGGCATATAGATGACTCTAACACTAAAGCATAGAGGTTTAAATCATTAAAGATTGTTCTGCATAATTAGTTATGCAGAACGATAATAGCGAATTACTACACTTATTCATTTATATCATTGACACACGCATGAGTAAAAGAGATAACAAATCACAAAACATTCAATAGTGAAATGAAATGAAGATTTGCCGTTATATCGCATTCATGTATTCAACAATAGCAAAGATAATAACATAACAATTCATATAAAAGGAAAGAATGCAGATGCAGATAAAAGTACCATGTAAGCTGCTTAACAATCCAATGTATCAATCGCTATGTCGCAGTCCTTCCTTCAAACCAGAAAGCATTCCAAACAAGAGACAATAGTGCGCAATTGCATAAAACAGCCTTCTAATCAAAATTAAGAACCATTGGTCGAGTTTCACAAAAGAATATAGACTGAAGCACAATAGTGCAAACTTCAGCCTTTAAGTCTATTACAAAATTTTACGACCCTTTCCAAAACAATGAAAGGGTCTATAAATACTATGCTAATCTAAATATCTAAAAAACTGAAAAGCTACTAAATTGGCATTATCAAATATCAACATCTTTTCTGGCGATCTGGCAGTCGGCGGCAATGCTTCATTCGGTGGTCTCTTTGCCTTTACTCCTTCGCTGACATATCGCCAGCATTGGTTCCACTTCTGGTGGAGTGTTGAGACGAGAAGTTAGCTGGGCATCATATGTGGCATCTTGAATGTCGGAAATCAGGTATCGGAGGGCGTCTGTTAAACAGTTGAGAGCCGACCTTTGAGAGTGTGGTTTAATCAGAAATAGCCAGTATGCGTCGGAGGTTAAAGTATTTACTCCCGCGATTAATCTTCCTTGTTTCTCCAGATCAGGATAATTTCTCTGCTCAAGCATGTTTGTCGTTGTTATGCTTCCAGGTGTGCACTGGGAGATCATATTTGCCAGATAGAGTGTGTCGTTGACTAGATTGATCATGTTGCTGGCAATCATTTTACATCTTGAGGCCGCCCTTTCCGCTTTCATTACCTGGGTGTTCCACTCCATGAAGAGTATGTCTTTGTACGCTTCATAAATTCGGGGCAAATTTGCCGCTTTCCCTTCTTCAGAATCTTGCCACTCAAGATATTCGGATATGGCGTCTTCGGCCTGATCTAGCTCATTTCTGGCTTTCTCTATCTGCTGACATACTGCTGTGGATGTTTCGCATAATGAATCAGCGTCAGTAAGTTGTCGGCATAAAAGCCTGATCTGAGATATTAATGCGCCATTTATTCGAGTTGCCTCTGCTCTGAAGTCGTCAACACTCTGGGTGTCCTTGATACTGTCGAGCTGTGCTGATAGCTGAGCTATTTGCTCATCTTTTGATTTCATTATCAGCTCGTTCGCCGCTCTCAACTGTGCCAATGTCTCTGACAATGTATTCTGCCTCTGGACTGCGTCCTGGTCTGCCTTCTGCTTTTCGGCCTGCATTTGCTGGGTTAATACATTGTTCTCTTGCCGTTGTGCCAGCAACTGCTCTTCTACCTGTGCTGCCTTGTTTTTCGCCTCTATTACTTCTGCCTGTAATGCATAAATTTCATGGTCTTTAGTCTTCAACATAAGACTTACCTCTGATGCTTTGTCGATAGTTGCTGCCGAATAAGCTCCCGCGAATTGCGATAGCTTAGTTAGATCATCGGAGGGGTCCAATTCCTCTTTCCAGACCACATTGCCCGTGACTGTTCGCTCAGGAGAAATAGAAGGTTGATCAAGCCTTCGTCTCTTCTTAGAGCGCCTAACAACGGCTCTATGCTTTGGGCTGTAGAAAATATCCAGGGGAGGAATTTCTTCCACCTGGAGATCAATTTGATTGGACGGGTCTTGAGTGATTACCTCGACATCCTGTGAACTGGGTGGGCCGCTGGTTCTTTCTAGAACCTGAGAAGAAGTAGTATTGGGAGCATTGCTTATTTTAGAGGTGTCTGAGTCTTTGGAGGCTTCCTTACCACTGATAATGGAATCGAATTGGTTCCATTCTTTAATCAATTCAGGATCGGTGGAGGTTTGCTTATGTTGCTTTTCTTGTTCTGCCCTCTGCTGCTCCTCCTGCGCTTTCCGTTGCTGCTCCTCCAATTCCTTTTTCTGCCTATCTTCTAGTTCTTTCTTCTTCCTCTGTTCCTCTATCTCTTTCTTTCTATGCTCTTGTTCCTTCTGTGCCTTTTGCTGCCTTTCTTTCTGCAGCTTGTTTTGCCTTTCCTCCTGTTGTTTGTCCTGTTCTTTAGTTATAACAGGAGGTGGACGTATCTGCTGCTGACCAGGCTCGCTTGAGGAAGATGCTGGGGTTGTGGATAATAAATCTAGAGGCAGAGTTTGCAACCTCTGCTCTCTAAGTTTATTAAACTCAGTTAAAGCCACATCATTGTATCTCATTGCAGCAAGCTGTTTGGTTTGGCTTATTGAACTGGCACCTACGAACAGGTCATCAAACTCATCTTCTTGATGGACAATCTTTGATAGTTTGGCCTGTTCCAGGGCAATGAAAGCAGTCTTGTTCGGATCGTAGAGTCTGTTTGGGATAGTGGCCAGGGATATCATTTGGAGTTTCGTTGCTTCTTTTTCTGCATGCTTGTAATTAAGTAGAGTATAAACTCCAATTCTTAAAGGAAAAGAGGGCCAACCTCTTTTCTTCTCCTCTTTGAGAGTTTGTGTGACACTCTCGGACATAATCTGGTAGCAGATTTCTCGGGCTAACAGTTTGTCTGGGATGTATAAAGGGAGAACGTGCGGCCTAGCTTTGCTTCCAAAAACTCTAATATAGGTGAAATGCTCTTCCCCGAACCAATTTGCTATGGTTGGTAAGTCAAAAGAAGCTTCATGAGAAATTCTTGGGATGGGTCTGTCGAAAATAGAATAGTGAATGGGCACCATGAAACCATTGCAAATTTGATACAAATGGTCCTTGTAAGAGGACTTCCACAATTTCCGATGGTACAAATGGATGGGTGTTGGATCATGGGTAGTCCATCTCCAACCGAGGACAGGAAACTCAGAATTAAAACACAGGGTATCCATAATGTAAGCAGAGTAATAAAACGGTGGGATTTTCCTTTCGCTGACTATGGTTTTGGCTCTAAATTCACGAACAGCTATGACCAACTTATCAGACAAAATAGTGGCCCAATCCATAATTGTACTATTGACAGCCGCTTCCATTAGGGGGACCATGTCAATATGGATATTAGCGGAGTCATGTAATCCCCACAATCTACACATCATAATCCCCGCATAGCAATAGGGAGAAGCCAAAGAAGCATTGGAGTACTTACCCGAACTTTCATGCTTGTGTTTGGCTGGGTTCTGCCTCCAATCTCGGAGAGGTTCGGATGGTGATTCATTCTCGTTCGCGAACTTCTCCACGAAGGCTCTGTTATAGACTAGCTCTGGTTCAGGCAAATGATACATTCGCCTCAGGTCATCAGGCTTGAACGACCCGAAAATCCTTCCATCCCTTGTATGAAAAGTTCTATCAGTGAGAGGAATTTCCTCGATCGCCCAGCGTACCACATCAGTGAAAGGTAGAACCTGCTCTCTTGCTGCTATTCTGTGCAAAAAGGAGTCGGCCAAGTCTTTGAGAGTTGCATCAGATTTCCTTTGTTCGTCAACGCTAGCCTCCGTCACTGTCTTCGCAGGTTGCTCGGCTTCTAATAGATTATATGTACCCTGCCATGTAGTGCTAGGAAGACCGGTGCATGTAGTATCTGAGATTAGGCCTTTCTTCGAAACTGTGGCAGCTTGACCTGCAACGGGTGCTGCATTAGAACCCGCAGCCTTCTTGAACTTCTTCCCCATCATTTTCAGGCTTCTCTCGACAGCTGAACTCTACACAAATGCAAGAGAAATCGTAACGAGGAAATAACAATGACAATCCATAACGGGAAAGATATATCACTTGAAGCGTGGCAGAATTAATTCTAAAAGGGGCTGCGGATCTAATCATTTAAGAAGACACCACGGATGCAATGATGGTGATTTTACGACCTGCAGCTCCATAAATGACCATTACATCGTCATTAGGCTGAATGACCCCTTAACGCGTGCAACAGATTTTTTAAAGGTCTAATCGTAAGTATTCGTTAAATCGAAGGGGCAAAGTTTTAAATACGCATGCATTACCTTATCCCTGCATTTAACGGCATTTTGAAATCTGTACTTTATCAACCGGATTAAAATATAACTTAAAAGCTTTGAAGGAATCACCTTTTAAGAACTCTAATCATCGTTAAACGTCATCGCATCGCATTGGGGGGGTGAGTGATACTATCATTTGGGAGCTGTCTTGGCGAATGCCGATTGCGACATCGCATCGAATTAGCGCATGAGCACATTACCAGATGTATGTCAAGTGAATGCCGACCTCCGATTGCGATATCACATCGCATCGGGGAAAAGACCTGAGCGTCTTGTGAAAGTGTTTGGGGTTCCGCCGAATACCGATAGCGATATCGCATCGGGTCGGGGCTTATAACTTAAGGCGTTTTTCCACAAGAGGCGGTGCCGATAATCGATCGCCGATATCACATCGCATCGGGGTGTAAGATATGTGTTCATTTCGTGTGTGCATCGAATACCGCCGATCGCCGATAGCGATATCGCATCGGCAAGAACCAAGGTGATATTTAAATGTGTTTCTCTTGTTGTTGCGACATGCGATCTTGCGATTGATTTTTCGCACTAACCAAAAATGCTTGATATTTATTCAAAAAGGCTCTCATTCATAAATTCGTTTGATTATCATACCGTTTTTGAACAAATTCATTAATGCCAATTAAATTTTTAAAAGGGACCCATTTCATATGCTAATCGTTTGGAATATAAGTGCTATGAAATGGGGGGTTGTTGTAGGGCACAACAATTGGCGATTCGCTGGAAGAACCAGTTATCTCTGGGACTGCTTTAAAAACTCTTAAACTTTTTCAAATAGAATCTCAATCAGAAAAGGAAACTTTCTAATATAACTAGATATCTATTGATTCTGAATAAAGCAGAATTCTTCTGTTGACTTCCTTCTTTTGTAAAGATAATAAATGCATTCTAAGTTTTAAAACAGGTCTTTAATGGTTTATAATGGTAAAACAGAAAACTTTTCCCAAATCAGCTTTTGAAGTAAACTCCTCTGTCATAGGTAGAGCCTCTGCTGCCAGCAAACGTTCATAGTCTCGGCAGGGTTACCTTTTAACCATGCTGTTGTCCATTGTTCCATTCACTTAAGAGTGTGATTAAACAGAATGAATTCATCACATATTTTCCATATTTTGAACTTCATTTTTGCTTGAGATAAAAAGCCATTGTCCTGGTTTGGTGGCCAGATAATGACAATGCCACTCACGGGTAGTAATCAAACTGAACAAGCTGGCTCGTGATGAGACCCCTTGTCTTGAAATTTCAAGCCATTACCCTGTTTGATATGCAGTTTTGGTAATGTCAGTTAAATTATTTTCCTATGAACATGGTAAGCAGGCTTGCAATAAGACCTCTTATCTTTAATCTTTATATTTTAGAATTACACTCTGAGTAATCATAAACTTTTGGTGAATGGGATGAACAATTGTCTCTTTGAGAGAAAATGGATGACAGGTTGAGAGTTAAAGATGCTGAAGATGGATTAGCTTCTACTTTAATATAGATAACCTTTGGAGACCAATTTTCTAAAACCTAAAATGATTCATAGGACTTTTTCGTTTTGAGGGAAGTTTACAAAGTAGGACTGCGATCTCAAAATAAAAAGATATCTAATTTCCTAGAAATGATCCTTCTTGGTTTAGGATTCTATTATTCAAAAGCGAATATCGAAAGTGCCCCAGCGAGACAACTTTTGATTACAGCAAAAAGTCAACCGAAGATATCCCACACCCTTATTTTCTACAAATCCTACAAACTATAAAAATCTATCAAACTAAAAGGAGAAGGGGTCACCTCCTCAATTAAAGAATTTCTTTAAGATCAGACCATTAACAGGGAGAGAATCTCTCACCCCTGATAAATCTTGCAGTATAAAAGTGGAATGGCCTATCTTTTCACAGATCTGAAATGGTCCGAGCCATAATTTCTGAAACTTGGAGTGTTTACCTTTGTCTTCATGGGCTTTGTCCCATTTCAGAACTAAATCTCCGACTTGGAATTGTTTAGGACTAGATGAGGCTAGATCAAAAGCTGATTTAATGACTTGCTGGTGCTTAGCGTGCGTAACCTTGGCCTTTTCCCTTTCCTCTTCAAGTTTGAGAATTTGATCATATCTGAGCTGGATAGAGGAAGAAGGAGTTTCCTCAATAAATTGCACTAGGGCTAGAGAGGGAAGAAGAAGATTGGTTGGTATAATTGCTTCTTTTCCATAGACAAGTTTAAACGGAGAGGTTCCAATGGAAGCTTTCTGTGTTATCCTATCGGCCCATAATGCAAATACTAAGGATTTATGCCAGTTTCTATGATTCTCTTCAATTGTTCGCTTGATAATTTTGATTAGGTTTTTATTAGTTGACTCTGCTAGGCCATTACCCTGAGGGTAGTAATTAGCAGAATACTTTAATTTAAACCCTCTTTTGATAGCGAAATGAATCATTGCATTACCTGAGAAATAAGAAGCATTATCAAAGACAAGAGCGTTTGGAACACCAAACCTGGTAATGATGAATTGATCAATGAATTCAATGATGGCTTCAGAGTTTGCTGTCTTTAACGGAACTGCTTCTACCCACTTTGTAAAGTAATCGGTGGCTGTAAGGATATATTTATGTTGCTTGGAAGAAGGTGGATTAATTTCACCAATGATGTCCAATCCCCATTGTTCAAAGGGCTGTTCAATGTTGACTGGTTGCAAAGGGAAAGCTGGTTTTTGTTGTTTTCCACCAGAAGTTTGGCATTTGAGACATTTCCTTACATACTCGTGAGTGTCTTTAAACAAAGTAGGCCAATAGTAACCAGCATGAATAACTTTATGAGCTGTTGTATCAGCTCCAAAATGTCCTCCTGCCGGTCCGTCATGTAGCTCCTGCAAAACCTTTTGAGCCTCAGGTTTTTCAAGACATCTTAATAGAACAGAATCATAATTTCTTTTGAAAAGTACATCATTAATAATCGAGAAATTCTTCGCTTTTAATCTAATGGCTCTTTTGTTTTTGTAAGACAAATTCGGAGGTGCATAACCATTCTTTAAATAAAAGATTAAATCTGCATATTGAGATTCGGAATCTGTAGCACTTATCTGATTAACTTCTTGGGTTTGATCTGTATCGCTTGATTCCGGAATGTTAGATGCTCCTGCCAATATCCTGCAAAAACCTTGGCCTTTAACAATCTTTGCTGGCTTAATTTCTAGGTCATACTCTTGGAGCGCTGCGACCCAGTTTGCCCTTTTTTCACCCAATTCTTTTTGAATTAATAGTTGCCTGACTGCCGGGAAAGGAACTATCACTTTAGTATGGGTTTTTAACAGAAAGGGTCGATAATGCTTGACTGCCTTAAACACAGCAAAAGCTTGTTTCTCAACATCAGAATAATTTAATTCGGCGCCCTGAAAGTTTGAACTAAAGAAGGAGATGGGCGCTTCCAAATTATCATCATTTAATTGCGTGAGTACTGCAGCGTAAGATAAGTCGGATGCGATGGTATACAAAATAAAATGATTAGAAAAATTTGGGGTATTCAAGGCTGGGGCAGTGATTATTGATTGCTTGATAACATCAAAGGCCTGTTTTTCTTCTGATCCCCACCTGAAGGTTGAATTTTTCTTAATCATCGTCTGGAGTGGTAATACTATCTGTGAAAAATCTGGAACAAATCGTTTGACAAAATTAATCTGACCCAAAAATGACTGCATCGCTTTTTTGTTGTGTGGAAAAGGGATTTCAGAAATTTCCTTAATCCGATCAGGATCTATATAAATGCCATCTTTAGATACAATAAAGCCTAAAAGCTTACCCTGGTCTAGAGCAAAGAAAGACTTTTTTGGGTTGAGAGAGATGCCATATCTTTTGCATCGCTGAAAAATCTGATTCAAGTCATGCAAATGATTATATCTCTTTTTAGAATATACAGTAATATCATCAAGGTAAACGACTACTGTTCGGTTAATCAACCCCCTAAAGGCTGTATCCATAGCTCTTTGGAACGTTGCTCCTGCATTTATGAGTCCAAAAGGCATTTTTTGATATGCATATGTTCCCCATTTTGTTCTGAATGTGGTTTTGAGTTGGTCATCAGGATGAACTAGAACTTGGTTATATCCTGAGAATCCATCAAGAAAGGACATCAATTCAGATCCTGCTACTGATTGGAGGATCTGCTCCATAGTAGGCAATGGGAAGTTATCTTTCAAGCTTGCTTTATTCAAGTTTCTGAAATCGATACAAATTCGGATGTCGCCATTTTTCTTCCTGACTGGTACCATATTGGAGACCCAATTTGAATGTCGGACAGGAAAAATAATCTTGGCTTTTAAAAGCTTGTTAAGTTCCGACTTTATCTGGGTCTCCAAATTTGGGTGGATTTTCCTTAACTTCTGCTGAATCGGCTTCTGATCGGGAAGCATAGGAATAGTATGCTGGATGATAGATGTGTCATATGTCTTGAGGTCATCATACCTCCAAGCAAAAACTTGTTTGTTTTTCTTTAACAGTTTAACAAATGCTTCCTTTTCTTCTACAGAAAGTCCTAATCCTAAGTTGATATTTTGAGGAGCTTGCTCAGTTCCCAAATTAATTAATTCAAACCTTAGGGTAGAGCTTTGGAGTTTTGCATTAATTACAGGTTTGAACCTGTCTTTAATGTCATAAAGGTCTTCGAGCTTTACCACGGGCTTAGGGATCGCGTTTTCTTGAGATGTTCTTTTCATTTGGGAATCATGCTCATCTTCTTCAATGATTTGATTGTCATAGGATTTTTCAGAGGTTAAGAATTGTAAGATATCCTCATCGTGGTTGAAAACCCTCCAATTAGTGATATTATCAGGAACTGAAGGCCTAAAAATTAATTCTACAGAAAATCTATCAAGGCTAAAGTCTTCAGAAGGCAGAAGTTTGGAAGCTACGTTGGCCAGTAAGTCGGCTGCTGAATTCTGTGTCCTAGGAATTGAGGAAATATTGAATGCTGAAAAATGTGAGGTGAGATCTTGCACTAGCGATTGATAATGCTTAAGGTGGCTTGAGAGGCAATGAATTGCATTCCTTACCTGCTTAACAATGATCTCACTGTCACCGAACACTTTAAGATATTGGACTTTAAGGCCGATTGCCTTATATAATCCTTGAACCAAGGCTTCGTATTCGGCTGTGTTATTGGTGCATTCAAATTCTAGTCTACAGGACAGCATTGTCTTTTCTCCTTGCGGACTAACCAAAATGCAACCTGCTCCTGAGCCCTCACTGGACTTAGAGCCATCAAAATATAAAGACCAAAACAAAGGAGTATTAACAGACAAATTTACAGCTTTTTCATTATCATTAAAACATCTAGACAAATCGGTTTGTGAAAAATTCTCAATCTGAGATGTACAATGATTAACTGAAAAAGGAGAAGGTTGGGCAACAAAGTTGCCAAAGAATGATTCTGACGAATAATTCCCCAAAATGTTGTTGTTGAACGCAACAGGCTGGTTTTCTTGATCGAAGTCAGTTACTGTGTGGGTCATATGTTTCTCACGATCAATCCTGATTTGATTAGGCTTGCCTTTGTAGGGAAGCCACATATGTGACCAATCAGTGGAAATGTACCCATGTAGTTTTTCGGACCAATCTCTGCTCAGAATTAAGCCGTAGAATTCAGGTATGTCGGCGATCAAAATATCTATTCTTTGTACAACCCTAGGGTCAGCAGACAACCTGATGGTTACAGAATTAATTTCACCCACAACCTGCACTTTGGTTCTGTCAAGCTGTACAATGTGAATAGCAGATTTCTGGGGTTCGATGTTCAGTTGAGAACAAACTGAAGCTGGCATAATGTTAGATGATGCCCCTGAATCGATTAAACAATTGTGCAGATTTCGATTATAAATTTCATAGGTGAGCAAGAAAGGTGGAGTATGAGAATTGGACCTATCTCCAATCAGAACTGAATCGGTAGCTTCTACCATACCTGCAGGAGGCAGGCCTTGATCATTGGCAGCTCTTGTACTAGGAAGTGGAGTAGAGGGGACAGCATTCAACTCTTTTAGAAGTAATTTCTGTTGATGTTTCAATTTACTTAGCTCAAACATAGTTATGTTTGCCTTAGTCTTCTTCATATCATCAACAATATTATACTCCATGGAGTCGGATACCACTAGTGTTTTGGATGCTGAAGGGGAATTAGAAGTTAAGGGCTGATTTTGGGGAGGTGTCACAGGCGATTTCCTTGGAGGAACTTTCTCTTTTGTTGTGTTAGCACCTGCGCTCCTTTTCTTTGTAGTAACAGGAAAGGCTTCCTCTTCGTTCTTGGTATCAGAGTTTGGGAGTATAAAATCCCACATGCAGTGGCATTCAGCTACTTCTTCTTCCTCCTCAGTATGAGAGGTTGTTTCCTCTTCCTCTTCCTCTTGGTCAGAGTCTGCATTGGATATAACATTGGGCGGCTTTGATTCAGTTTTCTTGTAAGTTCTAAATGGTCTTTTATTTGAGGTTTCGGCCACCTGCTTCTTGATGTCAACCATTTCGTTAGACAATGTTTTAAGGACCTTTTGTAAACCTTCCATGTCATAGGGGTCCTTTGGGGTTTTCTTCTTGGAATCTTCTTTAAATGAGACTTTTTTAGCTTTTCGGTCTTCTAGAGCAGCTTTCTTTTCTAGAGCATTAATGCGCTTTTCAACAGCAAGTGCTTCTTTCATGTTTTCAGCTAAGGTAGGTTTGCCAGCCCTATCTACAAAAATGGCTATGTTGGCATGTAGGGCGGTAATATACCATTCGCTTCGGATTTGTTCACTTGGTTTAGAATCGGTAGGGATTTTATTCAGGAGTTTATTAAATCTGGCATTAAACTCCTTTATTGGTTCCCTGTGCTCTATCCTTAGATTGGAGAGATCGTTTATCAAAGTAGCTAAGGACCTATCATCTCCATACTTGGTAAGGAACTGCTCTTGGCATGTGTTCCAACTGGTAATTGAACTAGCAGGTAAGGAAAAATACCAAGATCCTGCCGATCCTTGTAAGGTATAAGGGAAGAGTCTTACAACAACATCTTGCTCTGTCACTCCTTTTAAGTTTACTGCTAACATAAAATTGTTAATATGTTCTTCAGCTTGGGTTCCGTTATCTGGATTAAATTTAGGCAGCCATTTTTCGGGAGCATCTGGTAGATCATGCAATGGTCCGGGCATATTGACTGCACCGGGCCTAGTCCATGGGTCTGCCATTGTGCTAGCGACAGTGGTTGTTACTACTGTTGGGATTCCAGATGTTTGGGACGGTATCAAAGATGAGGAGTGAATAGGTTGGGGTATTGAAGGTGCTGATCCCTGATGAACAACAATATGTAATGGAGGAGTGGGTGTTTGACTTTGCAGATTAGGAGATGAGATGGAGGATATGGAAGAAAGGTCTTCACTATCAGATCCTTCAGTGATTTTCTTTGCTTTTTTCCTTTTTGGTAAAGGGAACTCAGTGGGTTCAATACCGAGTTTCTCGCTCTGAAGTCTGGTAAGTGGATGAGATAAATTGAACTGCGAAGTCGCACTGCTTTGCGATACTTCAGATTTCTGTGGGGAAATCGAGAAGCTCTGAAGTTTGTGGATAAGAGACTGGACTTCAGGAGATTCAAGACTCAATTGTTCTGAAATATGATGGGTATGAGCAGTGGTGGTTGATTCTCCTTCTTCTCGATTGGGTGCTGGAGAACCAGCATGGGATTGAGAAGCAGGAGGGGTTTTGGAGGGAGAATTACTCTTAGAATGGCCTACAGATTTGGGTTTGCTTGCCATTCACAGTCGAGGCCCTCCTTCTAGCGCCAAAAATGTTGATGCCTCGAAAATCGTTGCAACAACATTGGGGAAACCACCCGGTCCGGACCTTAGTGCAGCTCCTTTTCCGTTTGGGATAGTGGCTCCGACTGGGGGTAATGGGACCAGTTTCCCAGAATTATAGATAAATGGGATGGATGAGTGACTTCTGTATTATGCTAGCGGTAAGCGATGGACTTATACTATCAGCAAAAATATAACAACTAAAATCTATCCCGGGGTCTTATCAATTCTTTCAAAGTGTAGCGTTTGATAATTTGTGCTTTAAGGTAGGCATATAGATGACTCTAACACTAAAGCATAGAGGTTTAAATCATTAAAGATTGTTCTGCATAATTAGTTATGCAGAACGATAATAGCGAATTACTACACTTATCCATTTATATCATTGACACACGCATGAGTAAAAGAGATAACAAATCACAAAACATTCAATAGTGAAATGAAATGAAGATTTTCCGTTATATCGCATTCATGTATTCAACAATAGCAAAGATAATAACATAACAATTCATATAAAAGGAAAGAATGCAGATGCAGATAAAAGTACCATGTAAGCTGCTTAACAATCCAATGTATCAATCGCTATGTCGCAGTCCTTCCTTCAAACCAGAAAGCATTCCAAACAAGAGACAATAGTGCGCAATTGCATAAAACAGCCTTCTAATCAAAATTAAGAACCATTGGTCGAGTTTCACAAAAGAATATAGACTGAAGCACAATAGTGCAAACTTCAGCCTTTAAGTCTATTACAAAATTTTACGACCCTTTCCAAAACAATGAAAGGGTCTATAAATACTATGCTAATCTAAATATCTAAAAAAACTGAAAAGCTACTAAATTGGCATTATCAAATATCAACATCTTTTCTGGCGATCTGGCAGTCGGCGACAATGCTTCATTCGGTGGTCTCTTTGCCTTTACTCCTTCGCTGACATATCGCCAGCATTGGTTCCACTTCTGGTGGAGTGTTGAGACGAGAAGTTAGCTGGGCATCATATGTGGCATCTTGAATGTCGGAAATCAGGTATCGGAGGGCGTCTGTTAAACAGTTGAGAGCCGACCTTTGAGAGTGTGGTTTAATCAGAAATAGCCAGTATGCGTCGGAGGTTAAAGTATTTACTCCCGCGATTAATTTTCCTTGTTTCTCCAGATCAGGATAATTTCTCTGCTCAAGCATGTTTGCCGTTGTTATGCTTCCAGGTGTGCACTGGGAGATCATATTTGCCAGATAGAGTGTGTCGTTGACTAGATTGATCATGTTGCTGGCAATTATTTTACATCTTGAGGCCGCCCTTTCCGCTTTCATTACCTGGGTGTTCCACTCCATGAAGAGTATGTCTTTGTACGCTTCATAAATTCGGGGCAAATTTGCCGCTTTCCCTTCTTCAGAATCTTGCCACTCAAGATATTCGGATATGGCGTCTTCGGCCTGATCTAGCTCATTTCTGGCTTTCTCTATCTGCTGACATACTGCTGTGGATGTTTCGCATAATGAATCAGCGTCAGTAAGTTGTCGGCATAAAAGCCTGATCTGAGATATTAATGCGCCATTTATTCGAGTTGCCTCTGCTCTGAAGTCGTCAACACTCTGGGTGTCCTTGATACTGTCGAGCTGTGCTGATAGCTGAGCTATTTTCTCATCTTTTGATTTCATTATCAGCTCGTTCGCCGCTCTCAACTGTGCCAATGTCTCTGACAATGTATTTTGCCTCTGGACTGCGTCCTGGTCTGCCTTCTGCTTTTCGGCCTGCATTTGCTGGGTTAATACATTGTTCTCTTGCCGTTGTGCCAGCAACTGCTCTTCTACCTGTGCTGCCTTGTTTTTCGCCTCTATTACTTCTGCCTGTAATGCATAAATTTCATGGTCTTTAGTCTTCAACATAAGACTTACCTCTGATGCTTTGTCGATAGTTGCTGCCGAATAAGCTCCCGCGAATTGCGATAGCTTAGTTAGATCATCGGAGGGGTCCAATTCCTCTTTCCAGACCACATTGCCCGTGACTGTTTGCTCAGGAGAAATAGAAGGTTGATCAAGCCTTCGTCTCTTCTTAGAGCGCCTAACAACGGCTCTATGCTTTGGGCTGTAGAAAATATCCAGGGGAGGAATTTCTTCCACCTGGAGATCAATTTGATTGGACGGGTCTTGAGTGATTACCTCGACATCCTGTGAACTGGGTGGGCCGCTGGTTCTTTCTAGAACCTGTGAAGAAGTAGTATTGGGAGCATTGCTTATTTTAGAGGTGTCGGAGTCTTTGGAGGCTTCCTTACCACTGATAATGGAATCGAATTGGTTCCATTCTTTAATCAATTCAGGATCGGTGGAGGTTTGCTTATGTTGCTTTTCTTGTTCTGCCCTCTGTTATTCCTCCTGCGCTTTCCGTTGCTGCTCCTCCAATTCCTTTTTCTGCCTATCTTCTAGTTCTTTCTTCTTCCTCTGTTCCTCTATCTCTTTCTTTCTATGCTCTTGTTCCTTCTGTGCCTTTTGCTGCCTTTCTTTCTGCAGCTTGTTTTGCCTTTCCTCCTGTTGTTTGTCCTGTTCTTTAGTTATAACAGGAGGTGGACGTATCTGCTGCTGCCCAGGCTCGCTTGAGGAAGATGCTGGGGTTGTGGATAATAAATCTAGAGGCAGAGTTTGCAACCTCTGCTCTCTAAGTTTATTAAACTCAGTTAAAGCCACATCATTGTATCTCATTGCAGCAAGCTGTTTGGTTTGGCTTATTGAACTGGCACCTACGAACAGGTCATCAAACTCGTCTTCTTGATGGACAATCTTTGATAGTTTGGCCTGTTCCAGGGCAATGAAAGCAGTCTTGTTCGGATCGTAGAGTCTGTTTGGGATAGTGGCCAGGGATATCATTTGGAGTTTCGTTGCTTCTTTTTCTGCATGCTTGTAATTAAGTAGAGTATAAACTCCAATTCTTAAAGGAAAAGAGGGCCAACCTCTTTTCTTCTCCTCTTTGAGAGTTTGTGTGACACTCTCGGACATAATCTGGTAGCAGATTTCTCGGGCTAACAGTTTGTCTGGGATGTATAAAGGGAGAACGTGCGGCCTAGCTTTGCTTCCAAAAACTCTAATATAGGTGAAATGCTCTTCCCCGAACCAATTTGCTATGGTTGGTAAGTCAAAAGAAGCTTCATGAGAAATTCTTGGGATGGGTCTGTCGAAAATAGAATAGTGAATGGGCACCATGAAACCATTGCAAATTTGATACAAATGGTCCTTGTAAGAGGACTTCCACAATTTCCGATGATACAAATGGATGGGTATTGGATCATGGGTAGTCCATCTCCAACCGAGGATAGGAAACTCAGAATTAAAACAAAGGGTATCCATAATGTAAGCAGAGTAATAAAACGGTGGGATTTTCCTTTCGCTGACTATGGTTTTGGCTCTAAATTCACGAACAGCTATGACCAACTTATCAGACAAAATAGTGGCCCAATCCATAATTGTACTATTGACAGCCGCTTCCATTAGGGGGACCATGTCAATATGGATATTAGCGGAGTCATGTAATCCCCACAATCTACACATCATAATCCCCGCATAGCAATAGGGAGAAGCCAAAGAAGCATTGGAGTACTTACCCGAACTTTCATGCTTGTGTTTGGCTGGGTTCTGCATCCAATCTCGGAGAGGTTCGGATGGTGATTCATTCTCGTTCGCGAACTTCTCCACGAAGGCTCTGTTATAGACTAGCTCTGGTTCAGGCAAATGATACATTCGCCTCAGGTCATCAGGCTTGAACGACCCGAAAATCCTTCCATCCCTTGTATGAAAAGTTCTATCAGTGAGAGGAATTTCCTCGATTGCCCAGCGTACCACATCAGTGAAAGGTAGAACCTGCTCTCTTGCTGCTATTCTGTGCAAAAAGGAGTCGGCCAAGTCTTTGAGAGTTGCATCAGATTTCCTTTGTTCGTCAACGCTAGCCTCCGTCACTGTCTTCGCAGGTTGCTCGGCTTCTAATAGGTTATATGTACCCTGCCATGTAGTGCTAGGAAGACCGGTGCATGTAGTATCTGAGATTAGGCCTTTCTTCGAAACTGTGGCAGCTTGACCTGCAACGGGTGCTGCATTAGAACCCGCAGCCTTCTTGAACTTCTTCCCCATCATTTTCAGGCTTCTCTCGACAGCTGAACTCTACACAAATGCAAGAGAAATCGTAACGAGGAAATAACAATGACAATCCATAACGGGAAAGATATATCACTTGAAGCGTGGCAGAATTAATTCTAAAAGGGGCTGCGGATCTAATCATTTAAGAAGACACCATGGATGCAATGATGGTGATTTTACGACCTGCAGCTCCATAAATGACCATTACATCGTCATTAGGCTGAATGACCCCTTAACGCGTGCAACAGATTTTTTAAAGGTCTAATCGTAAGTATTCGTTAAATCGAAGGGGCAAAGTTTTAAATACGCATGCATTACCTTATCCCTGCATTTAACGGCATTTTGAAATCTGTACTTTATCAACCGGATTAAAATATAACTTAAAAGCTTTGAAGGAATCACCTTTTAAGAACTCTAATCATCGTTAAACGTCATTGTATCGCATTGGGGGGGTGAGTGATACTATCATTTGGGAGCTGTCTTGGAGAATGCCGATTGCGACATCGCATCGAATTAGCGCATGAGCACATTACCAGATGTATGTCAAGTGAATGCCGACTTCCGATTGCGATATCACATCGCATCGGGGAAAAGACCTGAGCGTCTTGTGAAAGTGTTTGGGGTTCCGCCGAATACCGATAGCGATATCGCATCGGGTCGGGGCTTATAACTTAAGGCGTTTTTCCACAAGAGGCGGTGCCGATAATCGATCGCCAATATCACATCGCATCGGGGTGTAAGATATGTGTTCATTTCGTGTGTGCATCGAATATCGCCGATCGCCGATAGCGATATCGCATCGGCAAGAACCAAGGTGATATTTAAATGTGTTTCTCTTGTTGTAGCGACATGCGATCTTGCGATTGATTTTTCGCACTAACCAAAAATGCTTGATATTTATTCAAAAAGGCTCTCATTCATAAATTCGTTTGATTATCATACCGTTTTTGAACAACTTCATTAATGCCAATTAAATTTTTTAAAAGGGACCCATTTCATATGCTAATCGTTTGGAATATAAGTGCTATGAAATGGGGGGTTGTTGTAGGGCACAACACGGACCTATAATATTTTTAATTTTTAATTGTCTGGCTCCTTGTCTTTCTTGGCGAGATTGGTGTTGTAGCTCTCTTTTTTTTCTCTACGGTCTTCCAACTTCCTTTATCTTGCATCTCCTTCATCTCTTCTAGTTCTTGAAACAATGGTGTCTTAGCTTCGCGATCAATTGTGTTCGTCCTTTTGAAGATAGTCGGAGAAGAGGTTTGGTCTAGGAGATCTGCTTTGTTGTCAAATGAAGATTTATTTTGCACGATAATCGAATCCTCATAACTGTTGACACTTGAGGGGTTGTCGAGTGCACTTTTTTGTTGTTGGGCAGGGCTTTCTCCATGCTTGTCTTGAGAGTTGTTTCTGTCTTGCCCAATTTCTTGTGATTCAGAGTTTTCTCTAGAGTATTCTTCTTTGATGACAGTGTAGTGTTCTTTTTGTGCTCCTTCCCACCAAGTAGATCTGTGGTGGCTTTTTTTACCAGGATTTTTTCTGGGAGGCTTTTGGGCAATTTTTGGCTAGATGGCCTGTCTCAAAGCAGGATCGACATAGGAAGAGGACACTTTCATAATCGAGTTTCTGGTTCCACACATAATCTTTACTTGTTAGGTTTATTTCCGCTGGGAATCCGGCACTGAAGTCCATTTCCACACAAATGCGTGCATAGGTGGTTCTGGCATATTCCTCTGTTTCTGGACACCTGCAGTAAAATTTCCCAATTGCATTTCTAATGGCTTTTAGCGAGGAGAGATTCCAGAGATGCAAGGGTAGGCTTGGCAATCTCACCCAAACTGGTGCTGAGGTTATCACTGCTGTTGAGGGATCAAATGATGGGTTCCATGGCTTCATGAATAAGCCTGATTTTTCCCAAAACCAAGGGCCGGAATCCATAATACATTGTTTGCTTTCAGGATTTTCAAAATCTACTATAAAGAAACCCCTAGCACAGGGGTAGATATTAATGTCATCAGAAATTACAGGCTTCCATACCTCGGAGATCCAATTGTGGAGAGCTGTTAGTCGCGGCCAAAAACCATTGAACCGACAAATTAGGGCACTTTCAGAAAACTTCAAAGCCTCATCGAGTGAGGCTTGGACCACCTGGACAGTGGGTGCTGGGGCTTCACTGACAATATGGGCAGGAGCTTGCCCTCCAGGAGCTGACGGCACTGAGCCAGCTGCTATTTTCGCGAAGCTGGGAGCCATATTTTACTTCCTTGTAGAACCCAGCCGTAGAGGAAAAAGACAAAAGATTAGATCTAGATCTAGTCGGAAAAGATTAGATCTAGATCTAGCTATAGAGGATTAGAACCCAGCCGCAAAGAGATAACCCAGAATATTAAATCTATCGCAGCCAGAAGAAACCTATCGCAGCCAGAAGCTGCGTTCAGAAAGGGATTATTGCCTTCCGAAGAAACCTATCGCAGCCAGAAGCTGCGTTCAGAAATAAATCTAGATCTATGTATATATCTAGATCTGCGTTCAGAAGCTGCGTTCAGAAATAAATCTAGATCTGCGTTCAGAAATAAATCTAGATCTATGTGAAGCTGCGTTCACGGCGAGATAACCAGCCAGAAGAAACCTATCGCAGCCAGAAGCTGCGTTCAGAAAAATCTCTCGTGAGAAAAAGCTGCGTTCAGAAGAGAGGAATAACCGCAGACGAAGTCACCGAAGAACCGCAGACGAAGTCACCGAAGAACCGCAGTCACCCAATATAAAACAATATAAAACAGTCACCCAGACGAAGTCACCGCAGACGAAGTCACCGAAGAACCGCAGCCACCGAAGAACCGCAGCCACCGAAGTCACCAACATCGTTCATTTGTGGACTTTTTTGGCATACGATCTTTTCCTAAAGGCGAGTCTAAGTAATGATGGATCAACGCATGAGTCCGCAATTCTTTTTGAAAAAAATTGCCTCCAGATCTGCAGGTTTCAATCTTATCGTGTAGGTGTACGGGTACCCACTCTAATTGACCATGTCTAAACTACTTGAGTCGGCTCGGCAGATGCGAAAGTTTCCATAGGAGTAGTTGGTTTTGAATGGATAATCGACAAGGGTTTCGTGTTTTAAATAAAGTCGTTGCTGACATTTGCATGTAGAGATATTATAAACAATGGTGGCGTAGAGATATTGATGAGGACAATTTCATGGTTTCAAGCCTATAAATACTCATTACAGCGCTATGAATCTACACAAGCAACTACTCTAATACATCGTTTCATTTCTGAGCATATTTTCATATTAGATTATAGTTTCAGTATATCTTGCAAGTGAATATGAAGGCGAGTGCAGTCCTAATTTCAGTTGTGTTACTCTTTGCTACTTCTCTTAGGTCTGCTTACTCTGCAGATCCGGATCCCGTTAGAGATTTTGCGACGGGATTGAGTACCTTCACCCTGCGTAACATTTTCAAGAATGGAGAAGTTAGTAGCGATACGGGCGGGATTCGAGCTGCAACCAATCCTCAAAACTTTCCTGCAGTCCAGTAATGTTCAATATATTCATGTCATTCATATTCACATATTATTTGCTTGTAGATATATTTTGTTTGTTTGTACATTTCATAATACGTTAATTAATTAACGGTGTTAAATTGATTTTACAGAACACAAGGGCTATCTGTAGTGAGGTTCAAAATGGTTCCGTGTGGAAGCAACCTTCCTCACACACATCCAAGAGCTTCAGAAGTTCTCTCCCTTTTGTCTGGAGGGCCCCTTCAAGTTGGCTTTGTTGACACCACTGGTATTGATCCAACTCATGCCAACACATTTTTTTCTCTTATTATCATGATGTCTATTCACTTATTATTATTATGTATATATATGATCTGATCATTGAAATTGATTTGCTGTAAATTAATAATTAATTAGGTGCTTCACACATTGATATTCTTTACCCGGGGGATGTTACCGTATTTCCTAGGGGTGTGCTCCATTTTGAACTCAACGTTGGAAAGGTGGAAGCTGATTATTTGTCGGCACTTAACAGTGAAAATCCCGGAACTTTGGTATGCCTTCCTCCCTGCACCAATTATATCTTCATTATAATTTGAAACCTAGTGCCGCAATGTTTCGAATGGTTGTTAATTATATAACGTTATGCGTTCCTATATTGTTTTATATGATTTCAGACGAGCACCGAAGCTCTATTTCATATTCCCCTGAGAGCGCTGGCAACATCGTTGAACGTGGACCAGAAGACAGTAAATGGGCTGAATTCGACAGTGCCCCGATACGCTCCTGGTCTGAAGAAAACTGTAAACAGTGGTTGTGTCCCTGGCAGAGATATTACCACAGCCTTTTAGTCAGCATTGCCTTCGCTTTCTCTATATAAAGTATAAATATAGTGGAATAAACTCCGCCAACGCGTAGGCGATCAAGTAGCCAGAATGACTTTTCTCTTTGGAAATTGAAATAATATTAATGATGTTGTAAAAATAAATGCTTCAAGATTGTGAATTTAATTCTTGGCTTGATTCATCTCAAATACTGAGTTTTTTCTCTCGAGACATCAGTTTACCTGTGTATTTCGGTTTCTACTATGACGTTTACGTATAACTGTGTACTCAACCTCTATGTAAGGTTTACTATCAAAATACGGTATCTCCTTTTATGGCTTTCGATGAAGAAATTAAAATAATTTGAAATATTAAATATAAATTATTTGAATGGTTAAATAAATAGATTAAGATTCTAATTTTTAAAGAAGAATATATGCTATTAGTAATTAAATTCCCACCTATACTTAAAAATAATTAGTAATATAAAATACTAATTTATTACTAAATTAATGATTTGAAATAAAGTAGCCTCATGTAATAAAACCAAATTATTTTTATAGTTTCTTTTCCTATATTTCCTTTATGTTTCATGTTTCAAATAAAAAAAAATTCAACAATTTTATATTTCATGTTTCGAATAAAAAAAATTCAACAAGGAAATAATTATCTGACTAAGTAGACCATGTTTTCCGTAATTTATTTGATAAGTCTATGAAAACATATATATTTTACCTCTTTAATTTTGAAAATGTGGAAAAACACATACTCTTATTTATAAATATAAATATCATTGAAATATCTTTAAAAAAAAATAAAAAATTATATATATATTTTTTTATCCCCTACATCTCACACATATATAAATGTGTTAGTAAGGGATAAAAAATATATATATAATCTTTTATTTTTATTACTCAACTTATTTTTTATTTTATAAATGTGCATTGTAATATTATTATAACGGATATCCATGTTAAATTTAAAGTTAATAATATAAATAATAATATAATATTTATGATAGAGTAAATATTTTTATATTACTTTTATATATATAAATAGTTGAAAATTAAAACATTTCAATAATAAAAAATATTTAACATATAAAAAATTTAAGAATTTAAGACATTTCATGTCCCGATATCAAGATAGGCATTTTCAACACCCACATCATTTGCTTGTGGATTTGAGAATATCTTTATCGGTACGAGAGCAAGTACTCTCGTACTGCAAACAATCCTCAAACGTGTCCTCTATTGTTTGCTTCATATTCACACATTGTGTCCTGCTTGGTGCATCATGTGTCTCATACATAAATGTGTTTTGTTTGTATGAGTTATAAATTTCGAATTTGATTATTGCTTAGTTATTTTATAGAATATGATGCCTGAGATTTAAAATGGTTATTGTATTTGACTATCTAAATTTTGGGATATTTAAATAATCAAATTAGCAATTTGCTTAACCTATTTAATTTACGAACTTTACAACCTACGT
Source organism: Pinus tabuliformis (assembly GCA_031772625.1). NCBI lineage: Eukaryota > Viridiplantae > Streptophyta > Pinopsida > Pinales > Pinaceae > Pinus > Pinus tabuliformis. The sequence goes on along the minus strand of CM062814.1, from coordinate 322,641,293 downwards.
TAAGATGACTGTCAACCTTGATCGTTAAGGTCCAGACATTGTTAACACCGCTGGTAATCTTAGTGTGAACACATTTTCTTATTAAAAAGGCCATTTGGTCAGAGTCATATCCTATATTAGAACTGTTCATATTTAAATTAATTGATTGCTAACCCACACATAGATATATTTTTTATGGGGAACCTTACCGTATTTCCTAGACGTGTGCGCCATTTTGTTCAACGTTGGAAGCGTTGAAATATTGGCTTTATATTACGACTGCATGTTACCGATCATATCTAAAGTTTTTTTGAATTTAGGAGTATTTGTCCGCATTAAATGGAAGTCCTGGCTTTCCGGTAGGCTTGCATGTTACCGATCGCATCTAAATTTTAATTTGAAGTGTAGTACTTCAAATTAACATAATCTACTCAATATGTATTTATTGTTTTATGGACAATGAACTAGAGATATAAATAGGTATTTAAAAAAATTGAAGTTTTTATCTATTTGTAATTTAAATAATTAGGTTTATGATTCTGAACCTATATCTAAAGATATCAACTCAACAAACATGTATGTTAGAATTGTCATTTTTTTACAATGAATTGAATTTAAAAGAATGTGCTTATGCTCTTAAAACCGCATGTAAAGCACACACACTTTTTCAACATTGTGGGAACAATTTTAAAAATACATATGCACTTTTGTGACTATTATGTTGTCTAATGTCTCTAATCATTAGCAAAGGATATCAATGATATTCTAGGATTTGAACATCAAGTATGGGTACTACGGTTCTTAACATGGTAGAGGAAAGAAATTTCAGTCCATATCATAGAGGTTACTTCTAAGAATTAAGGTCCCTAGACCAATAACTTGCACGACCATACTTTACATATTTAGAGCATCCTTGTCTTCCAAGTAAGAATACATGCATTTTTATAATATTTTAAGCATTATTTATAAGACTCAAGGCCCTTGACATGGTCATGGAAGCAAACATTGTGATTGGATCTTAAAGAAATCATTTTGGAAAACATAGCTATTAAAACCAACTCAAACCAACACATAAGACCTCATAAGGTTCTCCCCTCTTTCAATTAGGTTATCTCTCTCTCTCTCTCTCACACACACACACACACACACACATTCTCATTCAATTTCCCCCCTTATATCCCTCTTTCTCTCTTTCATCCACTTTGCATGTCTCCCCCTCTCCCAATCTCACCCTTCCCCACTATCCCCTTGTTGGAAGGGCTAGTTGAATCACTTCACTAGACCCTTTACATTAAAATAATTGACCAAACTCTCTAAAATATTTAAATTGGTTGACTAATTAGTCAAGCTAGGATTCCATGTTGGGTCAACAAATTAAGTAATTAAGGTTGTTAGTTGGATGTAATTATTGATATTTTGGTATAAATAAGATATATTATAATGAATGTAGTCGTGGTACTTGTGGATTAGTGCAAGAAACATTTTGACTAGCTTACCACAAATCTTGTTTCTTTGTTCTATATATGTCATGTGTTACATGTCTCTCTTTTCTTAATATTTTCTCAGTTTATAGATGTGTACATAACAATTTATACATTTCCATATATTAAAACATCGATCTTGTTGCTAACAATTTGTAAACCCGATTCATCTTAATATGCACACATAAATGTTGTTCCTATAAGAAAATTAATGTAGTTTGTAGTACCAATTGTATGAACGAAAGTAATACAAAAGATAGTTGCAAATTCGTAAATTCCTTTGAACAAGACATCCATTTGTAGTACCAATTGTATGAACGAAAGTAATACAAAAGATAGTTGCAAATTCGTAAATTCCTTTGAACAAGACATCCATCAAGTGAAACTCAACTTATTTTCTAAAATATATAAAATGTTGATGAACCACACTAGTAGATATTTTCCCTACAATCTAAAAAATGTAAAACTAAAGTGGTGCGCAATATGTGAGGATGAGACATATCCCACTTAGCAATGTCAATTGAATATATTAAATAAACCAAATTACATACAGATTATCATAAACAACTGGGTTACTAGTTGATCAACCCTATAACGCAAGGTGGAAGAGGAAACTCCTACCAAAGTTATGGCTATCAGAATTGTGGAAGATATCAAGGAGGAAGAGGATGCATGATCTGAGTGGAAATTGGTGGTTATCCACCTTTTCCATTAAATCACCATGGTCAATAAATTTTTTCTACTATTAGTGGTTTTGAATCCCATAGTTTTAGTAATCCATGGTATCCACCCATGGTGTTCGATAGGTCAAAGAAAACAAAATAAAAGTATAATCATACAATTAGATTTTACCATATACAACTATTCAATAGGTTTTATCATAGTGATTTATGGCTTTCACTCATGGTTTCTGTAACCTGTGGTATTGGATATATGACAAAAGGGCATGAATTTAGGTGAAAGGGCACCTTAAATAATATAAATACAAGACTTCACTAGTAAAACTATGAAATTGTTTCTCATGGTGTAGTCTAATGATATTTTTTCCACCTGAAAATATTTAAACTCTTTTCATGTGACTTGTATCTTGTAACATATGTGGATCGGGTGAATTTCCATAATATCTAAGAAATTCCTAAATAAAAAGTTGTAAACTTGCTTCCTTTAGTGCCAAAACATGAACTATTAAATTCAAAAAATATTCATATTGTAATTTAGGATAATAAAATCAGCCCCATAGGAGTAGGTATCTAGACTAAGATAGATCAATACTCCTTATCAATATGCTAAACACCGAGAAGAACTAAGGGAAAAAATATTCTATTTTTTTACACACAATGACCTTGATTAATATGTCAAACATTGAAAATGAATGTTAGATAGAGGAAATATCCTAGAAGAATTTGTTAAGTTACTTAAGGAAAAGTAGTTATCGCATTGAGTAATCAAATTATTAAACATAGTAATGAAATGGAAGGATGAACAATGACTGATCAAATATCTTCACAAGCTTAACCATGACAACTTTTATGAGGATCATGATCTTCAACTCAACTAGGAAATTAATGTGTACATGGTAAAATAGGTTGCAGTGACCTTTGGATCTCAAGTCAATATCTTACCTAGAGAAACATGGATTAAGCTTGGAAAAATGGTATTACATAGAACAATAAAATATCTAAAGCTAGCATATCAACACTTCGTGTAGTCGATTGGTATGATAAATAATATTCAAACAAGCATAATTGGTATCCTAAATCTCATAAACTTCAAAGTAATTGAATTGGTCAAGGGAATAACATCAAATATAGATCTAAGTGAGTGACCTTGGAGTATTAAAATGGAATCCACCATTTCCCTTGAAAGGGATAGTATCAAGTTAAGAGATAAAAATAAAAATAAATAAATAAAAATAAAAATTATATATATATATATATATATATATATATATATATATATATATATATATATATATATATATATATATATATATATATATATATATATCGTTAGCCCTTTGGACTAAAAAGAAGGCAAACCTTGGATCAAAATTTGGGATGAATATGATACTAAGTAATGAATGAATATATGATAGCATGGAACCTAATGATGAAGTAGAAATGTTAATAGGCTCACCACTATCCATTGGAGAAATTTATGATGTTGAAATGTACCAATGGCAACTAGAAAACTATGAATCGATGCCCAAATAATTTTTCTGTATAGAAATTATTTCAATTAGAAGAATTAAATTGTATTTTTGAGTCAAGGCAATGCCAATTCTATGTGAAAAAAATCAAACCTTGTCTTTGGTTCCTTCAAAATTAGAAGTCTGGTCGAGTATTCCTTTTTGCTTAAATGAATGGAATTCTTCCACAACACATCTTGACAAAGTATCTAAGTCAGTTGGATACCAAGGTCAAATGTAGAGTCTTGTCTAGACATTTACGAGACAAAGAGCTTGTTGGTGGGACACTTATGCACCCTGACTACAAACATGGATTACTTCAACAACATACTTGGCCAAAAAAATTGGTGGAAATAAAATGTCCAAGAAGAAAACATTCTAGTATTTAAGACAATATATGATCCTATTGAGAATAATGAATGTTGTGAGAAAGAACGTGTTTAGGCACATATTTGTGATCTATGCTGGATGAATTTCACAGAAAATGGTATAAATTTGAAGAGACGCAATGTGAAACCTTGTAGTGGTAAGATTTAAAGAAAATATTCATAAAGGACTTTAAATTCACACCATATGAGGAGGAAGAAGAAATAAGATAAGTGGTTCAAAGCTTTCACGACTTCATTGGAAAACATAACCCAATAAATATTACTTGAAAAGGAAAGATGAAGGTAAATTCCGCTTCAACTTCAAGTTGTAATAGAGTATCTTATCATGACCAAGCATCTGCTTGAATTGATAAGGAAAAAATAATAATTCTAGGTTAGAGTTTTTGATGGAAAAAGAACCATCTTCAAGTTGCTACTACCTAACCTTTTAGCCAACTTCATTCATAACAGCCCAATGTCCTTCCTACATCACATCTTACAATCCTCATGAGACTCATCATAAAGAAATTGCAATAATTTAAATTATACCTCATTAGTAGATTTATTCATGAGGTGAACTCTACATTTTTAGTTTACTTCCTATCATACCCAAACCCAATTAGTCCATAATCCAAATCATCATAAATCAAAACTTTAAATAAAAGTAAATTATGGAAATAATTTAGAAATTCATTAAATCAAATGCAATAATTAATACTTATCTCTAGTTTTCTCTTTCTCATTTGATTGACATGTACTGAGCGATTTTCCAAGTCCGTCTAGCACTTAATAGTTCTCATACAACCCCATGCAATCTTCAACTCACATGCATTAAGATAGTTGCCAAAATAGGAAACATCTAGTGGTGGAAATGCTCCATGTAATACTTAGTCTTCTACTCAAACACACCGAATCAATTTCCAAAAATGACAAGCATCCAATGGTGGAGGTGCTCCATGGATCTTCGATCTTCTACTCACACACACTAGATTGATTTCCAAACCCAACAAGTATCCAATGGTGTATTTCCTCCATGTTATCTTAATTCTTCGACTCCCAGACACTAGATCTGTTGCAAAACCTAGCAAGCATTGGGTGGTGGATATGCTGAAAATATGACCATTCGCTTCACCATGAGTATGGGAACTACCAATCCCAAGAGTCTTCAGTCGACAGGAATATTATCATAGGCCCAAGAAGTCCCATATCTACCTCTCCAATATCATCATAGGCCCAAGTAGTCCCATACTTCTTGTCCCAATAATTGTTAGTAGTTAGTATGTCGGTCGATCCCACATCACAAATATATACACATTATACAACATATGCACATATACACATTACACAACATATACACATATGCACATTACACAACATACACACATATACACATTTCACAACATCATCACTTCCCCATGCTCAGGAAACCCCCAATCTTGAGTGGTATAGCTACCCAAATATCATATTAGGAAACCACCAATATAGATGGTCTACATATGTGGATTGTAAATGATAACATATGTGTCTCATACTTTAACCAAGGATCTATTTTTTAATTAATATACCTATTGACATGATATTCAACATTTCCTATTCAAAGACATGAAATAAACATAAGTGTTTGAATCTCATGATATTAAAATCATAAATCATCAAGGATTGCTTTTTTTCAATTGATTCCTCACACAATCAAGAATCTTAAACATGTTATTCATACATGCATTCGATTCATAAACATTATTCGTTATTCTTCCATGAGAATGATCCCTAACGAGAACCGATCAATTTCAATGGCATTTTTACACATGTGTTTACATTACCATGTTCATGAATATACATATACACATAATCACTTATTTGAATGAGATCATAGTTTAGAGAATCCCTTCATCTATGGAAATTATGCATAGAATTAAAATAACAATTTCCAATGTAGCCAAAGGAATTATTTTATCTAAATTCCTCCCTTTTACCTTATTGCCATCACCAACAACTTTAGTTGGTATTATTGTTGTTGCCATTATCATTAGTGTGTTTAAATTCAACATTTCTCTTATGGATGCTATTCATGTGGAAACACATATTCATCATATTTTTAAAGATAGGTATATTGTCTTTCTATTATGATGGTTCTCTACCAAATACCTATAGGTTTGAAGGACATATTTCATCCCTTCTATGTAATATGACATAAGGAATGCATATAGAGGTGTCTTGGTCATGCCAACAATGCACTTCCCAAATATGTTCCAAGTTACTGAAACCATTCAATAACCTTACTGATTGTCATATCATGGCAATTGCAATTTTTCTTTGCTTTTGTGTTTTTCTCATGATTGTCACATAACAGTTCATTTTTATTCTCATGGACCCAACTAGTCCCCTAGATGTTCTGTTGCCTTTACCTATCTTCAACTACCCTCTATTCATATACATGGTTCTATCTTGGTTGCATATTTATGTTGGGTCCCACTCAGCTCTCCTTAGCTCCTCCCCATATATCCATGGGTTTCTTTCCACACCCAACCGATTTTATCAAGGCCCCTAAAGCATGAAAGTTGAAAAGGAAAAATCAAGAGGAACAAGAGCATTAATAAAAGGAAAAATATTCATGACAACAATCATAAAATCATAAAATAATTTAGCATGACCATGTGCATATTCCATAGTGAATAACAAAAAAATATAAATTCATTCATGAATATACATGAAACATATAACCAACCCAAAAATTGACACAATATTAATGAGTTCAATGTTCAATGCACTTTTCAACATCATAAAATAATACATATATGTGTTCGGTTTTCAAGTTGAGTGCATTCTAGAGATCTTTTTACTGGTTCAAAATTCCAATGCTAAGAAATAGTCCAATAAGGACTCATATCTCTCTCTCTCTCTATATATATATAGATATATATATGTATATATATATATGTGTGTGTGTGTGTGTGTGTGTGTGTGTGTGTGTGTATACACACACGCACACACATAGATCAAAGGTCCTGAGGTGATGCTCCCCCCATTCCTCCTACACTACTTTCTATCGACTCTTATGCCTGTAGGTCATTTGCTTCATCTCCCTTCTTCTTCAATCTATTGTATCAATCCCTTTCAAGTTCTCCCCTTCATAATGCCAACAAGAACTATTTTCCTTTCTCTTTCAGCATTACGAGGCCTCTTTTTGGCCCTATAAACATGACACTTGTCCACATCTCGGAGGGTTGAGGTGTGTTACAACAACATATGTATATAGCACATGTTTTACATGAACATGGTATTCAATTTTTCCTATTCCTTTTGATTTTTGATAAGTCCTCTTTTCTCTACCTTGTAGTTCTTGATCTCAACCTTCAAACTATTGCTAGTTGTTTCCTTTTCCAAGGAACTTTCTCTTTCTTGTTCATAATTGACTTGGTCCATTTCATGCTGTGCCATGCTGTTATCCATGCCTTCCTTCTTGATAAAACTGAGACTTTTCATTTTTCTTCTCTTGCCTTGTCTTTTGTATTGTCACAAGCACTCAATTGTTATTTTTAATCAATACAAATAAATTAGCTATTATCTTGTCATTCTATTTCCAAACATGTTAAACTATAGCTATAGACACGTCTCAAATTGCTATCAGTGACATGTCTCAAAACACATGACATAAATGTGTACCTTTATGTAGCTCAAAATAATTCGCAAAAATCAAAATTTACATACACTTGTACATATCTTCTTAATTAGTTACATTCGATGTCTTTATTGAGACCATCATCACTAATCGAGAACTAGCCTCTTTGACAAGGCCATGGATAGAAAATGTATTCAAAGTCTTTACCAAGGCTATCCACCATGACATCTACAATCCTAAAAGTTAGTTAGAAGCAATCTAACATAGTAGCATCTATCCTTTCTAGAATTTAACCATCATAATATCATCATACAATGCACAATCTACAATTAACACATAACCATCACACATAGTGCCACAACCAACACCTACTTGCAATAATTACAAAACATTTTACTGTATATTTGAGTCACAAGATATCATGCCCTCAAAGGTCTAGCATATAACATTTTCACTCGAGCCCATCAAGTTCAAGTAGTAAACTTGGATGTCCTAGCCCCATATTGAAATAACAACCATTGCAGGATTTAACTATCCTCCCCATATGCTAAACACTATAGTTGGACCAAGAAGGTATTGAACATTGATGACAAGAAACCACAAAAAATATCATGACAATAACAATTAGTATATTGAAACATCCAATCCTCCAATTCATTGAAGCTCTTTGCCACATGTAATATGAAAATTATGGGATTCCACATCCCACTCAATGTGCATATATTTATATGAATGCTTAAAATTCACTTAATCAAGCAATGCGATGCAAACACAATAACACATGGATTTTTCTCCAAATTCCTTCTATTGTATGATCATTCACATCTATAAAAAACACCCCATTTAACTAGTAGTGTTCATATACTATAAGCACACTTCTTCATGTCATCAGTTCTGTAACTTTTAAGGAAATGACAAGCATCCAAGGTCATGCAATAGATTGTCCCAACCTTCAGGATGTGAGAAAGAAAATTCATGAAAATTCATTGTGTGTCTAATAATTCAAACATCATTATAGTTAACATGCAATCCATAATCAAATTCTATAAGAAGCACACAATCATATTCCCTTTCAACTACTACACTTAGAGCTTGAGCTTCACTGATCTCTAGAAGTCCATGGATTGAACCTTCTACTTTGATACCACTCTGTAACAACCCCTAGCCCATAGCCCATACCAAGGGTAGAATAAGGTGTTATTATCATTGACATGACCTCCATAGTCTTATTATGGCAATGGTGTCTTAAAAATTATTATTTTTCCAAACTCCTCAAAACTATAAACTAGTGCCACCATTATGTCTGACTCAGTAAGAAATTTTCTGGTGATATAATACTTATCGTAAACTAACTCTTAGGTCAAAATATATGGTCGTTTAAATATAGACCGCTAAACACTTGCCACATCAACATTATTCTACCATGTGAGATCCATATGCACCCCATGTGATGCCCACATGGCAACCCTCCATCCCTCGTTGGAGGTCCACATATCCTTAGTCACACTCATGTCACACAACCACATCATTGTTTCATCCTCAACCCCATCATCTTGGCCCCCACCTGGCATGTAATCAAACCCCATTATGTGAAATATTAGCCCTCGGCCCAGTCCCTTGACTAACCGTGACTTGCTACTTAAAAGCTAGGGTGAGATGGATTTTATTTACATCACTCAATAGGAGGAGTTATGATTTATCGTCATTGTCACCATGCCCTTCTTGGCCCCACCATACATGGCTCATAACAAAATGTCTGGTGTGAGACTAAAAAAAATCCTCATTAGCCGACAGGTTGACTTCTCCTCTCAATCCGTCTCTTAGTAGGTCTCCATAGCCTATATTGGAAAAGTATTGAGGTTCAAGATTGTGTTAAATGTTAAATACCTTCTCTGTTAATCACAGTTGTTGGTCGTCGACCTATTTCCATAACACATGTATTGACTCCTCCAATGGCCCAAGATGATGTCATGTTGATGTCATCCTACTGACATGGCCTCCTCCAAAAGTACCATGTCCCACTCACTTTAGAGCCCCCAGACCCTCCGATATAGTTGAATCCAATTTTCGCATGATAGACTCTTGTGGTGCCATGTTAGCCTAGGTCCACATCATGTTGCCACCTAGTCTAGATCCCACTAGCCTCGACTCTTTGGTGCAAAACATATCTTTCTCGTTATAATTAAATATCAATCTTGACCATCCATTTTTCCTTGGCACGTGGAGAAACACACAAATCATTAATTCCTGGGCGATACAAATTAAATTCACATTAGTTATCGACTGATGTTTCTTGTCTCTCAGCCCTCACTTCCTCGTCGTCGTGCTTTTAGACACCTTTGAGGGTTCCCTAAGGTCCTGAGATGGGGATATTGTCACATTTGTTACTAGAAAAAAAGTATTTGTCTCAATCCCTCCTCCTTCGAAACTTAGTTGAATCCTTGTGCGACTCCCTCCTAATCTCATATGTATATGTATGTATATGTGAGCCTTTACCAATAACTCTTGATGCCTGGAAACACCTATCTCTCCTAATATTTTCATATATATATGAAGGCCTATCTCTCCTGAGATTAATAAGAACTCGATCCAGCTTCCTTATTGAGCTTCACTCTTATATATATCTATATATCTATATATAGGCACTCTTTGTCTAAGTCAGTTGACAACACAGGCCACATAATACCAATCACTTTCCTACCGTACAATATAACTAGTGAGACAAATATTCACGACCATATCCATATTTCCATAGTATATACATGTATGAGCATCTAAAAACATGATTTGATTTGCAATAAATCAATGGCTGAAAAAAACAATCAGTTCACATGCCTAAGATCAACTAGTAAAATAGGGGCCATATATTTCAAACGAAAAGGCTTTATATTGGCTTTAACTCAACATTGCACATAGGAGCATGAATTATTCATCACATTACATAGGCATATGCATTCCTTATCAAGAATAATGGGAATATCCATTCCTGATGACTAACACATGCATTTTAAGAACAACAAAGAACACTCATGAACTTCTGCATTATAATCAAATGCTTAAAAATATAGGAAGAAAACTTATCTTATGTCTAAAATCTTGGCAACTAAGATTGAGACACCAAATCTCCACCCAAGCATAGATTGGCTTGCACTACAATCTTTCTTGTAGCCGATCACCCCCAAGCTAGTTTTAGAGCTTGAGGAAGAGTGCTCAAAGGAAACTGCTCACACCATCAACACCACTACGAGACAAGAGATCCACCTATCTCCACCCAACAACCAAATACCTTGATACCCTAGTGTCTCTACCCTCAACCAAGAACCTAGAGGACACTAGAACACTGCAAACCTGTTGTCAAGCCTTAAAAATTGTCTTATTGATAGTTAATCATGAAAAAAATATTTTCATAGCCCATTTTGTGCTCCTTTGTTGTTATTTCCTCATTTTCTTTTGTGCGCACTCCCTTGAGGTTAAGTTCTCCCTCTGTAAGTGAATTCCACTTCTTAGGTGCCACATTGTCATGTGTTCTCGGACCAATCCTGTGGGTTTTTTCCTTTCTATTTTCTTCCTCATTTTTCCAGTGTGATACCACTCTATCATTAGGTATTATAATTGTGTTTCCTCTTCCTATGTGTTCCCCAACATTGTGTTTCTTTCCATCTCCCTAGGAAACTGTCATTTATCTTCGAAGGAATTCCTCCTTGCCTGGATTCCAAGAGTTTCCTCCTTATTTTTCTTTATGCTAGCTCTCATGCCCTATATTCATACTCTATGTTTTCCCCTCCTATCCCTACACTACTCTGTTTGTTGATTTTCTCCCATCAATTTGTTTCCACCATAGGTGGTTGTGGAAATTTTGGTATGCCATCTCTCCACACCACTCTCCCATGTAGTGAGCGTTTCTCCACCTCTTTCAATTAAATTTTTATATTATCCTTTTGCTTTTGTATTTTCCCAAAGGAGTATGGGATCCTCCTCTCTTCCTCTCACTTAATTCAATGTGCAGTTACGCCATTTATAGGACCACCAATTAGCCCATGATTGGTATTAATAACCACTTCCTTCTGTTCCCAAGAAACCTCCTCCTCAAGCTCTCAAATATGTGTCCCATGTCTTAGTTGGTTTATATTTGAGTTATAAGAATGTTTCAAGTGTTTATAAGAGGGGATTAACCCAAGGGGGTTCTCACATTAATTCTATGACCTGGTGGGATGATGGATTCTTGCACCCCACCTTCACTCATTCCAAACACCCCATTTGAGGACCATCAGTCCATCTAAATAAGCTAACATAATCCTTTTTTGAGAGGTGAGTTATACACGAGGATATTCTATGGGAGATCTCCTTTGAAGATGTTGAAGCAATAATTTAATAGATGGCCTACCACAAATCTCCCAACCCTAAGGGTTTATATCTTAGTTTTTCCAACATTATTGGTCCATAGTAGTACTAGATGTCCAACAGGTAATGGAAGAATCCAGACAGTCAAAATCCATCCTCAAAGTCTTCAATGCCACTTTTCTCATATTAATTCCAAATAAATACAAGGGGGAGGACTCGAATGGATACAGGCCTATCGCCTTATGAAATTTCATCTACAAATTCATTGCCAAAATCATTTCCAATAGGTATACACCTCTCCTTCCATAGCCCATTTCACTAGAGAAAGCATTCTATGTTGAGGGGTGCCAAATTCTAGATGATATCATGGTATCACACAAAACCATCCATTCCTTAAAAAATTCAAAGCAGGTGGCATGATACTCAAGTTGGACCTCTTAAAGTCCTTCAAAAATCTCAATTAGTTCTACCTATTCAACATTCTTATAACCTTTAGTTTTAATCTAGAGTTGATTGAATGGATCCAAAGCATGTTATATTTTGCATTCTTCTATATTCTCATCAACAATTCTCTGACCAATCCATTCATAGCATCTTGGGCATTCTTTAAGGAGATAATCCTTCACCATTCCTCTTCATATTGGTAGTGAAAGGGCTGAGATGATCCTTTAAAGTGGTGGTAGAAAAGTAAAAGATCAAACATCTTTGATTATTTGGAATAGATCTTCCTCTAACTTATCAACAATTTGTAGACAATACTTTTAGAATGGAAACCGCCACTATTTAATAGGTTAAGGGCTTCATACAAATCATATACAATTTCTGTCAAGCCTCAGGTATGCAGATTAACAAAACCAAATCTCAAGTTTTATTTTTTAACACCCCTCTCTTTGTATATTGACACATAGAAAGCATCCTGAAATTCCACATATGAAAACTCCCCTCTAAGTACTTTGATGTCGCTCCTGCAGAAAACTCATTCAAATGTAAGTTATGGGAAGAACTTATAACCAAGATCAATATTAAGTCGACGAGATGGGCATTTTGCTCCTTAAGTATGGTTGGGTGCCTCATCCTCCTACAATCCCTCCTTCTCTATATTTTCTCTATCCTCATGGCCCCTACTTCTATTCAAATTGAAATCTTTTGAATTTAGTGCACCTTCCTTTGGAGGTGACCCAACATGGAGAAAATATGGTCCCTAGTTGCATAAGACAAAATTTGTTTACTAAAAATGAAGGGTGGGTTGGGATTGCATGATCCCACCACAATGGAAATAATCCTTGGTGCTAAAACATGATGGAGATGGATCCAAGGTGGATAAGATCTATGGAAGTGTCTTTGTTATTGGAAGTATGCCAATCATGCCCCTCCTCAGCTCCTTATTTGAATGCATTTCCCCCACATAGGCTCTTCCCTCTAGACTATCGGAAAAAAGGGCATGCACCTAATTCAACAACACTATTTCTGGGAAATCATACATGGATGCTCTACTTAGTTCTAGGAAAGTTCATAGAAACATCTCTCCAAATTTCAAACTAAATAAATTTTAATATCTCTACCAAATTCACTAGTAATTTTATTGATTATATCACAAAAAAATTTCATTTCTTGAAACATCCTGAAGGTAGGATGCTCAAAATACCATTTCTCCTTGAAAAGTCTCTATTTTCCTTTATAGTTGGGGCCTTTTACATTCCAAGATATGATCTTAATGTTGAAGGTGGGTTGGTTGCAAAGTAGACTTCCAAGATTAATTTGATTCGCTCTGAGTTGACTAAGATCCCTCTTTATTCTTCTAAGATTTGTTGATTTTTTTTCTACCATTTTTCTTTTCTTTCCTGTGGGGTTTTGTTGTCTCCTTCATTGATTTTGGTTTGGACTCCTGACGATCTCATAGAGGGAAAAATAGGTGAGGGTTTGGAAACTTTTTAGCAAGTCTTGAGAAATTCCCTACCCAGTTGTTTAACTTGGTATTTCAAGAAGGAGTTTGGGTCCGTATCTTTCCACATATTGGCAATTGTTTGGAGATCTAGTGAGTCTAGGTCTATGTCCTCATTGGTATCCATGGAGGTGTCAAGGCCACAATTCAGACCAAGTTAATAAAAGGGAGGGGTGTTCGAAGGTGGTGATGAGATGGAGGGTTGATTAATGAGAGTGATCAGTGGAGGTTTGGAATTCAATATGTTAACTTCTAGGAGCATATTGGGAAAAGAGGGATCTAGGTTATCCAAAGAGGAGAGAGGCTCGAAGCGATAGGTGGTAGTCAATTTCTTTGCCGAAAGAGCTAGCTGCAAGGGAGGGTGTTTGGACCCTTGGACTTTCCCATTGTCTGTGAAAATCCATCAAAATTAGGGAGAGGAATATGACATGGGTTGGTGTTAGCTATAAGAAGAGTACAATTTCTATATAGATGGTCATACTCATGGAATTTTATTCAATGGAAGGGATTGTGTTCATAATCTATGTTTACTTCCATAGCTCGTCGTAATAGTAAATATCAATGGATTTTGGGAGGCCTATTTGGTGGGTTTTGAAGCTTTTACAAAGTGGCTCAGGGCATTTCCAACGCCAACTAAGTTCTCCTTGTCCCAAAACTCTCGTGGGAGTGAGTACATTTGAATCCATAAGCGAAGGTATAACCTGGTTGAGTTAGAGATGTACTAGTTATTTTCAAAGACACAAGTTCTATCTTCAACATTAGCATATATTATGGTAAAAAATATTTTAGCTCCTAATTCAAGTTTAATATTTCCCGTATGTGTCCATTTTTTATGGATCCAATAGTAGAGTGCTTTCTCCAAGGGAAAATTACCCAATTCTTTTCCTATTAGAGCATGATGTTGCATATATTGAATGTATTCTCCAATATGATTGAACCTAACTTCATATTTGGGATCTAGTGCTACTTTTTGGAGGCAACTCTTTGGTGAACATTTTTCATGCAAAGTGTGAGGTGGAAAACCATGTTGAAAATCCGAGTTGGTGTGTTGGCTTTAGACATTAACGCTTGAAACAGAGGCCTACCCAAAGTGACTGTAACCTATTGCAATCTGATTGCATAAAAGAACACCACTCCTTCCCGTGAGACTAGCCATGGAAAGAGTGGTTAAAGAATTACAAATAACAAATAAAATTACGCTCTAGAAAATGGAAAAAAATGATGAAACTCAATCTTACTTTTTTATTTTTAAAATTTAAAATCATTAAACATATTAATGTTCAAACCAAATAAATCAATTATTAAATTAATCATACAACAATATTCTTAAATGCACGTCTAAAAGGATACATGAATTAAAAATACATCATAATTTTGATAAAAACATGAGTCTCTAACATCTATGTATCTAAAAAGATACATGCATTAAAAATACATCATAATTTTGATAAAAACATTATTCTCTAACATCTATGTATTTGAGAACTTATATCTTCAAATGGATTTTTACAACTAATAGGAGATAAAAGTACAATTTCAGCATTGTATTTTAATTTTAATTGTATTTTAATTTTAATGTATTATAATTTTAATTAAAAAAAATTATTTTATAAATTAATAATTAAAATATATTAAAATTAAATTTAAAATTAATAAAAAAGAAAAATAAATATAAAAATATATTAAGCATATTTACATTTTTAAATTAGACATAAATATTATATTTATATATATATGAATTTGAAAATGATTTTGTTTTGTTTTATAAGATGAGTTTCATTAAAAAAAAATTCGGACTCAAATTAATAGATTTAAATAATATTTAATTACATTTTTTTTGCAAATTATATACTATTTTTTTACATTACAAACACACAAATTATTTTATATGATACAGTGTGAGTGGCCCTAATGGTTAAGAGTATGTGTTTCCTCCTAAGAGGTCATAGGTTGCGGGATAGAGTATGTATGCTTAGTAGACTTAGAAATCAAATTGCTATGCGAAAATAGATCCCTTATCTCACAAACAAAAAAATCTCATACACAAATTTAGTACCTAATTTGATAATAACCTTAAAAATAAATAATAAATATATAAATCCGACGGTGATAAAAATTCCTGTCAGCTCCGTTATTTTAAAATTACAATTTACTTCATAAACATCCTGATCACCCACATTATCGAGGAGTAAAAGTCTCACCCGATCTAAACAAATTCATCACCAACATCATTGTTTGGCATATCCTTCCAAAGAGCGAATCTAACTAACGATGGATGAATGCATGCATTCGTCCCCAATTTTTTTAAAAAGTTTGGTCTCGAAGTCTGCCATATCCTTCCAAAGTCAAGTCTCGGTCGAAGATTGTATGGGATCTGCTGGTTTCCATTTTATCACATATATGTGTACCCACTCTCATTGACCATGTCTAAATCACTGGAGTTCATTAAAAAAACACAGTACATTCACTGAGCGTATTCCATTTTATATGTTTATTTCTACTATCATAATAGCTTTGACGTTTACGTATAACTGTCTACCCAACCTGTATATACCGTTTGCTATCAAAATACGGTATTCGCTTTTATCGTTTTCGATGAAGAAATTAAAATAATTTAAAATGTTAAATATAAATTATTTGAATGGTTCTGTTTTAATCAGTTAAATAAATAAATTAAGATAGCATTTTTTAAAGAAGAAATATGTTATTAATAATTAAATTCCCAGAGATTTTTAATGGTTAAAAACAATTAAATTCTCACAGATTCTTAAGAGCTAAAAATATAAAATATTAATTTATTAATAAATTAATGATGTGAAGCAAAACAATTTTAATAGTTTATTTATTTATTTATTTTAGGTTTCATATAATTTTTTTTTCAAAAAAATAGTTATGGGATTATGTGGTTTTTCAATGAAATAATTATGGGACTAAGTAGAGCATGTTTATGATACTATTGAGTCTATAAAGATTTCACTGCTAAGTGTGATGTCCTAGCAAATGTAAATATTTATTTACCATATTTAAAACAAATTGAATACTGATTAAGTTTATATAATTAGTTAATTTTGATTCAAATGCATGAAAAGTGGAATGCCAGAATAATGGCAATAATTGTTTGATTAAAGTTAAATGAGAATGAATTGTCTAAAGGGTGACACTTTTATTTCTCAAACAATTAGGCTCGGCAGTTACCCAACCCTAACTACTTCCTTGAGAAATTTATTCAAAAAAGAGATCAAGAGGATGGAGGCATCTGAAATCTGGAGAGAAAAAAGAGGAATAGATTGAGGGATATGAGAAAAGAGATTAACTGTGCTGGAAGGACAGACAATGACAAAGTAGCTAAGTTTGGTTAAGGCCAGATCGCTACTACAGTTCAAGACGGAAGTTCTGCTAAGTCTAGTTACCAGATAGCTACTACTGTTCAAGATGGAAGTTTTTGATGACGGTTTTTGGTTAAGACCAGATAGCTACTACTGTTCAAGAGGGAATTTCTTGAGGAGGGTTTCTGGTTAAGACCAGATCACTACTACTTTTCAAGATGAAAGTTATTGAGGAAAAACCGTGTGAGGCATAGCTCGGGGGAGACTTAAATGCTAATTAAAGTCCAGTTCAAGTGAGATATAAGCGAGACAGATAAGTATAATTTGGAAATCCTAGTTATTTAATCAAAAGATAGTCCATTTCAAGTGGGATATAAGCGAGGCAGATAAGTATAATATGGAAATCCTAACTATTTAGTTAAAATATTGATCTTCTAATTAGCATGATGGATATATTTTAAGTAAACTATTTACTATTAAATTATAGACCTAGTAGTTAAGAACAGATTGTGTGAACCTGCAGATATCAAATTATTTACTATTAATTCAGAGAGACAGTAAAAAAGGTAAAGATGGAAAACCTGTAGATAACTAAATTATTTACTGTTAATTTATGGAGACAGTAAATGAAGTAAAGATGGTGAACCTGTAATGACGAAATTAATTATTGTTAATAACAATGGTGAACCTCTAAATAAATGAAATTATCTACTCTTAAATTCATAGAGACAGTTCACCTAAATAATGAAATTAATCACTATTAATTCATAGAGATAGTAAAGACAGTTCACCTGTAAATAACGAAATTAATTACTGTTAATTCATAGAGACAGTAAATGAAGTAAATGAAGTAATGATGATGAACCTGTAAATAAATTCATAGAGACAGTAAATCAAGTACAATGGTGAACCTGTAAATAAATGAAATTATCTACTGTTAAATTCATAGAGAAAGTTCACTTGTAAATAACAAAATTAATTATTGTTAATTCATAGAGACAATGAAATTAATTAGGGTTAATTCATAGAGACAGTAAATGAAATAGCCATGGTGAACCTGTAAATAAATGAAATTATCTAATGTTAGATCAGGGAAATTATTTACTGCTATTTCATAGAGATAGTAAATAAAGTAAAGATGGTGTTAAATTAGGTAAAATTATTTATTTACGGGTAAGTCACAAATTTAGTAGATGAACAAGGTATGTGCCAAATAGTTATTACTGTTGTTCCATAGATTTTGCACAAGGGAAAAGTTTGTGTGTAATTTTAAGTTAGAAAAAATGCAAACAAACGCTCCCATTATCCATAGTTGTTGAGTAGAACGTGGAAGTTTGGATGAGGAACGGGGTTCTGCCTCAAAGAGAGAAAGATAAGATGGAGGGTTTCAAGCACCAACTTAGCTCAAATACGGCAGAGCTGGAACTATATTTAGCTGAAGGTTAAGCTTAGAAAGAAAAAAAAATAAAAAAATAAAAAGAAAAAAAAAATGGAAAAAAACCTTTCCAAACAAGAAAGTAAATGCAAGATATAGGATGGAGGGTTTCAAGCACCAACTTAGCTCAAATAGGGCAGAGCCGGAACTATTAGCTCAAATAGGGAAGAGCCGGAACTATATTTAGCTTAACGTGATACTAAAAAAAAGAACCTTTCCAACCAAGGAAGTAAATGCAAGATACACTGTTGAAGGAGATGACCGCAACAAAGATGTAACCAATGTAAAGGCCATAAACAACCTGCTGTAAGTTAAAGAAAATACAACGCCACATTTCAGAACGAACAATATTATAAGATTTTAAATACATGGAGTACTAACTAACAAATTCATGGGGAGGGAAAACCCTAGAGAAATACCCCGTAATGATCCTTAATAGGAATACAAGTGATAACAAGCAAATAATACATGCAACAAATTATAAAAACGAAATATTCAACAAACACGCATGTAAAAGCTGCAAATGGAGAACTTCTGAGTCATTTTATTATATTTATGCAAGTCAAATACAATAGATGATGGAATGGTGCACTTGGGATTGTCTGAAAGGACAAGCAGGACAAAACCCAGGCAGGAAAATGGCTGAGCTGAAGGTTGCCAAGCTGCTGCACCAATCTGCACTAGATTGCCTAGAAACTACTGCTTTACTAAAGTTCGAATGGCTGGAAGGTGCAATGAAACTGCCCAGAAATTATATGCTTTTAAGCTCGAACGCCTTGGCCAAAACCCACAAAAACCCATAAATGATTTGGCCCGATTTGGACTTCCAAAAATCAACCCCCAAAGGCACTATTCAATCCCCAACAATTCTACATTGTCTGCTGCAAAGATATGACTTAAAACCCCACCTTCGGTGCTCAGAAAATTATGAAACTTTGTATTTGGGATCCTTGTCAAAAACCCATAAAAATCCTAAAAAGGATTTTGGATGGTTTAGACCTCTGATTTTCGACCGCCTTCGAGCATCACCTTAACTCTAGATGTCAATTTCGACTTGCTGGAAACTGTATGTAAATCCACTTGGAAAATTCTCCAAAATGCCGAGTTCACCTGTGATATCCAATCCTTGACTCCCCATATGATCTCTTGGCCCAACTCAGTTGCTCCCAAGTACCACAAAAATCTGTTATGTGGCCTCTGCATTGTCTCCTAGCCCAGCAGTTTGAATTGCTGGAATGCTGGCTCAGCTGGTTGTAAAACATAGCAAGAACATTAGTCTAATGTTGCTACCTCAACTCCCCAACTCTTGGACAAGCAATCAGATCTCTGCCTGCCTCAATCTCCCTCTGTGTTTTTCCTGGCTGCCCAGAAATATGCACTCCTTGCTCTGCACTAGTTGGTGGTGTTATTCACAAGCCTAGAACTCCTAAAATAATTTTAGAATTGCCTCTCTAGGGTGGGCATGGATGGTCCCCCAAAGTAGAGGTTGAATCTCCCGCTTGAGAGATTCGTGGCTAAACAGCAAGTTGACTTAGCTAAACAACAGAGTGAACAGTCAAGTGATTTTGTTTGCAAGATATATGAATAAATCCAAAATGGGAGTTGTTCCCTCCTTATAGCTCCTTGGGCCTCCATAGCCTCATGTGGGCCCCTCCATCCACATATTCGACTCTCCCTCCAAGTTATTCGAATGGGCCAATTCGAACTCCCATGTGGGTGGCTCCCATATTATTTTGGAGAATTTGGTATCTACAGATAAATACTAATTCCCTAGATAAGTTGCGATATCTAGAACAATAGTTTAAAGCACTTTAGCCTTTTCCTATAAAAAATAGATAAGACAAAGAAGATGAGAAGACCTACAAGGTAGTTCCGCTTTCCTCTTGTCTCCTTTGTATCGATATTACGCTCCTTCCCATACCTAACACACTTGAGAAGTAATTCTAAACATCAACAGAAGACAAAGAACCGATCAAAGAAAAAGACCTATTGAATACAAGTAAATGGAATCAGATACATTCACACATATAAGCATCATATAACAAGAAAAGCATATGGAAAAAGGTTCAAATATTTTATTGAATAGAAAAAAGGATTACAACCATCAAGTCTGATTCGAAGTCACTCCTCCAGCTTGGACTCCATCCACATCACATCAAAAGCATGACAAACTTGTAGCATAACAATACTTGTCTCAAAGTCAATTCTCATAGAAACATTATCTCCTTACAATTCAACATAGTCCAGCCCCTGATCACATAGATGAGTGTTCAATTTATAGGAGGATAAAGGAGGTTATGTCATAAATGGGGGTATTGAATGGCCTTCCATACTTAGAATTAGTTCCATGGAGAAAGAGATGAGAGGATAGGATGGATCTTAACTCATTCCTCATCTATTTTTGAGCTCATAGGATTTGATAAGTGAGGGCAACTTCTAGAATACTTAAGAGATAAGAATATTCCCCAAACCCTATGTGAATTTTGCTCAATCTCACCCAACACAGGTGAAAGAGGGCCTAAGTGCTCTGCAGAGCACCCTGGCATGGACTCAACTACTCTGCAGTGCACCCTTACATGGGCCTACCTGCGCTGATCCCTTTAGAGGTCATTTTAGGATGTCTTCAAGCCATGAAATTATCTGTTGTTAAATTCATAGAGACAGTAAATTAAGTACAATGGTGAACCTGTAAATAAATGAAATTATTTACTATTAAATTCATAGAGACATTTCGTCATTTAGACATTTCACCTATAAATGACGAAATTAATTACTGTTAATTCATAAAGACAACGAAATTAATTACGGTTAATTTATAGAGACAGTAAATGAAGTAACGATGGTGAACCTATAGATAAATGAAATTATCTATTGTTAAATTCATAGAGACAATAAATTAAGTAAGGACTGTAAACCTGTGGATAAGGGAAATTATTTACTGTTATTTCATAGAGATAGTAAATAAAGTAAAGATGGTGTTAAATCATGTAAAATTATTTATTTACGGGCAAGTCACAAATTTAGTAGATGAACAAGGTATGTGCAAATAGTTATTACTGTTGTTCCATAGATTCTGCACAAGGGAAAGGTTTGTGTGTAATTTTAAGTTAGAAGAAATGCAAACAAATGCTACCATTATCCATAACTGTTGAGTAGAACGTAACTCGAAAGTTTGGATGAGGAACGAGGGTTCTGCCTCATTTCCAGAACAAGAAAATAACTAACCCTCAAAGAGAGAAAGATAGGATAGAGGGTTTCAAGCACCAACTTAGCTCAAATACGGAAGAGCCGGAACTATATTTAGCTGAACGTCATACTAAAAAAAAAAAAAAACCTTTCCAACCAAGAAAGTAAATGCGAGATATAGGATGGAGGGTTTCAAGCACTAACTTAGCTCAAATAGGGCAGAGCCAGAACTATATTTAGCTTAACGTGATACTCAGAAAGAAAGAACCTTTCCAACCAAGGAATTAAATGCAAGATACACTGTTAAAGGAGATGACCGCAACAAAGATGTAACCAATGTAAAGGCCATAAACAACCTGTTGTAAGTTAAAGAAAATACAACGCCACATTTCGAAACTGAAGAACGAACAATATTATAAGATTTTAAATACACGGAGTACTAACTATACGAATTCCTAGGGAGGGAAAACACTGGAGAAATACACTGTAATGATCCTTAATAGGAATACAAGTGATAACAAGAAAATAATACATGCAGCAAATTACAAAAATGAAATATTCAACAAACACCCATATAAAAGCTACAAATGGAGAACTTCTGAGCCATTTTATTATATTTATGCAAGTCAAATACAATAGATGATGGAATGGTGCACTTGTGATTGTACGAAAGGAGAAGCAGGACCAAACCCAAGTAGGAAAATGGTTTAGCTAAAGGTTGCCAAGCTGTTGCGCCAATCTGCACTACGTTGCCTAGAAACCACTGCTTTGCTGAAGTTCGAATGGCTGGAAGGTGCAATGAAACTGCCCAGAAATTTATATGCTTTTAAGCCCGAACTCCTTGGCCAAAACCCACAAAAACCCATAAATGGTTTGCCCCAATTTGGACTTCCAAAAATTGACCCCCAAAGGCACTATTTAATCCCCAACAATTCTACATTGTCTACTGCAAAGATATGACTTAAAACCCCACGTCCGATGCTCAGAAAATTATGAAACTTTATATTTGGGATCCTTGTCAAAAACCCAGAAAAACCCAAAAAGGATTTTGGTTGGTTTAGACTTATGATTTTCAACCCCCTTGGAGCCTCACCTTAGCTCTCGCTGTCAATTTCAACTTGCTGGAAACTGTCTGTAAATCCACCTGAAAACTTCTACAAAATGCCGAGTTCACCGTGATATCCAATCCTTGACTCCCCAGATGATCTCTTGGCCCAAATTAGTTGCTCCCAAGTACCACAAAAATCTGTTATGTGCCTCTGCATTGTCCCCTAGCCTAGCAGTTTGAATTGCTGGAATGTCGGCTCAGTTGGTTGTAAAACACAGCAAGAACATTAGTCTAATGCTGCTACCTCATCTCCCCAACTCCCGGACAAGTAATCAAATCTTTGCTTGCCTCAATCTCCCTCTGCTTTTTTCCTGGCTGCCCAGAAATATGCACTCCTTGCTCTGCGTTAGTTGGTGGTGTTATGTCACTACCCCATAACTCCTAAAATAATTATAGAACTACCTCTCTAAGGTAGGCATGGATGGTCCCCCGCAGTAGAGGTTGGATCTCCCGCTTGAGAGATTCATGGCCAAACAACCAGTTGACTCAGCTAAATAGTTGAGTGAACAGTCAAGTGATTTTGTTTGCAAGATATATGAATGAATCGAAAATGGGAATTGCTCCCTCCTTATAGCTCCTTGGGCCTCCCTAGCATCATGTGGGCCCCTCCATCCACATATTCGACTTTCCCTGCAATTTATTCGAATGGGCCAATTCGAACTCCCATGTGGGTGGCTCCCACATTATTTTGGAGAATTTGGTATCTACGGATAAATACTAATTCCCTAGATAAGTTTCCATATCTAGAACAATAGTTTAAAGCACTTTACATAGCATATGCATTCCTTATCTAGGGATACATGCCTATCGCCTTATGCAATTTCATCTACAAATTCATTGCCAAAATAATTTCCAATAGGTGTAAGCCTCTCCTTCCATAGCCCATTTCACTAGAGAAAGCATTCTATGTTGAGGGGTGCCAAATTCTAGATGGTATCATGGTATCACACGAAACCATCCATTCCTTAAAAAATTCAAAGCAAGTGGTATGATACTCAAGTTGGACCTCTCAAAGTCCTTCAAAAATCTCAATTAGCACTACCTATTCAATATTCTTATAACCTTTAGTTTTAATCTAGAGTCAGTTGAATAGATCCAGAGCATGTTATATTCTGCAGTCTTCTATATTCTCATCAACAATTCTCTGACCAATCCATTCATAGCATCTTGGGAATTCTTTAAGGAGATACTCCTTCACCATTCCTCTTCATATTGGTAGTGAAAGGGCTGAGATGATCCTTTAAAGTGGTGGTAGAAAAGTAAAAGATCAAACATATTTGATTATTTGAAATATTATATCTTCCTCTAACTTATCAACAATTTGTAGACAATACTATCAGAATGGCAATCCCCACTATTTAATAGGTTAAGGGCTTCATACAAATTCTAGACAATTTCTCTAAAGCCTCATGTATGCAGATTAACAAAACCAAATCTCAAGTTTTATTTTTTAACACCCCTCTTTTTGTATATTGACACATAGAAAGCATCCTGAAATTCCACATATGAAAACTCCCCTCTAAGTACTTTGATGTTGCTCCTGCGGAAAACTCATTCAAATGGAACTTATGGGAAGAAATTATAACCAAGATCAATATTAAGTCGACGAGATGGCATTTTTCTCAAGTATGCTTGGGTGCATCATCCTCCTACAATCCCTCCTCTATATTTTCTCTATCCTCATGGCCCCTACTTCTATTCAAATTGAAATCTATTGAAGTTAGTGCACCTTCCTTTGGAGGTGACCCAACATGGAGAAAATATGGTCCCTAGTTGCATAAGACAAAATTTGCTTACTAAAAATGAAGGGTGGGTTGGGATTGCATGATCCCACCACAATGGAAATAATCCTTGGTGCTAAAACATGGTGGAGATGGATCCAAGGTGGATAAGATCTATGGAAGTGTCTTTGGTATTGGAAGTATGCCAATCATGCCCCTCCTCAGCGCCTTATTTGAATGCATTTCCCCCACATAAGCTCTTCCCTCTAAACTATCGGAAAAAAGGGAATGCACCTAATTCAACAACACTATTTCTGGGAAATCATAGATGGATGCTCTACTTAGTTCTAGGAAAGTTCATAGAAACATCTCCCCAAATTTCAAACTAAATAAATTTTAATATCTCTACCAAATTTACTAGTAATTTTATTGATTATATCACCAGAAGATTTCATTTCTTGAATCATCTTGAAGGTAGGATGCTCAAAATACCATTTTTCCTTGAAAAGTCTCTATTTTCCTTTATAGTTGGGGCCTTTTACATTCCAAGATATGATCTTAATGTTGAGGGTGGGTTGTTTTCAAAGTAAACTTCCAAGATTAATTTGATTCACTCTGAGTTGACTAAGATCCCTCTTAATTCTTCTAAGATTTGTTGATTTCTTTTGCTACCATTTTTCTTTTCTTTCTGTGCGGTTTTGTTGTCTCCTTCATCGATTTTGGTTTGGACTCCTGACGATCACATAGAGGGAAAAATAGGTGAGGGTTTGGAAACTTTTTAGCAAGACTTGATAAATTCCTAGCCCAGTTGTTTAACTTGGTATTTCAAGAAGGAGTTTGGGTCCATACCTTTCCACATATTGGCGATTGTTCGGAGATCTAGTGATTCTAGCTCTATGTCCTCATTGGTATCCATGGAGGTGTCAAGGCCACAATTCAGACCAAGTTAATAAAAGGGAGGGGTGTTCGAAGCTGGTGATGAGATGGAGGGTTGATTAATGGGAGTGATCAGTGGAGGTTTGGAATTCGACATGTTGACTTCTAAGAGCATATTGTGAAAAGAGGGATCTAGGTTATCCAAAGAGGAGAGAGGCTCGAAGCGCTAGGTGGTAGTCAATTTCTTTGCCGAAAGAGCTAGCTGCAAGGGAGGGTGTTTGGATCCTTGCACTTTCCCATTGTCTGTGAAAATCCATCAAAATTAGGGAGAGGAATATGACATGGGTTGGTGTTAGCTATAAGAAGAGTACAATTTCTATATAGATGGTCATACTCATGGAATTTTATTCAATGGAAGGGATTGTGTTCATAATCTATGTTTGCTTCCATAGCTCGTCGTAATAGTAAATATCAATGGATTTTGGGAGTGCTAGGCCTATTTGGTGGGTTTTGAAGCTTTTACAAAGTGGCTCAGGGAATTTCCAACGCCAACTAAATTCTCCTTGTCCCAAAACTCTCGTGCGAGTGAGTACATTTGAATCCATAAGCGAAGGTATAACCTGGTTGGGTTAGAGATGTACTAGTTATTTTCAAAGACACAAGTTAAATCTTCAACATTAGCATATATTATGGTAAAAAATCTTTTAGCTCCTAATTCAAGTTTAATATTCCCGTATGTGTCCATTTTTGATGGATCCAATAGTAGAGTGCTTTCTCCAAGGGAAAATTACCCAATGTTTTTCCTATTAGAGCATGATGTTGCATATATTGAATGTATTCTCCAATATGATTGAACCTAACTTCATATTTGGGATCTAGTGCTGCTTTTTGGAGGCAACTCTTTGGTGAACATTTTTTATGCAACATGTGAGGTGGAAAACCATGTTGAAGATCCAAGTTGGTGTGTTGGCCTCAGACATTAACACTTGAAACAGAGGCCTACCCAAAGTGACTGTAACCTATTGCAATTTGATTGCATAAAAGAACACCACTCCCTCCCATGGGACTAGCCAGGGAAAGAGTGGTTAAAGAGTTACACATAGCAAATAAAATTACGCTCTAGAAAATGGAAAAAATTGTGAAACTCAATCTTACTTTTTTATTTTTAAAATTTAAAATCATTAAACATATTAATGTTCAAACTAAATAAATCAATTATTAAATTAAGCCTACAACAACATTCTTAAATGCACGTCTAAAAAGATAAATGAATTAAAAATACATCATAATTTTGATAAAAACATGAGTCTCTAACATCTATGTATCTAAAAAGATACATGAATTAAAAATACATCATAATTTTGATAAAAACATTATTCTCTAACATGTATTTATTTGAGAACTTATATCTTCAAATGGATTTTTACAACTAATCGGAGATAAAAGTACAATGGGGAACGATGTTAAGCATTGTATTTTAATTTTAATGTATTATAATTTTAATTAAAAAAGTTATTTTATAAATTAATAATTAAAATATATTAAAATTAAATTTAAAATTAATAAAAAAGAAAAATAAATATAAAAATATATTAAGCATATTTATATTTTTAAATTATATATATATATATATGTATATATATTATATTAATTAATTTGAAAATGATTTTGTTTTGTTTTATAAGATGAGTTTCATTAAAAAAATCCAACTAAAATTAATAGATTTAAATAATATTTAATTACATTTTTTTTTGTAAATTATATACTATTTTTCTACATTACAAATACACAAATTATTTTATATGATACAGCCTGAGTGGGCCTAATGGTTAAGAGCATGTGTTTCTTCCTAAGAGGTCATAGGTTGAGGGGTAGAGTATGTATACCTTAGTAAACTTAGAAATCAAATTACTATACGAAAGAGGATCCCTTATCCCACAAACAAAAAAATCTCATACACAAATTTGGTCCCTGATTTGATAGTAACCTTAAAAATAGATAATAAATAATAATAAATATATACATCTGGCGGTGATAAAAATTCCTGTCAGCTCCGTTATTTTAAAATTACAATTTACTTCATAAACATCCTGATCACCCACATTACAACTTTTTGATAAAAATGTCTATCACCCGCGTCATCACTTATCCAGTTATATATATAGATTGGCATTATCGAGGAGTAAAAGTCTCACCCGATCTAAACAAATTCATCACAAACATCATTGTTTGGCATATCCTTCCAAAGAGCGAATCTAACTAACGATGGATGAATGCATGCATTCGTCCCCATTTTTTTTTTTAAGTTTGGTCTCGAAGTCTATGCGATCTGCTGGTTTCAATTTTATCACACTTATGTGTACCCACTCTCATTGACCATGTCTAAATCACTGGAGTTCATTAAAAAAACACAGTACATTCACTGAGCGTATTCCATTTTATATGTTTATTTCTACTATCATAATAGCTTTGACGTTTACGTATAACTGTCCACCCAACCTGTATATACCGTTTGCTATCAAAATACGGTATTCGCTTTTATCGTTTTCGATGAAGAAATTAAAATAATTTAAAATATTAAATATAAATTATTTGAATACTTCTCTTTTAATCAGTTAAATAAATTAAGATAGTAATTTTTAAAGAAGAAATGTGTTATTAGAGATTTTTAATGGTTAAAAACAATTAAATTCCACAGATTCTTAATAGCTAAAAATATAAAATATTAATTTATTAATAAATTAATGATGTGAAATAAAATCCCGGAGCTAGCAAAACAATTTTAATAGTTTATTTATTTATTTGTTTTATGTTTTATATATATATTTTTTTCAAAAAAATAGTTATGGGATTATGTGGTTTGTCAATGAAATAATTATCGGACTAAGTAGAGCATGTTTATGGTACTATTGAGTCTATGAAGATTTGACTGCTAAGTGTAATGTCCTAGCAAATGTAAATATTTATTTACCGTATTTAAAACAAATTAAATATTGATTAAGTTTATATAATTAGTTAATTTTGATTCAAATGCATGAAAAGTGGAATGCCAGAATAATGGCAGTAATTGTTTGATTAAATTTAAATGAGAATGAATTGTCTAAAGGGTGACACTTTTATTTCTCAAACAATTAGGCTGGGTAGTTACCCAACCTTAGCTACTTCCTTGAGAAATTTATTCCAAAGAAGGGATCAAGAGGATGGAGGCATCTGAAATCTGGAGAGAAAAAAGAGGAATAGATTGAGGGATATGAGAAAAGAGATTAACTGTGCTGGAAGGACAGACAATGACAAAGTAGCTAAGTTTGGTTAAGGCCAGATCTACTACAGTTCAAGATGGAAGTTACAACAGTTCAAGAGGGAAGTTCTGCTAAGTCTAGTTACCAGATAGCTACTACTGTTCAAGATGGAAGTTTTTGAGGAGGGTTTCTGGTTAAGACCAGATAGCTACTACTGTTCAAGACAGAAGTTCTTGAGGAGGGTTCAAGACGGAAGTTCTTGAGGAGGGTTTCTGGTTAAGACCAGATCACTATTACTTTTCAAGAGGAAAGTTATTGAGGAAAAAACCAGAAGTTCTTGAGAGGGTTCAAGACGAAAGTTCTTGAGGAGGGTTTCTGGTTAAGACCAGATCACTATTACTTTTCAAGAGGAAAGTTATTGAGGAAAAAACCGTTTGAGGCATAGCTAGGGGGAAGACTTAAATGCTAAGTCTGGTTAAGACTAGATAGCTACTACTGTTCAAGACAGAAGTTCTTGATGAGGGTTTCTGGTTAAGATCAAATAGCTACTATTGTTCAAGACGAAAGTTCTTGAGGAGAAAACCATGTGAGGGGTAGCTTGGGGAGGAGAAAACCATGTGAGGAGTAGCTTGGGGGCAGACTTAAGCCAAACAACGCAGGTCTCACTATTGGGAGGCAAAACAAACAGAGAATTAAAGTCCAGTTCAAGTGGGATATAAGCCAGACAGATAAGTATAATTTGGAAATCCTAGCTATTTAGTCAAAAGATAGTCCATTTCAAGTGGGATATAAGCGAGGCAGATAAGTATAATATGGAAATCCTAACTATTGAGTCAAAATATTGATTTTCTAATTAGCATGATAGATATATTTTTAAGTAAACTATTTACTATTAAATTATAGACCTAGTAGTTAAGAACATATTATGTTAACCTGTAGATATCAAATTATTTACTATTGTAGATATCAAATTATTTACTATTAATTCAGAGAGACAGTAAAAAAGGTAAAGATAGAAAACATGTAGATAACTAAATTATTTACTGTTAAATTATGGAGACAATAAATGAATAAAGATGGTGAACCTGTAAATAAATTAATCACTGTTAATTTATGGAGACAGTAAATGAAGTAAAGATGGTGAACCTGTAAATAATGAAATTAATTACTGTTAATAACAATGGTGAACCTCTAAATAAATGAAATTATTTACTCTTAAATTCATAGAGAAATTAATTACTGTTAATAACAATGGTGAACCTCTAAATAAATGAAATTATCTACTCTTAAATTCATAGAGACAGTTCACCTGTAAATAACAAAATTAATTACTAAATAACGAAATTAATTACTGTTAATTCATAGAGACAGTAAATGAAGTAAATGAAGTAACGATGATGAACCTGTAAATAAATTCATAGAGACAGTAAATTAAGTACAATGGTGAACCTGTAAATAAATGAAATTATCTACTGTTAAATTCATAGAGAAAGTTCACCAGTAAATAACAAAATTAATTACTGTTAATTCATAGAGACAATGAAATTAATTACGGTTAATTCATAGAGACAGTAAATGAAGTAACGATGGTGAACCTGTAAATAAATGAAATTATCTAATGTTAAATTCATAAAGACAGTAAATGAAGTAAGGACTGTAAACCTATGGATAAGGGAAATTATTTACTGCTATTTCATAGAGATAGTAAATAAAGTAAGGATGGTGTTAAATCACGTAAAATTATTTATTTACGGGTAAGTCACAGATAGTAAATAAGGTAAAGATGGAATTTTACGGGTAAGTCACAGATAGTAAATAAGGTAAAGATGGTGTTAAATCAGGTAAAATTATTTATTTTCGGGTAAGTCACAAATTTAGTAGATGAACAAGGTATGTGCCAAATAGTTATTACTCTGGTTCCATGGATTTTGCACAAGAGAAAGGTTTGTGTGTAATTTTAAGTTAGAAAAAATGCAAACAAACGCTCCCATTATCCATAGTTGTTGAGTAGAACGTGGAAGTTTGGATGAGGAACGAGGGTTCTGCCTCAAAGAGAAAGATAAAATGGAGGGTTTCAAGCACCAACTTAGCTCAAATACGGCAGAGCCGGAACTATATTTAGCTGAAGGTTATACTCAGAAAGAAAATAAAAAATAAAAAATAAAAAATAAAAAATAAATGGAAAAAAACCTTTCCAACCAAGAAAGTAAATGCAAGATATAGGATGGAGGGTTTCAAGCACCAACTTAGCTCAAATAGGGCAAAGCCGGAACTATATTTAGCTTAACGTGATACTCAGAAAAAAAGAACCTTTCCAACCAAGGAAGTAAATGCAAGATACATTGTTGATGTAACCAATGTAATGGCCATAAACAACCTGTTGTAAGTTAAAGAAAATACAAGGCCACATTTCGAAACTGAAGAACGAACAATATTATAAGATTTTAAATACATGGAGTACTAACTATATGAATTCATGGGGAGGGAAAACACTAGAGAAATACCCTGTAATGATCCTTAATTGGAATACAAGTGATAACAAGCAAATAATACATGCAGCAAATTACAAAAACGAAATATTCAACAAACACGCATGTAAAAGTTGCAAATGGAGAACTTCTGAGTCATCTTATTATATTTATGCAAGTCAAATACAATAGATGATGAAATTGTGCACCCGGGATTGTCTGAAAGCACAAGCAGGACCAAACCCAGGTAGGAAAATGGCTGAGCTGAAGGTTGCCAAGATGTTGCACCAATCTGCACTACGCTGCCTAGAAACTACTGCTTTGCTGAAGTTCGAATGGCTGGAAGGTGCAATGAAACTGCCCATAAATTTATATGCTTTTAAGCTCGAACTCCTTGGCCAAAACCCACAAAAACCCATAAATGGTTTGGCTCGATCTGGACTTCCAAAAATCAACCCCCAAAGGCACTATTCAATCCCCAACAATTCTACATTGTTTGCTGCAAATATGACTTAAAACCCCACCTTCGGTGCTCAGAAAATTATGAAACTTTGTATTTGGGATCCTTGTCAAAAACCCATAAAAAACCTAGAAAGGATTTTGGCTGGTTTAGACCTCTGATTTTCAACCCCTTCGAGCATCACCTTAGCTCTAGATGTCAATTTCGACTTGCTGGAAACTGTATGTAAATCCACCTGGAAAATTCTCCAAAATGCCGAGTTCACCTGTGATATCCAATCCTTGACTCCCTAGATGATCTCTTGGCCCAACTTAGTTGCTTCCAAGTACCACAAAAATCTGTTATGTGGCCTCTGCATTGTCTCCTAGCCCAGCAGTTTGAATTGCTAGAATGTTGGCTCAGCTAGTTGTAAAACACAGCAAGAACATTAGTCTAATGTTGCTACCTCAACTCCCCAACTCTTGGACAAGCAATCAGATCTCTGCCTGCCTCAATCTCCCTCTATGTTTTTCATGGCTACCCAGAAATATGCACTCCTTGCTCTGCACTAGTTGGTGGTGTTATGTCACAAGCCCAGAACTCCTAAAATAATTTTAGAATTGCCTCTCTATGGTGGGCATGGATGGTCCCCCAAAGTAGAGGTTGAACCTCCTGCTTGAGAGATTCGTGGCTAAATAACAAGTTGACTCAGCTAAACGGTAGAGTGAACAGTCAAGTGATTTTGTTTGCAAGATATATGAATGAATCCAAAATGGGAGTTGTTCCCTCCTTATAGCTCCTTGGGCCTCCCTAGCCTCATGTGGGCCCCTCCATCCATATTCGACTTTCCCTCCAAGTTATTCGAATGGGCCAATTCGAACTCCCATGTGGGTGGCTCCCATATTATTTTGGAGAATTTGGTATCTACGGATAAATACTAATTCCCTAGATAAGTTGCCATATCTAGAACAATAGTTTAAAGCACTTTACCCTTTTGCTATAAGAAATAGATAAGACAAAGAAGATGAGAAGACCTACTTGTATTTCTGCTTTCCTCTTGTCTCCTGTGTATCGATCTTACTGCTCCTTCCCATACCTAACACGCTTGAGAAGTACTTGTAAACATCAACAGAAGACGAAGAACCAATCAAAGAAAAAGACCTATTGAATACAAGTAAATGGAATCAGATACATTCACACATATAAGCATCAT
Source organism: Pinus tabuliformis (assembly GCA_031772625.1). Lineage (NCBI taxonomy): Eukaryota > Viridiplantae > Streptophyta > Pinopsida > Pinales > Pinaceae > Pinus > Pinus tabuliformis. The sequence continues at coordinate 322,608,364 of CM062814.1, read as the reverse complement.
ATAACAAGATAAGCACATGGAAAAAGGTTCAAATACTTTATTGAATAGAAAAGGGGATTACAACCATCAAGTCTGATTCGAAGTCACTCCTCCAGCTTGGACCCCATCCACATCACATTAAAAGCATGAAAAACTTGTAGCATAACAATACTTGTCTCAAAGTCAATTCTCATAGCAACATTATCTCCTTACAATTCAACATAGTCCAGCCCCTAATCACATAGTTGAGTGTTCAATTTATAGGAGGATAAAGGAGGTTATGTCATAAATGGGGGTATTGAATGGCCTTCCATACTTAGAATTAGTTCCATGGAGAAAGAGATGAGAGGATAGGATGGATCTTAACTCATTCCTCATATGTTTTCGAGCTCATAGGATTTGATAAGTGAGGGAAACTTCTAGAAGACTTCAAGAGATAAGATATTCCCCAAACCCTATGTGAATTTTGCTCAATCTTGCCCAACGCAGGTGAAAGAGGGCCTAAGTGCTCTGCAGAGCACCCTGGCATGGACTCAACTACTCTGCAGTGCACCCTTACATGGGCCTACCTGTGCTGATCCCTTTAGAGGTCATTTTAGGATGTCTTCAAGCCATGAAATTATCTACTGTTAAATTCATAGAGACAGTAAATTAAGTACAATGGTGAACCTGTAAATAAATGAAATTATCTACTATTAAATTCATAGAGACATTTCACCTGTAAATAACGAAATTAATTACTGTTAATTTATAAAGACAACGAAATTAATTACGGTTAATTTATAGAGACAGTAAATGAAGTAACGATGGTGAACCTATAAATAAATGAAATTATCTATTGTTAAATTCATATAGACAGTAAATGAAGTAAGGACTGTAAACCTGTGGATAAGGGAAATTATTTACTGCTATTTCATAGAGATAGTAAATAAAGTAAAGATGGTGTTAAATCAGGTAAAATTATTTATTTACGGTCAAGTCACAAATTTAGTAGATGAACAAGGTATGTGCCAAATAGTTATTACTGTTGTTCCATATATTCTGCACAAGGGAAAGGTTTGTGTGTAATTTTAAGTTAGAAGAAATGCATACAAATGCTACCATTATCCATAGCTGTTGAGTAGAACGTAACTCGAAAGTTTGTATGAGGAACAAGGGTTCTGCCTCATTTCCAGAACAAGAAAATAACTAACCCTCAAAGAGAGAAAGATAGGATAGAGGGTTTCAAGCACTAACTTAGCTCAAATACGGAAGAGCCGGAACTATATTTTGCTAAATGTTATACTCAAAAAAAAAAAAACCTTTCCAACCAAGAAAGTAAATGCAAGATATAGGATGGAGGGTTTCAAGCACTAACTTAGCTCAAATAGGGCAGAGCTGGAACTATATTTAGCTTAACATGATACTCAGAAAGAAAGAACCTTTCCAACCAAGGAAGTAAATGCAAGATACACTATTAAAGGAGATGACCGCAACAAGGATGTAACCAATGTAAAGGCCATAAACAACCTGTTGTAAGTTAAAGAAAATACAACGCCACATTTCGAAACTGAAGAACGAACAATATTATAATATTTTAAATACACGGAGTACTAACTATACGAATTCCTGGGGAGGGAAAACACTGGAGAAATACACTGTAATGATCCTTAATAGGAATACAAGTGAGAACAAGCAAATAATACATGCAGCAAATTACAAAAACGAAATATTCAACAAACACCCATATAAAAGCTACAAATGGAGAACTTCTGAGCCATTTTATTATATTTATGCAAGTCAAATACAATAGATGATGGAATGGTGCACCTGGGATTGTCTGAAAGGAGAAGTAGGACCAAACTTAGCTAGGAAAATGGCTGAGCTAAAGGCTGCCGAGCTGTTGCACCAATCTGCACTACGCTGCCTAGAAACTACTGCTTTGCTGAAGTTCGAATAGTTGGAAGGTGCAATGAAACTGCCCAAAAATTTATATGCTTTTAAGCCCGAACTCCTTGGCCAAAACCCACAAAAACCAATAAATGGTTTGGCCCGATTTTGACTTCCAAAAATCAACCCCCAAAGGCACTATTCAATCCCCAACAATTCTACATTGTCTACTGCAAAGATATGACTTAAAACCCCACGTATGATGCTCAGAAAATTATGAAACTTTATATTTGGGATCCTTTTCAAAAACCCAGAAAAAACCTAGAAAGGATTTTGGCTGGTTTAGACTTCTGATTTTCGACCCCCTTGGAGCCTCACCTTAGATCTAGCTGTAAATTTCGACTTGCTGGAAATTGTCTGTAAATCCACCTGAAAACTTCTCCAAAATGCCGAGTTCACCCGTGATATCCAATCCTTGACTCCCCAGATGACCTCTTGGCCCAACTCAGTTGCTCCCAAGTACCACAAAAATTTGTTATGTGCCTCTGCATTGTCCCCTAGCCCAACAGTTTGAATTGCTAGAATGTTGGCTCAGTTGGTTGTAAAACACAGAAAGAACATTAGTCTAATGTTGCTTGCCTCAATCTCCCTCTGCGTTTTTCCTGGCTGCCCAGAAATATGCACTCCTTGCTCTGCGTTAGTTGGTGGTGTTATGTCACTACCCCATAACTCCTAAAATAATTGTAGAACTACCGTTCTAGGGCAGGCATGGATGGTCCCCCGCAGTAGAGGTTGGATCTCCCGCTTGAGAGATTCGTGGCCAAACATCCAGTTGACTCAGCTAAATAGTTGAGTGAACAGTCAAGTGATTTTGTTTGCAAGATATATGAATGAATCCAAAATGGGAATTGCTCCGTCCTTATAGCTCCTTGGACCTCCCTAGCCTCATGTGGGCCCCTCCATCCACATATTCGACTTTCCCTCCAATTTATTCGAATGGGCCAATTCGAACTCCCATGTGGGTGGCTCCCACATTATTTTGGAGAATTTGTTATCTACGGATAAATACTAATTCCCTAGATAAGTTGCCATATCTAGAACAATATGTTAAAGCACTTTACCCTTTTCCTATAAGCAATAGATAAGACAAAGAAGATGAGAATACCTACTTGTAGTTCCACTTTCCTCTTGTCTCCTTTGTATCGATCTTATCGCTCCTTCCCATACTTAACACACTTGAGAAGTACTTGTAAACATCAACAGAAGACAAAGAACCAATCAAACAAAAAGACCTATTGAATACAAGTAAATGGAATCAGATACATTCACACATATAAGCATCATATAACAAGATAAGCATATGGAAAAAGGTTCAAATACTTTATTGAATAGAAAAAGGGATTACAACCATCAAATCTGATTCGAAGTCACTTCTCCAGCTTGGACCCCATCCACATCACATCAAAAGCATGAAAAACTTGTAGCATAACAATACTTGTGTCAAAGTCAATTCTCATAGCAACATTATCTCCTTACAGTTCAACATAGGCCAGCCCCTGATCATATGGATGAGTGTTCAATTTATAGGAGGATGAAGGAGGTTATGTCATAAATGGGGGTATTGAATGGCCTTCCATACTTAGAATTAGTTCCATGGAGAAAGAGATGAGAGGATAAGATGGATCTTAACTCATTCCAAATCCATTTTCGAGCTCATAGGATTTGATAAGTGAGGGAAACTTCTAGAAGACTTTAAGAGATAATAATATTCCCCAAACCCGATGTGAATTTCACTCAATCTCGCCCAACGCAGGTGAAAGAGGGCCTAAGTGCTTTGCAGAGCACCCTGGCATAGAATCAACTGCTCTGCAGCACACCCTTACATGGGCCTACCTGCGCTGATCCCTTTAGAGGTCATTTCAGGATGTCTTCAAGCCATGAAATTATCTATTGTAAATAAATGAAATTATCTACTGTTAAATTCATAGAGACATTTCACCTGTAAATAACGAAATTAATTACTGTTAATTCATAGAGACAACGAAATTAATTACGGTTAATTCATAGAGAGAGTAAATGAAGTAACGATGGTGAACCTGTAAATAAATGAAATTATCTACTATTAAATTCATAGAGACAGTAAATGAAGTAAGGACTGTAAACCTGTGGATAAGGGAAATTATTTACTGCTATTTCATAGAGATAGTAAATAAAGTAAAGATGGTGTTAAATCAGGTAAAATTATTTATTTACAGGCAAGTCACAAATTTAGTAGATGAACAAGGTATGTGCCAACTAGTTATTACTATTGTTCCATAGATTCTGCACAAGGGAAAGGTTTGTGTGTAATTTTAAGTTAGAAGAAATGCAAAAAATTGATACCATTATCCATCGCTGTTGAGTAGAACATAACTCGAAAGTTTGGATGAGATATGAGGGTTCTGGCTCATTTCCAGTACAAGAAAATAACTAACACTGAAAGAGAGAAATATAGGGTGGAGGGTTTCAAGCACCAACGTAGCTGAAATACGGCAGAGCCGGAACTATATTTAGCTTAACGTTATACTCAAAAAAAAAAAAAAAAAACTTTCCAACCAAGAAAGTAAATGCAAGATATATGATGGAGGGTTTCAAGCACCAACTTAGCTCAAATAGGGCAGAGCCGGAACTATATTTAGCTTAACGTGATACTCAGAAAAAAAAAGAACCTTTCCAACCAAGGAAGTAAATGCAAGATACATTGTTAAAGGAGATGACTGCAACAAAGATGTAACCAATGTAAAGGCCATAAACAACCCACTATAAGTTAAAGAAAATACAACGCCACATTTCGAAACTGAAGAACGAACAATATTATAAGATTTTAAATACACGAAGTACTAACTATACGAATTCCCGGGTAGGGAAAACACTCGAGAAATACATTGTAATTATCCCTAATAGGAATACACGTGATAACAAGCAAATAATACATGCAGCAAATTACAAAAACGAAATATTCAACAAACACCCATATAAAAGCTGCAAATGGAGAACTTCTGAGCCATTTTATTATATTTATGCAAGTCAAATACAATAGATGATGGAATGGTGCACCTGGGATTGTCTGAAATGACAAGCAGGACAAAAACCAGGCTGGAAAATGGCTGAGCTAAAGGTTGCCGTGCTGTTGCACCAATCTGTACTACGCTGCCTAGAAACTATTACTTTACTGAAGTTCGAATGGCTTGAAAGTGCAATGAAACTGCCTAGAAATTTAAATGCGTTTAACGCTGAACTCCTTGGCCAAAACCCACAGAATCCCATAAATGGTTTGGCCCGATTCGGACTTCCAAAAATTGACCCCCAAAGGCACTATTCAATTCCCAACAATTCTACATTGTTTGCTGCAAAGTTATGACTTAAAACCCCACCTCCGGTGCTTAGAAAATTATGAAACTGTATATTTGGGATCCTTGTCAAAAACCCAGAAAGGATTTTGGCTGGTTTAGACTTCTGATTTTCGACCCCCTTAGAGCCTCACCTTAGCTCTAGCTGTCAATTTCGACTTGCTGGAAACTGTCAGTAAATCCACCTGAAACTTCTCCAAAATTTCGAGTTCACCCGTGATATCAAATCCTTGACTCCCCATATGATCTGTTGGCCAAACTCAGTTGCTGCCAAGTACCACAAAAATCTGTTATGTGGCCTCTCCATTGTCCCCTAGCCTAGCAATTTGAATTGTTGGAATGCTGGCTCAGCTGGTTGTAAAACACAGCAAGAACATTAGTCTAATGTTTCTACCTCAGCTACCCAACTCCCGGACAAGCAATCAAATCTCTTCTTGCCTCAATCTCCCTCTGCATTTTTCCTGGCTGCCCAGGAATACGCACTGCTTGCTCTGCACTAGTTGGTGTTGTTATGTCACTACCCCATAACTCCTAAAATAATTGTAGAACTGCCTCTCTACGGCGGGCATGGATGGTCCCCCAATGTAGAGGTTGTATCTCCCACTTGAGAGATTCGTGGCTAAACAACCAGTTGACTCAGCTAAACAGCAGAGTGAACAATCAAGTGATTTTGTTTGCAAGATATATGAATGAATCCAAAATAGGAGTTTCTCTCTCCTTATAGCTGTTTTGGCCTCCCTAGCCTCATGTGGGGTCCTCCATCCACATATTCGACTTTCCCTCTGAGTTATTCGAATGGGCCAATTCAAACTCCCATGTGGGTGGCTCCCACATTATTTTGGAGAATTCTGTATCTACGGATAAATACTAATTCCCTACATAAGTTGCCATATCTAGAGAAATAGTTTAAAGCACTTTAGCCTTTTCCTATAAGCAATAGATAAGAAAAAGAATAATAGAAGGCCTACTTGTAGTTTCATTTCCTCTTGTCTCCTTTGTATCGATCTTATCGCTCCTTCCTGTACTTAACACGCTTGATAAGTACTTGTAAACATCAATAGAAGACAAAGAACCGATCAAAGAAAAATACCTATTGAAGACAAGTAAATGGAATCAGATACATTCACACATATAAGCATCATATAACAAGATAAGCATATGGAAAAAGGTTCAAATACTTTATTGAATAGAAAAAGGGATTACAACCATCAAGTCTGATTCGAAGTCACTCCTCCAGCTTGGATCCCATCCACATCACATCAAAATCATGAAAAACTTGTAGCATAACAATACTTGTCTCAAATTCAATTCTCATAGAAACATTATCTCCTTACAATTCAACATAGTCCAGCCCCTGATCACATAGATGAGTGTTCAATTTATAGGAGGATGAGGGAGGTTATGTCATAAATGGGGGTATTGAATGGCCTTCCATACTTAGAATTAGTTCCATGGAGAAAGAGATGAGAGGATAGGATGGATCTTAACTCATTCCTCATCCATTTTCAAGCTCATAGGATTTGATAAGTGAGAGAAACTTTTAGAAGACTTCAAGAGATAAGAATATTCCCCAAACCCTATGTGAATTTTGCTCAATCTCGCCCAACGCAGGTGAAAGAGGGCCTAAGTGCTTTGCAGAGCACCCTGGCATGGACTCAACTGCTCTGCAGCGCACCCTTACATGGGCCTACCTGCACTGATCTCTTTAGAGGTCATTTTAAGATGTCTTCAAGCCATGAAACTGTCTGGGAAGGAGGCATTAAAAAGGGTGACTTGTTTAGGGCATGTATCAACTTAAATTAGGGTTTGATGATACCTAAAACATTGATCTGGATGATGGGAGTGATGTGCCCAAATGGATCTATAACAAATGCCCCCTAAAGCATGAAGTCGAAAAAATGTTAATGTCGAATGAAATTCTTTACGTTGTGATGAGGAGGTTTCGAAGTGGAAGGTGAACTACATCAATTACAATACATATATCATGATTTTTTTATTTTTTCATGAATTGTTGAGGGAAGGCATACCCATGCTCAGCATATATACTTTCGATACATGTACATAGACAGTCGTCTACAGATATAGACCGATGATCGGAATGACCATCAATGTAAAGCCATTGTACATATGATTTAGTACTCCTGAAATCACAGCCCAGATGGATGAAACTAGATCCAGGATCTTCTATCTTATTCAATCGTTCGCTCAAGTACGAGTCTAACCATGTGAATATGTGACGTGAAGTCGAACATGGGAAGACACCGTCTGATTACCAGATAACGATGTAAGTCGTTAACGGATGTGAGAGAAATCACCGATAATGATAATGATCATCAAGGTACTGCAGTACATTCTGCATGGTGTGAATAGATGAATTGATGTCGAACACCATACAAAGTCTTTTGGTCGAAGGCCAGTGATGTCAACCTATCGCTAGAAGCGAGAAACTTGCCATTGATGTATGCAAGTCTCAAAGTAATGGAAGGGTGTTTCTAAGTCAACTTCTTGGATAATGTGCTGATGTCGACAAGAAGTGACTCATCGCGAGAGGGCCTTGATGTATCCCACATCAATGACATGAAATGAGTGTGATGATTTTGGAGACGGAATTTGACTGACGACACAAGGTTCAGGAATGGTGGTCATGAAAATGAAGGTTTATGGTATTGTAAAGGATGAATTTAAATTAGATGACTTCTCTTGAACATGTCGGAAACATTGAAATGAATTGGTAGCATTGACCTAAAACAAAGTGATGGATGGTATGATAACCATCAAGCTGATAACCCAACCCAAGTAGTTGCAGTGATGAAGTGAAAGTGTCATGTTCAAGAGCGACCTGCTACCATAAAGTGGTTTTCCCATTTTCCCATTTTCCCCAGTCATTGTTGACCAGTACCTCTTTATTTTTATCAAGCTTGAGGAGGATAACATATGCTTGTTGTATAATTCCACCCTTCAGGTGAATCCATCACTATGTTATGTTTTAACGAGTCTAGCAAAGGTGAAACTCGGTCTTGTCTAGATGGACAAGTTTTTCACTACTTGATGTTTTAACGAGTTTAATGACAAAGATAACTCAGTCCTTTTCATGTTTAGAGAGTTTGAAAAGGGACAAAAAGAAAACTCCACAATATCTTTTTCATTGATTTGTCTCTCGAGCCCGAAAAAGCATAAAACAATACTAGAGAGAACCTATTGACCATGTTCGGTCAACGTATTCCTTTTTCGTAGTTAATCTATCTCAGCCCGAAAAAGGGTTAAACTTATACTAAGTAGATGTCATTTCCAATCCGTTAACGAGCTGAAAAGGACAAGCACTCGATAATATTTTCATGTTTAGAGAGTTTGAAAAGAGCTTAAAGAGGACTCCAAGGGGGTTCCTTTTTTGTTATTTAACAGAGCTCGAAAAAGAGATAAAAGTATGCTCTGTGGTCAAAGGTACAATTTACAATCGAGCACGTCAAATTCTGTAAGTCAGCTATAAAACCTGCTCAAAACATCACCAAATGGATTAAAAATACCTATTTCATAGGTAAAAATAGGCAAATACTAATGTTTACTTGATTAATGAACATGAAATAAACATAAAACAAGTTTTTACCATTTGAGACTTACCATTCAGTTTTGTGCTTTGGGTTAGTTTTTTACCTCGAACTTCATCAGCTGATTGCAAGAGATTTTGTGGACCATTTCTCGTGTCATCCGGACCAGGTAGGAGATCTAGCCCTCCTCTTTCTTTTCAAGTCATTCTTTTACTATTTCATGCAAGTTTTAGGGTTTTTTGGGGCCTATGGGGTTTTATTTTTTCGCCTTGGGATCAGCACAGGCTTTCACATCGAAAATTGTGCTAAAGAGCAACCTGATAGAAGGCTGCCTGCTAGGAAGCGCACTGTCTCTATGCCCGGGCTGCGCTAATTAAGCTTATGATTGGATTTCAGGCTTTCATCGGATCAGAATGTCGATTACATGGCGAGAAAGAGAGCATGAAGAACAAGACATGGTTGCCCTAAACAATCCAGGTACAGTTGAGGCCCTCAAAAACTGTGGGTTACTCAAATACTTCAAGTTGTCCAGAATGAGGCAACAAATAGAACTATTGCAGTTCCTTGTTCATGCATGGGATCTGACAGATCAGAATTTTCACATAAGGGACAAGATGGTCCCTATTACCATTGATGATATTTACTTTCTTACCAAACTGTCGAGGCGAGGTGCCCCCATCTCACTTTCTGGATTTGCCTGTGGAGGTGAATCGGTGAGGGATTACATTCGACAGTTTTGTTGGCCAGGTACACAGCCTAGCAAGGATGGGAAAATAAACATCAGAGATGTAGGTGATTTGCCTTTAAGAACGATCCTCTTCATAATCGTAGAGTTGGTTGGCAATGTGATACTTCATCTAGTGAACAGATCATATATGTAGTATGCACTTGAGTGTCTAGAGGCAAAAGTATTCAACTGGTGTGAGGCCGTGCTTTCTTCATTGAAAGAACAACTAACCAAGGTAAAAAGTGGTAAGACGAATATTTTCTGCTTCTGGTTCGATCTTAATCGCTTTTACCTTAGAGAGAATCCCATTGATGTAACCACAACATGTATCACTAGGTGTAGCTGGTCCTAGAGATCCACGTATGCAGAGGTGGGTCGAATTGATGGCTCGACATATGGGTGAGTCAAAAATCATTTTTTCCACTGCATTCTTTAGTTGGCTCAATCAACAACACCTTGTCATCAAGGAGCATCCATACTTAGGGATGGATTTCTATGGATATCCAGATTTGATTCTACTATTTGGAGTAGAATGGGGTGCTATAGGTAAATTGTTTGACCAAAGTGTTTTTTATTTTTCAAGTTTGTACATGTTTTTGCATTTTTAATGTTTCCAAGACTAAACTAAAATCATTCTTATGCATGCAAATGTGGGTACTATTCAACCTGTGGGACACCAATAGGGTGCAGGTGGGCCAACGCGGAGAAACATTGGGAGAGCAGTCCTCCAGGACTTGGATTTGGCCGAGACCTTGGCAGAGTTGCAGGATCACATAGAGGGATTAACCCTTGGTATTCCGAATGTCTAGATCAAGGAGTTGGCTATGAGGCTGTAGCACCACATAATTGGTGTTCCTAGCCGTTGGATGAGGCTTTTGCACATGATAGCACAGGCTGTGACCTATTATCATGAGCATCACTAGGTCTACTTAGGATATTTTGCATGCATTTTGAGTTTTTGGGTCAGATGACCAAACTTGTCTTGGACACAAATTTTGTAAAAACTTTTAAAACATCTATCTATTTTACTTTCAGAGTTTTCTATGGTTATGTGAAATCCTATTCAACTAATGATGTGAATTGAAAATGTTACTTTTACATGTGTCGCAAATGTCTATTTAACACATAATTCGCTAGAGAATCAGTTAATGTGTTAAAGTTTCTAGAAATATGTTGATATTGAATGTATTCAAAATGCCTTTCCAAAATACAAACTCTAAGGAACATATGAAGAATTGTTGGGTTTCGGACGGTATACACACTTGTAAGTTGTAGTACGACGAGTTGTGAGTCCAGCCTAACGATGATTCGGCAAATGCCAAGTGAAATGGCATCAGAGAGAATTTCGATCAATGCGCTATACTCAACGATGTTGTTCGTCAATAAACTGATACAAATTCCTTGAAAGCTCACTAACTTGCCACTTGGAGCGAAAATAGCCCATGCTGCAGAGGATAGGTTCTGCGTACTATGACTAGCACCATCAGCGTAACCAACAAATGGTTCCGAAGATTCCGACATCTGCAACAAATGCAAAGCGGATTACTAACCAGATAAAAACTCTAAAAGACACACATTGACACACACACATGCAATGAAAGAATATATACAATGAGTTTTACTACACTTAATTAAGCATAGTAACATTTGAGGTATAGCCCGTTTCGGGGCTGTGACAATGGAATCCCATCATAATTTACTAACTCGTAGGCACCTTTTGCCAAAACACGTTTGACAATATAAGGACCCATCCATATTGGTTCAAATTTCCATGTTCCAAGTTTATCAGCTTCCTGAACATAAAGAAAGACCAAGTCTCCTTCCGAGAAGATATGAGGCTTGACATTTGTATCATATTGCACCTTGATTCATTTCTTATGCACTTCGTTAGCCAATGCGACATCATGATGGGTTTCATCGAGATGGATAAGTTCCAAGAAATGCACTTCTTCTTTGGAAGTGTCGAGTAACAGGTCAATCACGAGTTTGAGAGATGAAATTTCTCATTGTATCGGTAAGATTGCTTCCAAACCATACACCAACTAAAAGGGTGTGAATCCAGTTGCAGAGTATAGGATTAAATGCCAGTTTCGTTTATGAACCCCTATCATTCTTTACAACATTCGCTTTATGACTTTGTGGATGGCCTCGACTTATCCGTTTGCTTGTGGATAATAAGGTGTAGAATTATCATGTGACAGTCCTAACTTAGCAGTCAACTCAGCCATCATGTGATTGCGAAAATGACACCCATGATTTGTAACTATTGGTTGTGCTACACCAAACCAGGAAACCAAGTGGTTAAAAATGAAAAGAGAAGTCATTTTGCCACTGTTGTTTAATGTTGGCATCGCCTCGGCCCATTTGGTAAAATAGTCAATGGCGACTATAATATACCCACGCCCCCCGGCCGAGGTGGGGTTACATGTCATGAAGTCAATGCCCCATTTGCAAAATGGTCCAACAACAACGAATGGATGCAATGGTGCAAGTGGTAATCTAACTTTACAGTCATAGATCTAACATGCATGACAACTTCTGACGGTAATTATGCAATCTTTGAATATACTAGGCCAGAAGTAACCGGCATGGAGAATTCTCTGTGCGGTAGCATAACCAGATAAGTGTCCACCACAAGCACCTAAATGGAAATCATTCAATGCTTTCTCGGCTTCCTCATGTGTGAGGCACCTCCGTAAAACTGTATTGATACCATGACGGTAAAGAGTGTCACCAATGATCAGATAATCTTTGGCTTGGTATCAGATATGTCATTGTTGCAAGCAAGAGGTATCAGGCTAGAAAGTTTGGGTCTAGAGATAGATCAGTATATCTCCATACCACGGGTTAGATGACGATATCAGGAACAGAGACTCATCCAAAATCGATGGTTCAGATGTTGAATCAATGGAGGTCGAGGGAAGGTCACAAAGTAGCTCGACGAAAACTAGAGATTTCTTTGATTTGGACTTGATGAATTCCATATCAAACTCCTACAAAATGACTATCCATTTTGAGTATTTGCCCCCCAACAATTGACGTGACAAAATATATGTCATAGGGTTGCAATCCGAAATGACAATGGTCTTCTGGAGCAGGATGTAGTGGCGAAATCTCTAAACAGCTTGCACAGCTGCCAAAGCTAGCTTTTTGACATAAGAATACTTACTTTCTATATCATTGAGATTGCGGCTCAAATAATATATCGGATGTTCAATCGCAATTACGCTGAAATGGCTAAAGGTTTTACACGTCTTTTGAAAAAGGGGATACCCATGGTATGGAGATATATTGATCTATCTCCGAACTCAAACTTTATGGCCTGATACCTCTCGCTCGCAACAATGACGTATCTGATACCAAGACAAATATTATCTGATCATTGGCAACACTCTTTACCATCGTGGTATCGATACCATTTTACAGAGGTGCCTCACACATGAGGAAGCCGAGAAATCATTAAATGATTGTCATTCAGGTGCTTGTGGTGGACACTTATTTGGTTATGCTACTGCATAGAGAATTTTCCATGTCGGTTACTTCTGACCTAGTATATTCAAAGATTACATAATTTTCATCAGAAGTTGTCATGCATGCCAGATCTATGACCGTAAAGTTAGTACCACCTGCACCGTTGCATCCAGTGGTTGTTGTTGGACCATTCGCCAAATGGGGTATTGACTTCATGACATGTAACCCCACCTCAGCCGGGGGCATGGGTATATTATAGTACTAGTTGACTATTTTACCAAATGGTCCAACGCGATTCCAACGTTAAACAACAGTGGCGAAATGGTTTCTCTTTTATTATAAGTAATAGATAAGACAAGGAAGATGAGAAGACCTACTTGTAGTTTCTCTTTTGTCTTGTCTCCTTTGTATCGATCCTGTCGCTCCTTCCTATACTTAACACACTTGAGAAGTATCTGTAAACATCAACAGAAGATAAAGAATTGATCAAAGTGAAAGATCTATTGAATACAAGTAAATGGAATCAGATACATTCACACATATAAGCATCATATAACAAGATAAGCATATGGAAAAAGGTTCAAATACTTTATTGAATAGAAGAAGGAATTACAACCATCAAGTCTGATTTGAAGTCACTCCTCCAGCTTAGATTCCATCCACATCACATCAAAAGCATTACAAACTTGTAGCATAACAATACTTGTCTCAAAGTCAATTCTCATAGCAACATTATCTCCTTACAATTCAACATAGTCTAGCCCCTGATCACTTAGATGAGTGTTCAATTTATAGGAGGATGAAGGAGGTTATGTCAAAAATGGGGGTATTGAATGGCCTTCCATACTTAGAACTAGTTCCATGGAGGAAGGGATGAGAGGATAGGATGGATATTAACTCATTCCTCATCCATTTTCCAGCTCATAGGAGTTGATAAGTGAGGGAAACTTCTAGAAGACTTAAAGAGATAAGAATATTCCCCAAACCCTATGTGAATTTCGCTCAATCTCGCCCAGCACAGGTGAAAGAGGGCCTAAGTGCTCCGCAGAGTACCTTGGCATGGACTCAATTTCTCTACATCGCACCTTACATGGGCCTGCCTACACTGGTCCCTTTAGAGGTCATTTCAAGATGTCTTCAAGTCATGAAACTATCTGGGAAGGAGGCATTCAAAAGGGTGACTTGTATAGGGCATGTAGCAACTAAAATTAGGGTTTGATGAGCCCTAAAACACTGATCTGGATGATGGGAGTGATGTGCCCAAATGGATCTGTAACACACATTCGACTAGAAACCAAATAAAGTCAAATTTCCTCATAAGTCCCTAAGTCGAAAATTATGGGTTCTCTTCCTTAACCAAAATTGTGCAATATTGTGTAGTAGCACCTTGTTACAAATGTGTTTGAGAAGGGACATGACAGTCCTCCCCTCAAAAATGTTTCTTTCCCTCAAGCAACCTCTAGTTGGGTGCTCCAAAACGTGCTCGCCCTCCTAAGTGGCATCCTTATCCAGCAAGCTCTTCCAATGCACCAAAAATTGCTTGTCCTCAAGCAATGCCTGAGTAAGAAACCTCTCTAACTGTTGCTCTCCACTTCCACTGAAAAATGTGCTAGTGTCCCAAATGTGCCACTCGATCGTGCCTGACCTCCGCGCTATCCTGATATGGAAGAATCCTTCAATACTAGGATCCGAGGAAATCCTATCAAGCATGAAGCTCCCCTCGCTCCACTCACTATCCTACCTGGTGAAACTACCATAAGTCCCCTACTCCATCAGTGACTCGCTAAAGCCCAATGGAATATCTATATGATCTCCCCTTGCAGTATTCGATGCATCCCTAAAGGATATTCAGTTGTGAAGAGATTTGATGCCCCAATTACCTGCTAGTCCCATAGTGGTGCCACCATGCTGACGCTACACTACTATGACTATGTCATACTCCCCATCATGCGTAGTCAGTATCTTCCTCTCCTGGAACTTGACGGTGAAATACTGAAAGAAGTGAGTCACATCCTGCCTGGGAATCTCCATGGCACCCCTGCCTACCCATCCAAATCTAACTCCGAACCTGTGCAATAATAGAGAATGTCTTCCTCCCCATATGATGAAACCCTCTGTGAACCCCCATGTGTCATCCCAAGAGTGAACTATATCACTCTCTACCACAACTCTGCTCATCATGAGTGATCTATCGATCAACTGAATCCCTGCATCCCATAGCCAGACCTGCTGTGGCATAGCCCTATCAAGCGATGGAATCCCTTTGACCCTCGTCTCTAGTCCTTGCATGTGATCACCATATAGGCTCCGTATATCGTTGACTAATCTACCCTGTTCTTTCCAATGTGTAGTATTGATGATCGTTGGAAACCACGTGTGCCAAAGAGCTACCTCCTTAATGAAACCAAAAGACGGGTATCCGATACTCGTAATCGACTCAAGGTATGTGGATCCCTCCTGTCCCTGCCAACCATTTCCCCTGAGTCTGCCATCCGCCCTTTTGATAATGTGCCAGTATAAGGTCTAGAGCCCGGACACATATTTGGAAACTACCTCAGTCGTAACTGTTATCCTCTACTCATGCCCGGTCTCGACATGCCTTGAGAAAAGAGTGACACGTCTCCCTCGGGACTAGATCCCTAGATGTAAGCTTAGTGATGAATGATTTTCCACCCCTACAGATGATCATCTCATCCCCCAACCTGTGGCTGTTAACTAACACACCAACCCAATGCCACTGCTGAAAAGTCTCCGCTATAGTGCACTGAGTCTCACCCAAATATCTTGGGTGAGCTCCTCTTCTCCTGTGGCTCATGCCCAAAGTGCAGAAAGATGACAACAAAATTGACTGTTCCCACGAGGGATATATAAGAGGGTCAGGCATCTGAGTCCCCGCAGATACCATAAAGTATTGTTCATCTGTGTCCCCATCAATCCTGGGTGAACTATGCCTAAAGGTATGCCCAGTGTTTCCATCCAAGGGTCTCCCTGGAGGCAACACTCCATGACCTCGTTGTGCAACACTATACATGCCTGCATGCCAATGATCATCCCACTACTCCTAGACATGCCACTGTACACCATGGCCTACCCCTGTACATCGCTGGATACCCTCGGCTACAGCTATGCCATCCTGTACTGGCTTGGGTCCTGCATGTGTCAGTGTACTTGTCACTCCCTGCATGTACTCAATGCGATGTGAGGCACTCCCACTCCGCAGTGCAGTCCAATATACTATGACACACCACCCTGCATCTCCATTCTCCTCTACAGGCCCCTGCTCCTTGCTCCATAGCCCCGCACACCACTGGATTCTATGGGCTAACGTTGGGTCTGTATGCGTTAGACTGCATCCCTCTACATAACACTGGATGCTATGACATAACTCTATGTAGTCCTGTGTACCACTGCCCACTGTCATACCACTTTGTAACATACAGTATCCTGCATGGGACAAAATATCGACCTCTCTGCTAGTATGCCCTCCATGATGTCGTCTACATCCCCCCATCTGCTCTGAAAGACCTGAGTAGCTCGACTCCCCACATGCTAATGAAAATGACACTACTGTGCCTATCCTCAATAATCCCTATGTCTCATATGCTAGTAAGAGAGCACTCTCTTCATACAATTCCATATCTAATAGCGTGTCGATGCCACCTCCTCCTACCAGCTCCTGCCAGATTAAGTTAGTCACCCTGTGACTCCACGCACGGTCAATATGCGAAGACAACTCATGAAATCTGTCTGCTCACCTGTCAAACCATCCTGTCACTAGTGCTGACTGGGGCTCTAATGGATATCTAAAAATGTGGGTGCGGTCAAGCGTCAAACCCATCCTACAGCTACTACCATCACCTACCAGCTCTATGATGTGATGGAAAATCTCACTTGGATCCCAAAAATAGTCGTGCCCTAGAGTCCCTCTAGTAATCCATGGCCTCTACTGACATGTTTCCATGGATGTATCCAACCGCCTAACCTGCTCCATCGAGTACCAGCTTAGTACCTCTCGCCATCCAATCCCAAAGGAGAGATCAAATGTGTAATCCTCTATGGAAGGAACAAGCCCTCCAAGCTAATGTGGTATCATGTGCAGCTCAGTCCTGCTAACCTGTCCACCCCCTCAGGTAAATCTAGACAACTCGATCTCCCTCAATCCAATGCATAAGGGTGGGTTGATAATGCTATAGACCCCTCCAGAGGGCCTCTGAAGTGAACTATGCTGAAAACTCAATACGTGACCTCTATGCTGCCCCTCAAAAATGGCTAGCCCAAGGGATGGCTACACATCCTCCTCCATCACAGGCTCAACATGAGCCTTTGGCTCAATATGCACGATATGCTCACCATTCAGCTATAGGTGACTGTTGTCTGGCAACTCCGTCATAGATCTAGAGGCCTCTGTACCTATTAGCTCCTTAACAACAGTGGAGCTATCTTCCGACACCTCACCAACCTATGGTGCATTGTTATCACCTGAGAAATCAGTCACAACCCCAAATACCTCATAAATGGGTGTATGCTCAAATATCTTTTTGACAACCATGGCCCCTTCAACTACTCTTTCATCTTTTTTCTTAATACTTCTCATCATCCATGAAAAATGCCACTGAATCTCCATTGGTTTGTGCATACCCCTTAGTTCACAAAATTCCCAAAAAGAGAGGAACGCATGAATGCCATGACCCAATGATTGGTATGCCCTCCATTTCCCCCCCAATAACTCCACATCAATTGCAATCATGTCTGGATTCCCAACTGAGGAATGAATCAACTTCTTCCCCACATCAATCATCATTTGTTATATCCTCACCACCTCATTCTAGGTGACTGCCATGTTGTTTGATTCTAATCTTTCTAATCTTTACCTATGTAATGATCCTTAATAGGAATACAAGTGATAACAAGCAAATAATACATGCAGCAAATTATAAAAAAGAAATATTCAACAAACACCCATATAAAATCTGCAAACGGAGAACTTCTGAGCCATTTTATTATATTTATGCAAGTCAAATACAATAGATGATGGAATGGTGCACATGGGATTTTCTTAAAGGATAATAAGGACCAAACCTAGGTACAAAAATGGTTGAGCTGAAGGTTGCCCAATTGCTGCACCAATCTGCACTACGCTGCCTAGAAACTACTGCTTTACTGAAGTTCGAATGGCTGGAAGGTGCACTAACACTGCCTAGAATTTTATATGCTTTTAACCCTAGACTCCCTGGCCAAAGCCCACAAAAACCCAGAAATGGTTTGGCCCAATTTGGACTTCCCAAAATCGACCCCTGAAGGCACTATTCAATCCCCAACAATTCTACACTATCTGATGCAAAGATATGACTTATAATACCACCTCTAGTGCTTCGAAAATTATGAAAGTTTATATTTGGGATCCTTGTCAAAGCCCCGAAAAACCCAAAAAGGATTTTGGCTAGTTTAGACTTCTAATTTTCGATCCCCTTGGAGCCTCACCTCAACTCTAGCTATCAATTTCGACTTGCTGGAAACTGTCTGTAAATCCACCTAAAAACTTCTCCAAAATGTTGAGTTCACCCATGCTATCCAATCCCTAACTCCCTGGATGATCTCTTGGCCCAACTCAGTTGCTCCCAAGTACCACAAAAATCTGTTATGTGACCTCTGCGTTATCCCCCAGCCCAACTGTTTGAATTGCTAGAATGTTGGTTCAGCTAGCTGTAAAACCCAGCAAGAATGCTGGTCTAGTTCTGCTACCTCAGCTCCCCAAATCCTAGACAATTAATCAGATCTCTGCTTGCCTCAATCTCCCTTTGCGTTTTTCCTGGTTGCCTAGAAATATGCACTCCTTGCTCTACACTGGTTGGTGGTGTTACGCCACTACCCCAGAACTCCCGAAATCCTTGTAGAACTGCCTCTCTAGGGCAGGCACAGATGGTCCCCCAAAGTGGAGGTTGAATCTCCCACTTGAGAGATTCATGGCTAAACATCTAGTTGACTCAGCTAAACAACAGAATGAACAGTCAAGTGATTTTTTTTGCAAGATATATGAATGAATCCAAAATGGGAGTTTCTCTCTCCTTATATCTCCTTGGGCCTCCCTAGCCTCATGTGGGCCCCTCCATCCACCTACTCAAATTTCCCTCCAAGTTATTCGAATGGGCCAATTCGAACCCCCTTGTTGGTGGCCCCTACATTCCACTAGCAACCCAATAAAGTCAAATTACCGCAGAAGACCCTAAGTCGAAAATTATGGGTTCTATTCCTTAGCCAAAATTGTGTAGCAGCACCTTGTTACAAATGTGTTTGACAAGGGACATGACATATACACATAATGAACATAACATAATCAACAATGATTGCTATGTATTAAACTGAAGAACCCTTAGTTTAGATCCAAATAAGGGACGAATACCAAAAAGAACCCCAAATTGAGGGTTTCATCATATACAATTAAAATCACAGAGTCTAAAGCCTGAATATTACATTAATGGCTCTGATCCTTAAAACAAAAATATATACACCATCCCAGAACCACTATTCCATTTGCAGACTGAAATTCAATTATCAAAAGAGAAGCCACGGAATCCCCTATTCTGAAATAGCTTGATAAAATTCCTCACAAATACTCAGGATTCCTTTCATAAGTATTTTTGGTTCCTGAAGGTGGAGTAGGGGCACCGGAACCGTTAGCGTTTGAGCATAAAAGAAAATCAACAAGATTTAATTTAAAATGAAATATTGGTACAAAAAACAAATTACAAAGAAGGGAAGTCGAAATGCATACCAGACCCAGCAATATTATCATCCAAACTGCATCCGGGAACAAGGGCAGCCACAAAGGACAAACTGTAGAATAGAGGAGGACCCTCAGACTCCATGGAATAACTCGGTCTATGAATCAATCGCGCCAAAGCAGAATGACAGTATAAGGCAGAATCGTTACCTGGGAGGAAGTTCAACAGAGAGCCAGAGTATGAGCCTCCAAAAGGCAAACACAACAAATGAAAGCTTCCCAAACCAAGCAAGAACTTAGACTGACGGCCAACCCTCCTCACCATTCGATCTGGAAAATGCCTAAGGACCGTCGATATAGCACACCTACCTACACAAGGTGGATTAGCTAGGCACCAAGGAGAAGACTCCCGAGACAGTGGGACAACCATCCTAGGGTAGCCAACCACCTAATTCATAGAAAAGTAATTAAAACAGTGTACCATCTCTCAGGATTATGTAATTCCAAATTTATAACTATTCAATATGAAATTTAATTACCTTGGAGCAAATGAACTCAATGACTTAAGGTGATTAGACTTTAATATCCATGAATTAAATTATATAGCATCTACCTTATTGAATCAATTTACCATGGTACTGATAAAGATAGGAACACTTAGATTTGTTGTAGTTGTGAGATTTATAAATTGTATAATGCAGGGAAAATTTTAAGAACCCCCCTAAATTTATATATATAATAAATGGGTGAATCCCCATGATACATAGGAAAAATGGAAGGCGATTTTATCAATAATATAATATGTATATATAATGTTTTTGGCGAATCTCGCACCAAATTATATTATCTTGTAAAATCATGGTGAATCTTTCATTGGATTATAAAATATTGTAAGATCTTGGCGAATATTTCACTGGATAATAAAGGCTTTGTAAAGGGCTAACAAAGTTCATAATGAGTATTTCTTGTAATGGCTTGAAGCCTTGCTAATCAATCCGTCAAGTACCAAACAAGTATATTCCTTATATGGAATATAAAGATATTTCTCATGGAAATTCAATTAGGTTTAGCGTAGGGGGTAGGGAGAAATCCTACATGTGACCATGTGTTGGACTCATAATGAGTATTTCTTGTAATGACTATGAGCCTTGTTTTCTAAGAAATCCCTCGAGGACTGAAATATGTATATTACTCAAATGGAATATAAATATATTTATCATGTATTGGAATATAAATATATGAGTGAGGAGTGGGGAATGAGCCACAATAAGTCCTTAGAAAATCTACATGAAGAAGATAAGTGCAAAAAATAAAAAGGGTGAAAATGGGAAAATTGAGAAGAAATACAAGGGAAAAATGGTGAAACAACAAATTACTAATCCATGGGAGGAACAATTATTAGAGAGAGTGACGGAAGATGTTCCCTCAACCTAGGGGTAACAAAGGTAGACATTAGAAATCTCACTTATGCAAGTGTAGCTAAACAAACATTAAGCTCTATGCCAGTCATGAGAGGGAGGAAATATGGGAAAGAAATGTGAGAACAAGAATTTAAATGGAACAAAGCATTGGGATTACAATCCTTGCTTGTTGAGTTAGGGTACTTCCTTTGAGGCCTATTGAAAAATTAGGAATGATCTATCTATGTATCTTGTTATATAATTAGTTTGTAAAATAGTTGCCAAGTAGTTATGTTAAAGCACGGATTTTGTGAATTTTTTTTTACTCATCCTACCTATCTTTAGATGGAGATGAAAAAATATGAGTATTGGAGATAGAATTCTCCCATTCTTTTGTTGTAACATATTGTACAGGTATAGCCATGTCCATCATTAAGTATGCCCCAACTGTATTGACAATATTCCCAAACCAAAAACTTTTTAGTACTAAAAAGCATAAAAAATCCAACATTACATACTAAAAGAACATATTAATAAAATCTGCATGGTGAAAATCAACACAAAAGGTTATAGCGCATAAAGGTTTGCAATAGAAATCAGCCTTAAAACTCCTGCAGCTAAGCAAAACAATGATAATAAGCCCGCGTCTCCCTTGGAATTTTATGTATCAAGATGAAACCCCAAAAAGCAAAACCCTAGCTGAAAATAAGTGAGAACCCCTCGCATCAGTCAAAGAAGACGTTTCTGCCCTGCAAAAATGCTCAACATTTCAAAGCGATGTCCTTAAAATGTAGAGCCCTACATATATTCACAAGAGCTAAGAAGGAAGATGAGAGTTTTCTATTTGCAAGCAGGTAAATAGCTTGATCATGATTTAAGTAATGTTTTGTTAAATTTCGAGGGTTGCGGCTTACAATTCAACTCAAAAAAATTATAATGTAATTAGCTTATTTATTCTTTATCTTACAGTATTTTTTGAATTGCCAGTTTTTACATCTTAGTATCATCCTCCCAACAATCTGAGTGCAAAGAAGCCTATCATGTGGCAAGGAATCTTTTTTTCTACTAGGGTTTTGGATTTTAGACCATCATTGGAAAACTTGGCTTGGTGCGAATAAAAATAAGTTTTGAATATTTAGTTTTTAAATATGTACTAATTCAAAAAGATTTTATATAACATTTGAAACTAAGGAGAGATTTAGTTTTCAGTTTTGAATATTTATTTTTTAAATGTATATTAATTACAAAAGTCTAGGGAGAGATGTAGTTTTGAGAGAGATTAGTAGATAAGTGTTGTTATGATTTTGCTTAGTGAATTTCAGTTTTAAAATTGTCTATATTGACAGAAAGTATTACAAAATATTTAAATTTTAAAATGAATATACATGGTCACCTTAGGTACTATGATTGTTTCCTTAACATGATAAAAAATGAACTAGCTAGAATCTAACAACACTTTAGGATACCTCTAAGGACACATATAAAATAATAATTATAGTTATCATATTAAAATAATAATTTATGTTTTAATTTAACAGAGTCAACATAATATTATATTGCATGATGGTTAATTTTCATATATATATATATAGTAGACAAACGCTTGTAACTTGAAATAACCTCTTTAGTTTTGGAATTAAATAATATATATATATTTTATTATGTTTTATGAGTGACCTCCTTGTGGAAAAATATCATGTTTGAGTGATGATTATATAAATAAACCATTACAAATTCAATTATATATATAGTAGACAAACCCTTGTAACTTGAAATAACCTCTTTAGTTTTGGAATTAAATAATATATATATATATATATATATATATATATATATATATATATATATATATATATTTTATTATGTTTTATGAGTGACCTCCTTGTGGAAAAATATCATGTTTGAGTGATGATTATATAAATAAACCATGACAAATTTAATTATATCTCAATTCGGAAATTGAAAGTGAAGATAATCATTCACTCACAAATTTGGACAACTTGTAATTATAATTATCAAATCACTTTCCCTTTATATAATATTGTCTCATCAATAATTTTTATATCAAGTTAATTAATTAAATTTAAATGAATTTAAAAAAATTAACCATTAAGATAGAAAGTGATTAAGTTGTTAATATACCATATTTTATTGCACACAAACTATAAAATATAAAGCAACAAAAAAAACATTTTTCTCATGATATTAGAAAACCCGAAATCTCCCAACAACTACTAGTGCTTCTAGCCTTTATTTAGCCCCATAATTGATATTTTTCATATTATTGATTTTTATTTTAATTTAAAATGAAAAAAAGATTAATTAAGTGGAGAGATGTCTTTGTTTTGGAATAGGGTTTCACAGTCATGATCAACCTATGCAAACCTCCCAAGTGATATGTAGAATATGGGCACTTAATAGGCAAGGGTCATAGATGCTTCACCTGATCAAAACCATAATCAAAAGTAAACCATATCCTTATATAAGAAAAACCTTACATTTTGCAAATCCAATAAACTATATGCCTATGTAAAAAAACCTTACATTTTGCAAATCAGAGTATACTACTTTAAGAATTCACAATATACCTCTCTTTTGATACACACCAACCTAGATCCATCCTTAGTTAAGGTGAATGGGAAATGAGAATCAAAACTGATGGTTTCGACGCATAGGAAGAGGAAGAGGGAGAAGATGGATGTAGGCTAATTTAATTCCTCCTTTAAAAAGACTATATTCCACATGAATATCATGGGAAATACCATGGGTTCTCATAAACCTGGAGCTCAAAAACCACTGGTAACTTCACAGAACAAGACAACATCCTTGGATGCAATTAAAAAAACCTCCCAAATGATAGCTAGAATATGGGCATTTAATAGACAAGGGTCATAGACGCTTCACCTAATCAAAACTAGAATATAGACACTTAATAGGAAAGGGTCATAGATGTTGCACCTAATCAAAACCATAATCAAAACTCATCAAAACCATAATATGGGCACTTAATAGGAAAGACCATAATCAAAAGCAAACGAAATCTCTATGTAAAAAAAATATTACATTTTGCAAATCCAGGTATACTACTTTAAGATATCCCTATGTAAAAAAAATCTTACATTTTGCAAATCCAAGTATACTACTTTAAGAATTCATAGAATATACACGAGCCAAGATCCATCCCTCTCTAAGCTTGAGAGATCGACAAATCTTGAGAGATCCACAGTTAAGGCTAATGCGAAATGTGAATCAAAACTGAGGGGGAGAGAGAGAAAGAGGGAGAATGAGAAGATGGATTTAGGATGGTATAATTCCCCCCTTTAAATAGACTATATTCCACATGAATACCATGGGTTCTTATAAGCCTTGAGCTCAAAAGCAAGTAATGGACAAAACAATATCTCTTGATATAATAAAAAAATAATAATGTAGAATTTTCATTTTTACATAGAGTTATTTTCAATTTTATTTCAAATTTACCTTTACTCAACAAAATTTGATCAAAAAAAATAATAACCTAAAATTTTTACATAAAATAATAACGTAGACTTTTCATTTTAACCAAGGTGTTGGAAATACTGAGAGGGGGGTGAATCAGTATTTCTTATTCTCACTATTGTTTTACTAGTTAAAACATGTATGTTTAGAACACAAAATGAACAGCAGGAATAAATGCTTTTATTAATATAACTGTGCAGTAAAATAAATACAATAAATAGAATGTCACAATTGGTTGCCAAGCTCCAACTTGGACTTTGGTGAGGCTCCAACCTCCTGAGCACCAACTCTATTTTGCCAAGACACCAATCTTGGACTTAGGAGCACCAACTCCCAAGGACTTCAATCCTTTTCAATTCTGAGGCTCCAACCTCTTTGGTATACACTGGTGTGCTGCTGCGCTCTTTTCAGCTTCCACTGCTTCTACTGCCCCCTTTTCTTCTGCTGCTTCCACTATCTCATGCTCAAGTTATGCCATCCACCAACAACTGTACAGTTCTCTGTTTTTGCTGCTTTTATATGCTCCATGCCCCTGTCCATTCGTTTCCTCTTACATGCTGGCTCTTTGGCTTCCTCCTCACTTGATCGCTTTGACACTTCGGCTTCCATTCCTTTGCTTCTTTTGTCTATACACGTGTTCCAAAATCTGAGTAGAACAAACCCAAACTCCCCTTTCTTAAATAAAACTCGGCCCTTGACCTGTGGTTAATACCTTACAGGCTTTATTGGAGGCGTTTAATCACCCATCGGAAGCCACCACCCGAGCGTTTTAATCAACCATCGGAAGCCACCACCCGAGCGTTTTAATCAACCATCGGAAGCCACCAACCGAGCCTTTAATCAACCATCACCGAGCGCTTTAATCAACCATCAGAAGCCACCTTTTATTCGGCGCTTTTTATCAATAATCAACCATCGGAAGCCACCACCCGAGCCATTAATCCACCATCACACAGGCTTTAATATATATCTTAACCCTGCGGCCATGTATCATATAATTCACGGAAAACATTATAAACCCCCGCTCTAATTCAAATGCTGGACTTCAATTATTATGGACCTGCCTTTACAATTTCGGCGGGTCCGGATTTCAAAACCATAAAAAAACTCTTAAGGCCTGACCTCTGATGAGGAGCGGACCCGATGCTCTTTTAGACTCCCTTCTATACTAGTTTCGGGTCCGATGTATATCGGCACTCGCTGTAAACAATAGTCCCGATCCTCCGATGGAACGCGGACCCGACACCTTCTTATACTCCCGTCTCTATATTGAATTCGGGTCTGGGATATCGGCAGGTTCGCTTTGGCAGATTTGTAACGCGAAGGTTTAGCGGACCCGATCTCCCTTTAGGCTGCTCTCTAATATGATTTCGGCTCCGGATGATTTCGGCAATCGCTACCTCCACTGCTCCGATGCGATACAAGAGTTCTGCGGACCCGATATGGTTTTACACTTCACTTGATAATAGTTTCAGCTCCGGATTTCGGAGCTTGGACCTTGAACAGTTCCGACATTCTGGATGCGATATATTATAGACTGTTTTTAATAAGTCCATCGGGTCCATGCCTCTATCGCAATCGGCAGATTATAGCGCCATCCCTTATGACTTGCGATCACTGCGGATGCGATATGATATTAAGCCACAGTCTATATTCCCGTCGGGTCCGCAGCCGTATCGCAATCGGCGATCGGGAGAGTGTCATGCCTTTGGGTGTTGTTGCGATGGGTGGATGCGATATAGCATTCAACCATAACATAATTCTGCATCGAGTTCGCATTATTATCGTAATCGGAGGTTTCAGTGGTGGCACATAGTTGAACCGCCGATTAGCGATGTCGCCGATATATATATATATATATATATATATATATATATATATATATATATATATATATATATATATAGATATATATATATATATATATATAGATATATATATATATATATATATATATATATATATATATATATATATATATATATATGCCTTTATATATAAACTTCTTCGCCGATAGTGTGTTTGTAATATGTGCCCACCGATAGTTGTGAATGCATATATATAAGATTTTTAACCGCCGATAATGTTAAAGCATGCATACATGGGTTTTACAAGCCCGATAACATATCTATATGAGTTCTGCTCCTCTTGGCATATATATGGCATATATATATGTGGCTCCTCCTATAGCTCCTCTTTGCTCCAATGTGGCTCCTCTTGGCATATATATGGCATATATATATATGTGGCTCCTCCTATAGCTCCTCTTGGCTCCGATATGCTCTGTCTCCTCCTCTTGAATATTGCCATATTGACATCAATGACAATTTGTGTCCAACAATCTCCCCCTTTGTTATTGATGGCAATATTCTTCTGCTCTCTCCCCCTTTGACATCAATGGAAAAGGAATGCATATGAACTCCCCCTGTCAAGTTGCTCCCCCTTTCCTGCTGCATCTTTATGAATAGACTTGAGTGATGATAAATGAATAACCCCCATCTTTTGTCGTAGGTGTTCGAATGCTTCCCGAGGAAGAGGTTTAGTGAAAATATCAGCTATTTGCTCCTTAGTACTTATATATTCCAGAGCGATGTTTTGTTCAGCTACTTGCTCACGGAGGAAATGATACTTGATTGGTATATGTTTGGTTCTTGAGTGCATCACTGGATTTTTACTGAGACTGATAGCACTAGTGTTGTCACAATAAACAATAATTGGTTGATCTGTACATATGTTTACATCCTTTAGCGCTTCCTTCATCCATAGTATCTGAGTACAACAGTTTGCTGCAGCAATATACTCGGCTTCGGTTGTGGATAATGATATGGATGACTGTTTTTTGTTGAGCCAGGATACCAAACAATCTCCTAGGAAGAATGCATTTCCACTAGTACTTTTCCGATCATCTATATTTCCAGCCCAATCAGCATCAGTGTATGCAGTTACAGTCAATGTTGAACTCTTTGGGTACCAGAGACCAAAATCAGAAGTTCCCTTCAAATATCTGAGAATTCTTTTTACAGCTAATAAATGAGATTGTTTGGGAGCCGATTGAAATCTTCCCACCATTCCTACTGCTTGCATTATGTCAGGTCGTGTAGCTGTTAAGTATAGGAGGGCTCCAATCATTGACCTGTAATGAGTTGCATCTACTAGAGGGGAGTCATCATCTTTGCTCAGTTTGCAGTTTGTGGTCATGGGGGTGCTCATGGGTGCACAGTCCTCCATTCCATATTTTTTGAGCATGTCTTTTAGATATTTGGCTTGAGATATATACAATCCTGCTCTGGTTTGAGATACTTGAAGTCCAAGGAAGTGGGATAGTTCACCTATCATTGACATCTCAAATTCTTTTGCCATGCTTTGAGAAAATTCATGGCTCATTTCATCATTATTACTAGCAAAAATCAGATCATCGACATAAACAAGAGCAACTAGTAACTTACCTTGATCTGTCTTTATGTATAGATTGCTTCCAGCCACTCCCTTTTTGAAGCCTTGTTGTTGGAGATAGTTATCCAGTCTTGCATACCAAGCTCTAGGAGCTTGTTTCAGCCCATACAAAGCCTTTTTCAACTTACATACTAGGTCCTTTCCTGCTGTCAGATCAAAACCTTCTGGCTGCTCCATGTAGACTTCCTCCTTGAGTTCCCCATTTAGAAATGCTGATTTCACGTCCATTTGATAGATTTTGAATCCTTTCGAGCAAGCAAATGCTAAAAACATCCTGATAGCTTCCATACGGGCCACTGGTGCAAACGTCTCTTCAAAGTCAACTCCTTCTATTTGCGAATAGCCTTTGCAAACAAGTCTTGCCTTGTTTCTGATAACCTCTCCTTCCTCATTCATTTTATTTTTGAACACCCATTTGGTTCCTATTATGTTTTTGTCCTTCGGACGAGGTACCAGCTCCCATGTCTTATTCTTCTCAATTTGGGACATTTCTTCTTCCATTGCTTTTACCCAATGAGGATCCTTACTTGCTTCTGTGAATGTTTCTGGTTCGATCATAGATAGGAGGGCAATGGCTTTTCTCTTGGGTGAGGTTGTTATCCTTCTTCTGGTTTGCACACCTTCATCTTTATCGCCAATGATCTGTTCTTCTGGATGGTATCTTTCTACATACTTCATCTTTGAAGGAGTATGAGACGCTTCTCTTTCCTCTTCTTCTTCTTCATCATCTATCTCTTCTTCTTTAGATTCTTCTTCTTCAATGAGAAAGTCATCTTCCTGTTCTTCAATTTCCTTTTCTGGAAGATCTTCGTCAACCTTAAGATCGATGCTTTCCACTATTTTCTTCAGTCGAAAATTGTAGCACTTGTAAGCCTTGCTCCGTGGAGAGTATCCAAGAAATATCCCCTCATCAACCCGAGAATCAAATTTTCCAGGTGAACCATCATTTATTTTTATGAAGCACTTGCTTCCAAATATTTTGAAGTACTTCATCGAAGCAGGTCTTCCTTTCCATAGCTCATAAGGAGTTTTGTCACAATTTGGTCTTAATTGAGTCCGATTCAATGTATAGACAGCTGTCCCTACTGCTTCCCTCCAGAATTTAGGTTGTAGGTCTGCTACTAATAGCATGGTTCTTGCCATTTCTTGGACAGTTCGGTTTCGTCTTTCAACTACCCCATTTTGCTGAGGTGTTCTGGCAACTGAGAATTCCCTTTTAATTCCATGAATATTGCAGAACTCACTGAACTCGTTTGATGTGAATTCTCCTCCTCTGTCTGTTCTGAGACACTTAATTTTTGAATCTTTTTCGTTTTCTATAAGGGCTTTTAGATTCTTAAAACACTCAAAAGTTTCAGATTTATACTTTATGAAATATATCCACATCATTCTAGTATAATCATCAAAAAATAACACAAAGTACCTTTCTCCTTGGAGTGCTTGATTTCTAGTTGGCCCACACACATCAGCATGGACGATCTCCAAGGGCTTTGATGTACAATGTTCCTTTGTCTTGTGGCTGGTTCTGGTCTGTTTTACATGTTGACATGGACCACACACTGCTTGATTTGGTTTGGACAGCCTTGGGATGTCTTGTACAGCTTTGATTTTGCTGATATTGACCAGATTTTCGAAGCTGGTATGTCCAAGTCTCTTGTGCCACAACCAACTCTCATCTGCCTGACTCAAGTAGCATTTGTTCTCCTGAATCTTGTTTAGAACGTAAATATTGTCTGGTGTTCTTACTTCTTTTGCCACAAGTTTTCCAGAGACAGAGTTCCTTATTTCACAGTCTTTGGTGCTGAAGACAACCTTATGTCCTTGATCACAAATTTGGCTGACACTCAGAAGGTTGTGTTTGAGTCCGTCAACCAGCAGAGCATCTTGAGCTTTTCCTTTTCCATTGATCAGAGTAACTGTTCCTCTTCCTGCAATTTTGCCAGTTCCGCTTCCAAAGGACACATTCCCTTCCTTTTTGCTCAGTGAGATAAATTTCCTTTTGTCTCCTGTCATGTGTCTGGAGCACCCACTATCCACAAACCACTGGTTTCCATTATTTTGCGCAAATAGAGCCAGGCCGCATTTGTCCATTGCAGAGATCTTGCTACTCGTCTTTCTTCCTTTGAGTGGGCAGTTTTGTTCATAGTGTCCATTATTGTAGCAAAAAGAGCAAGTCAGATCAAATTTAGTCAAGGGATCGAATGAATTGAAGGTTTTGATTTGTCCCTGTCTTTTGGGAGCATATGAGTTGATTACTCGGTCCTTTTGCGTTGTCTTTTCACTTTTGCGAGCCATGCAGTGTCTAGCTTGGTGACCGAAGTTTTTACAATGAAAACAGTGTCCAAGAAATATGGTTTTGAAGCAACCACGATTTAATTCGCCTTCCTTTCTGAGAATTACTCCTCCCTCGTCCTTTGGATTTTTGATGGGCCCTTGGTGAAGTACAGGTTTATATTTGCTGTAGTGTCCATGATTCGACTCCACATTCTTCTTTGGAATAACTCTCTCTTGATTCTTGGAATCTGGGATGCACTTTTGATAAGATACTTTTTCATCTTTTGGGTTGCAGGAAAGTGCATCAGCATAGCTTTTCGCACTATTCTTAGTGCTTGAGGATTCTCCCTTGAAACCTATTCCAGACTTATCATGTTGAGGTTTTTGATTTTTCAGAATAGTATCAAGTATTTGAGAGATTTTACAGCCCTTTTTAATTTGCTCCAACTCCTTTCTCAGAGATACTACTTCGGCCTCACGTTCTTCACAAGTCTCTTCTTTCTCCTTAAGCTTTGTTTCCAAGAGATCTTCTCTCCTTCTTATTTCCTCGTTTTCCACTTTGAGAGAGATAATTTTGTTCCGTAGTTTCTCGTTCTCTTCAATGGCACTTATTAACAGTTCATCCACATTTCCTTCTTGCTCCGAGTCATCATCATCTGTGAGTGCCATGAATAATGCTTCTTGGCTTTCATCATGATCGCTTTCCTCATCTGATTTCTTTTTAATGACCATAAACTCATCCTCATCAGACTCATCTTGCTTGGAGAGAAGGTTTTTCTTATTGAACCCTTTCTTTTTGTATGTCATTCTTTTAGAATTTCTTTCATCATCACTGTCATGTTTATGAGGACATTTTGCTGCATAATGACCTATTTTACCACATTTAAAACAGATAAGAGGATACTTGCCTTTAAGCTTAGATCCTCTCTTCAGCTTTCGTACATATTGAGCCAATTTGGATTCCACATCTGACTCATCACTACAGTCATTCCTTTCTTTCCCTTTCTTTGACTTTGAGGCCTTGAATGCTGCATCTTTGGAGCTAGGTCCACCTTTCCTCATTTCATAGGCAGTGAGAATTCCATGGAGTTCATCCATTTTGAGGGTGTCAAGATCCTTTGATTCTTCTATAGCACTTATTTTGGAGTCAAATCTGTCTGGAAGGGACCTTAATACCTTTTGTACAATAGTACTTTCTTCAACCTTTTCGTCCAATCCTTTCAGGGAATTTACCACTTCAGCTACTCGGAGGAGGTATGTTGCAATATCTTCTTCCTCTTCCATCTTCAAACTTTCAAATTGTCTTCTGTGAGTTTGAAGCTTTGCATTTTTTACTTTTGAGTCTCCATTGTACAAGCTAACTAGCTTCTCCCACATTTCTTTGGCAGAGTTACAGTGCATGATTTTTGTAAACTCGGAATCAGTGATTCCACTAGTGATGGAGTTCATGGCCTTTGCATTTGCAATGTAGGCTTTCCTCTCGTCTTGATCTATTGGAAGAGTGGAAGTCGCTTGGTATTCAGTTTGACAAAAATGCCAGACTTCAGGTCCAAGGGACATTAAATAGTAAGTCATTCTTTTCTTCCAAAAACCAAAGTTAGTGCCATCGAACAGAGGAGGTTTTCCTGATGCTTCATGATTTCTCATCATGGTTGCTGATCCTTCTTCAAGCTGTTAGGCTAGAATGAAGAAACCTGGCTCTGATACCAATTGTTGGAAATACTGAGAGGGGGGTGAATCAGTATTTCTTATTCTCACTATTGTTTTACTAGTTAAAACATGTATGTTCAGAACACA
Organism: Pinus tabuliformis; assembly: GCA_031772625.1. NCBI lineage: Eukaryota > Viridiplantae > Streptophyta > Pinopsida > Pinales > Pinaceae > Pinus > Pinus tabuliformis. The sequence continues at coordinate 322,576,241 of CM062814.1, read as the reverse complement.
AAATGAACAGCAGGAATAAATGCTTTTATTAATATAACTGTGTAGTAAAATAAATACAATAAATAGAATGTCACAATTGGTTGCCAAGCTCCAACTTGGACTTTGGTGAGGCTCCAACCTCCTGAGCACCAACTCTATTTTTCCAAGACACCAATCTTGGACTTAGGAGCACCAACTCCCAAGGACTTCAATCCTTTTCAATTCTGAGGCTCCAACCTCTTTGGTATACACTGGTGTGCTGTTGCGCTCTTTTCAGCTTCCACTGCTTCTAATGCCCCCTTTTCTTCTGCTGCTTCCACTATCTCATGCTCAAGTTATGCCATCCACCAACAACTGTACAGTTCTCTATTTTTGCTGCTTTTATATGCTCCATGCCCCTGTCCATTCGTTTCCTCTTACATGCTGGCTCTTTGGCTTCCTCCTCACTTGATCGCTTTGACACTTCGGCTTCCATTCCTTTGCTTCTTTTGTTTATACACGTGTTCCAAAATCTGAGTAGAACAAACCCAAACTCCCCTTTCTTAAATAAAACTCGGCCCTTGACCTGTGGTTAATACCTTACATGCTTTATTGGAGGCGTTTAATCACCCATCGAAAGCCACCACCTGAGTGTTTTAATCAACCATCGGAAGCCACCACCCGAGCGTTTTAATGAACCATCGGAAGCCACCAACCGAGCCTTTAATCAACCATCACCGAGCGCTTTAATCAACCATCGGAAGCCACCTTTTATTCGGCGCTTTCTATCAATAATCAACCATCGGAAGCCACCACCCGAGCCATTAATCCACCATCACACAGGCTTTAATATATATCTTAACCCTGCGGCCATGTATCATATAATACACGGAAAACATTATAAACCCCTGCTCTAATTCAAATGCCGGACTTCAATTATTATGCACCTGCCTTTACAATTTCAGCGGGTCCGGATTTCGCAACCATAACAAAACTCTTAAGGCCTGACCTCTGATGAGGAGCGGACCCGATGCTCTTTTAGACTCCCTTCTATACTAGTTTCGGGTCCGATGTATATCGGCACTCGCTGTAAACAATAGTCCCGATCCTCCGATGGAACGCGGACCCGACACCTTCTTATACTCCCGTCTCTATATTGAATTCGGGTCCGGGATATCGGCAGGTTCGCTTCGGCGGATTTGTAACGCGAAGGTTTAGCGGACCCGATCTCCCTTTAGGCTGCTCTCTAATATGATTTCGGCTCTGGATGATTTCGGCAATCGCTACCTCCGCTGCTCCGATGCGATACAAGAGTTCTGCGGACTCGATATGGTTTTACACTTCACTTGATAATAGTTTCAGCTCTGGATTTCGGAGCTTGCACCTTGAACAGTTCCGACATTCTGGATGCGATATATTATAGACTGTTTTTAATAAGTCCATCGGGTCCATGCCTCTATCGTAATCGGCAGATTATAGCGCCATCCCTTATGACTTGCGATCATTGCGGATGCGATATGATATTAAGCCACAGTCTATATTCCCGTCGGGTCCACAGCCGTATCGCAATCGGCGATCGGGAGAGTGTCATGCCTTTGTGTGTTGTTACGATGGGCGGATGCGATATAGCATTCAACCATAACATAATTCTGCATCGAGTCCGCATTATTATCGCAATCGGAGGTTTCAGTGGTGGCACATAGCTGAACCGCCGATTAGCGATGTCGCCGATATCTATATATATATATATATATATATATATATATATATATATATATATATATATATATGCTTTTATATATAAACTTCTCCGCCGATAGTGTGTTTGTAATATGTGCCCACCGATAGTTGTGAATGCATATATATAAGATTTTTAACCGCCGATAATGTTAAAGCATGCATACATGGGTTTTACAAGCCCGATAACATATCTATATGAGTTCTGCTCCTCTTGGCATATATATGGCATATATATATGTGGCTCCTCCTATAGCTCCTCTTGGCTCCGATATGCTCTGTCTCCTCCTCTTGAATATTGCCATATTGACATCAATGACAATCTGTGTCCAACACAAGGGTTATTAATTATCAAATCTCTGGATAGATCCAAAGTTAAAATGGATCTAGGTTTGTTTAATTATTAATTATTATAATTATTAATTTTTTTCTTTGAATGTAATTTCTGTTTTTATGTAATTTCATTGAGTCAAAATATTTTAATTTTTAATTAATTAATTAATCAATTTTCTTTAATTTGATTGAGTCATAATGTTTAGATAACATAACATGACATTACAATATTTTTTCCATACCAAAAATGTAATAACATTAAAAGAAAAAAAAATATTTTGATTGTAAAATGAGAGATGGTTTTTGGGCATGTGGTATTGATAAGTCATGGTATTGGCCCACGGTATTGTAACAAAGCATGTTCACAACTTAATAATGTCCATGATAAAGTGGGGGTTAATATCCATGGTTAAAAAAATTGTTATATTATAAATATTAAATTTTTATGTGCTTACTAATAAAGTTTAAATATGGTTACAAAATTATTAGACTAACTTATATGGTAAAATGGATCTTAATTTATAACTATTATTTATATATCATATATTTGAATGTGATAAGGGATTTAGATATATCTTAAAAGTAATTATAATATTTTTGCTTTTAGATTTAATTAAAAAATGTTATAAAATTAAATTCAAATAAAATATTTATAAATATTTTGATTGTGAAATGAGATATGGTTTTTGGACATGTGGTATTGGCCCGTGGTATTAAAAAAAATTGCGCGCAATGTAAGGTATTAAATCACTTTAATCTCCCAAACCAGGGGCAAATATCAAAATTCGACAATTTTAAGGGAATACAATTTCCCAAAACCAATGAATCGGACCAAATGAAGGTTCTGTTAGTTTATCCGCCCAATTTTTATTTTGGCCTAAAATAAAAAAAATTAATTATTTTTTAAATAAAATTGGGGCTAATTATATGAAAAGGGTTTTTAATAAAAAATCCGCCCTCTTAAAATGTAAAAACCCTCAAATTTCGCCTTTACGCTATAATTCGCCCCTAAAATTTACCATGGTATAATGACTTGATATTCTAAATTGTCCATATTTGTTTATGTATATAATAAAGAAAAAAAATTGGGTATGTGACATGTGGTATCAGAGCGCTCAGGTTACAAAACTGAGACCTCTGGGAAATAATGATTAACAACAATTGTGATGTACACAGAGATATAAAAGTAACCAGTATGAGAAAAATGAGAACTACATCACACTGAATGGTAACTGGGACAGGGGAAACAACCTTTCAGGAGACCAATCCTGAGGTATGGGTAAAATTGGGAGAAGAGTCGCGTAACACAAACACTGCAATCTTGGAAACTGTGCAAGAGTTAAAAGAGGAAATGGCTTGATTGTGGGTAGATAATGAAAGATTGATGCAAGAACAAGAAAGGATCATGAAGAGTCTGTCAGATAATAGAATCAGAGGCAAATAATTCCCAATCCTGAGCAGGGAAGCATGACTAGCGAACAAGAATTTCATACCGAGAGAGTAGAAACTGAAGGTGGTGAAGAGAATCAGGAAGAAGAATCTGGTAATATATCATAACACAATAAGCAAAAGAGACAAAAATTAGAACTTCAGGGAGAATTTCGGAAGATAAAGCCTCCCCTCTTTGATGGTGAACAAGAAGAGGTAGCGGAAGCCTGGCTCATCAACATGAATAAGTATTTCCAGTTGTACGAATATGATCATAACTTAAAGGCTTGTTTGGCCATCTTTCAGCTGCAAGGAAAAGCCACCCTGTGGTGGGAGGAAGTAAAAACAGTTCATGGTGTAAATGAGCAGAGCATAACTTGGGACAAATTTCAAAGATATTTTAAGGAAAAATATTTAACTGAAAGGTTTTATGATGAAAAATCCAAGGAGTTTCATGACCTTCGATTGGGTCAATTAACTATGGACGAATTCATAACAAAATTTACATCCTTACTGCGATATGTCCCATACATACGGGAAGAAAAGGCTAAGGTGCAGCGGTTTGTCAGCAGCTTGTCGCTGTTTATGAAAGAGCGCCTTGAGTTCGATAACCCGAAAACCATGGATGAAGTCATACGAAAGGCCCGAATATGTTACCAACAAAACAAGCTAAAAGGGGAAGGAGGTAAGAGATGGAATGACAAAAAGGGGAGTAAATTTTCCTCCAGCAATAAAGGAAATAAGTTTATGGTCAATAAACCCCCTAAAGGGCAGACAAATAGAAACATGAACATAAATCAACCCCGATTCAAATTTCCCAGTGAGACCAAGACAAATGAACAATCAATAAGGACTGAAGTGGAGATGGCAGCTAGACCTCCAGTACAATGTTGGGGATGCGGAGGACCCCATTATGTTAAAAATTGTCCACACCGCAAGGGAACCGATCGGGTGGCACAAATTCAAGAAGCATCAACAGTAGGAGAAGTGGCAAGAAGCATGCCTAAAATCAATGCTGCTCTTGAAGACCATCAGGTGGAGTACTAGTTGACCATGATAGAGTTTGAAGGTAAAATCTTCAACCAAACTGTGTCTATTTTAATTGATCTTGGAGCTACCTTGAGTTACATTAGTCCAAAAATAGTAGAACAATGTTGTTTGCAAGCTGTTAAGTTTAAAAATCCCTGGTTAGTGAAATTAGCTACGGGAGCTAAGAGAAGAGTGTTGGCCAAAGTCAGCAATTGTCCCCTACAAATATCAGGTCAGTCTATTTTGGCAGGCTTGAATGTGTTTCCCTTAGGATTGTATGATATTTTAATCGCATGGACTGGTTGGAGAAATATTGGTCCCTCATTAACTATAAAATTAAAACTATTAACTATATGGACAAGGAAGGAAAGAGACAGGAAATTCAGGGAATAATAATACCCTTAAAGCTAAGACCGGTGATAGGCTCCCAATTGGCCAAGTGTATCTGGAAAGGATGTCAGATTTATGCAATACAAGTAGGGTATACTAATTCAAAAGAAAAGTTTGTCGCTTTAGAAAATATACCAGTGGTGCAGAATTTTCTGGATGTATTTCACCATTGAATTAATACAAGGGGTTGCTATGGTATCTCGAGCCCCTTATCGCATGAATATACCGGAGTTAATGGAACTAAAAATGCAGTTACAAGAACTACTTGAGAAAAAATATATTCGACCAAGTGTATCACCTTGGGGAGCCCCAATACTTTTTGTTAAAAAGAAGGATGGAACCTTGCGAATGTGTATGGATTACCGCCAACTAAATAAGTTAACCATAAAAAACAAGTATCCCCTACCTTGTATAGACGAGTTGTTTGATCAAGTGAAGGGAGCAACCGTGTTTTCAAAAATTGACCTTCACTCGAGTTATCATCAAATCAGAATCAAGGAAGAGGATATAGTAAAAATAGACTTTAGAAATTGATATGGGCATTACGAGTTCGTTGTGCTACCCTTTGGGTTAACCAATGCACCCGCAACCTTCATGTGCCTTATGAACAATATATTCCATCAATATTTGGATAAATTTGTGTTAATTTTTATCGATGATATACTAATTTACTCTCAGACAGTAGAAGAGCATAAAGAACACCTCCATATTATTCTACAAGTTTTAAGCGAAAACTAGCTATATGTCAAGTACAACAAATGTGATTTCTTTAAAGAACAAATCCAATATCTTAGCCATGTCATTACTAAGGATGGAATATCCGTGGACCCAGAAAAGATAAAGATGATAATGGAGTGGCTGGTACCAAAAGATGTGGCTGATATAAGGTCTAGCTAGATACTACATGTGATTCATTGAAGGATTTTCCAGGGTAGCCTATCCTATTACTTCATTGCAAAAGAAAGGAAAGGCTTTTAAGTGGATAATAGAGTGCCAAAATATTTTTGATCAACTTAAACATTTACTCACCACTGTGCCCATTTTAAGCATTGTTGATCCAAATAAAGATTATGTGGTTTGTACGGATGCTAGCAAGGAAGGTGTAGGTGGCATACTAATGCAGGAAGGCAAGGTCATTGCTTACGAGTCTAGGAAGCTTAAGGAGCATGAGAAAAGGTATTCAACCTACGATTTGGAGCTGGCAGCAGTCATTCATGCATTAAAGATGTGGCGACATTACTTGATGGGTAAGAAATTTTTGTTAATGGCTAACCATCATAGTTTAACTAACTATTTTAACTAGCCCACTTTGAATGTTAGACAAGCTCGTTGGGCTGATTTTTTAAGTGGGTTTGACTTTGAAATCAAGCACTTGAAAGGATAAGAGAACAGTGTCGCTGATGCTTTAAGTAGGAAAGTCAATTGTTTGTATGAAGTATCATTCAGTGAAGTACAAAACACATTCAAAGAGCAAATCAAGGAGGCAGCAATGCAGGATCTGGAATATCAATTTTTATAGCAGCAAGCAAAAATTCTAAATAGCAAAGAACAACAGCTAGGGTATGAAGTAAATTCAGATGGAATATTGATATATAGAGGAAGGATGTATGTACCTGACCAAAAGGTTATTAAGAGTTTAATCTTAGATGAGTATCATAAAGTTCCTTATGTCGGCCATCCAGTTATCAGAAATTGATTATCGCACTCAGAAAGGAATATTTCTGGCCTGGCATGAAGAAGGAGGTGGTTGAATATTTGACACATTGTTTGGAATGCCAACAAGTAAAAACAGAACACCGTCACCGAGCTGGGTTGCTACACCCATTACCTATTCCAGAATGGAAATGGGAAGTTATTTCTATCGATTTTATAACAGGGCTGCCCAAGTCAAAAAACAGAATGATTCAATAATGGTAGTAGTTGATAAGCTGAGTAAATCTACTCACTTCATACCTGTGAAATCTACTTATAAGGCAGTACAAATCGCTAACATATTTATGAAAACTATTTTTAAGCTACGCGACATACCAATAGTTATAATTGAAGACCGTGATGTAAAATTTACATCAGCGTTCTGGAAAGCCTTGTTTTAAGGACTGGGTTCTCAACTGCATTTTAGTATTGCCTACCACCTTCAGATGGATGGGAAGACTGAAAGAGTAAACCAAGTAGTGGAGGATATGCTTCGAGCTTATGTAATGCAACAGTCGTCTAAGTGGGAAGAGTATTTACATCTAGTGGAGTTTGCATATAACAATAGCTATCACACTTCTTTACAAATGAGCCCTTTTGAAGTGTTGTACGGGCATAAATGTAGGACTCCCTCGAATTGGGGTGGCCTAGAAGATAAGTTAATGCTAGGGCCTGATATTCTAGCAGAAATGGTCAAGGAAGTATGAACTAATTTAAAGGTCGCTCAGGACCGACAAAATAATTACGCTGATTGAAAAAGAAGTTTTCGGGAATTCTAGGTAGGAGATCATGTTTATGTTCGTGTTCGGGCCAATAAAAGTACACTGTAATGGAATGGATGCACCAAATTGGCACCTCGATTTTGCGGTCCTTTTCAAATTTTAGCTCGAATTGGACCAGTAGATTATTAACTCGCTTTACCCAGAGATATTCGTGTGCACAGTGTCTTTCATGTTTCTGTATTAAAGAAATATATATATGACCCCAAACACATAATAAATTGGCAGGATATAAAGGTGATTCAGAGGAGTTGAACTCTCATAGGTCTATATTATATATATGTATGTGTACATAAAGATCATATAGCTGATTTATGTTTTTATTTCATGAATTGACTAAAGTTTTATTCTGGCATACAAGTCGAGCCAGAAGGCGAGTTCCTGGTCGAACCAATGGGTATACTCGATCAGAGAGAAGTAATCCCGCGGAGACGAGTTAGCACCCAAGTTAAAGTACAATGGCAACATTTTGGGCCACAGGAGGCCCACCTGGGAAGATGAACGGGCTATGAGGGAGATTTTTCTAAAGTTATTTCCAATAGAGGAACATCAAGATGATGTTCAATCTTAGGGGGGGAGATGTGATGTCCCCCGTAAATGTAAATATTTATTTACTACATTTAAAACAAACTAAATACTGATTAATTTTATATAATTAGTTAATTTTGATTAAAATGCATGAAAAGTGGAATGCTAGAATGATGGCAGTGATTCTTTGATTAAAGTTAAATGAGAATGAACTATCTAAAGGGTGACATTTTTATTTCTCAAATAGTTAGGCTAGGAGGTTACCCAACCCTAACAACTTCCTTGAGAAATTTATTCCAAGGAAGGGAACAAGAGGATGGAGGCATCTGAGATTTGGAGAGGAAAAAGAGGAATAGATTGAGAGATATGAGAAAAGAGATTAACTATGCTGGAAGGACAGACAATGAAAAATTAGCTAAGTCTGGTTAAGACCAGATAGCTACTAATGTTCAAGGTGGAAATTATTGAGGAGAAAACCCTGTGAGGGGTAGCTCGAGGGGAGAATTAAGAGAAACAACGCAAGTCCCATGGTTGGGAGGCAAAACAAACAGAGAATTAAAGTCTAGTTCAAGTGGGATATAAGCGAGATAGATAAGTGTAAGTTCTAATTAGCATGATGGATATGTTTTTAAGTAAACTATTTACTATTAAATTATAGAACTAGTAGTTAAGAATGGATTGTGTGTGAACCTGTAGATAATGAAATTATTTGCAGTTAATTCATAGTGATAGCAAAAAAGGTAAAGATGGAAAACCTATAGATAAAGAAATTATTTACTCTTAATTGGAGATAGTAAATGAAGTAAAGATGGTGAACCTGTAAACAACGAAATTAATTATTGTTAATTCATAGAGACAGTAAATGAAGTAACGATGGTGAACCTGTAAATAAATGAAATTGTCTACTGTTAAATTCATAGAGACAGTAAATGAGGTAAGGACTGCAAACCTATGGATAAGGGAAATTATTTACTATTATTTCATAGAGATAGTAAATAAAGTAAAGATGGTGTTAAATCAGGATAGGTAAAATTATTTACAGGTAAGTCACAAATTTAGTAGATGAACAAAGGATTGTATGTAACCTATAGCTAAGCTTTGGCTTATTAGGGCCTGACCCAGGTTCGGAAGTGTTTTAGCCAAACAAATCCCGCACTACCAACCCTTTTGGCAACAGTCTGCGGAGCGCAGACTGAAGTCTCACCCGAGGTAGTATGGGAGGGTGCTGGAACCAGGTTTTCGCACCCTAGGGATGTCTTGATGAGGTCTGGAGAGGTCGCAGACCAATCTGCGCACTCACGCTATGCTGCACAACTGTCTGACCCTCGCGTAGCTCTGGGGACGAGGCACCTCCTAGATTCCTTATTATGACCATTATTATAGGTCTGATTTAATTCTTAGAGACTTAATCAAGCATTCAATAGTTATAACTAGCGCGCGAAACCATAAATCTTAAAGAAATGCATAAAATCATAACATCAGAATAATCATACAAATCTGCGACTAGATGCACAATAATTCAGAAATATGTATCTTTATTAATATTTTATTCAGTACAATCCAATTCCAACCTGCGCAATCAGCTGCAGGGGTCCACACACAAAGTTGTGGACTCTACCAGGCCTCTACGCCCTACACTAACTACTACCGACCACGACATGGACTTACCGACTCAGAGCGAACAACCCATTACACTTATGATCTGATCAAGAATTACCAAAAGACTACCTCTACCCTTAGATCCTCGCTCTATTTATACATTCCCATGGTCTGCAGACCATGGGTAGGCAGACATACTCTATATTAACTTTATATCATTTTTGGGCGAACAACCCTTTGACCTGACTCATTACAATTCGCACTTTGTGCACTTCGCGGAACTTTTACAGTATCAATACCCAAAATTGTGGGCTTTAAGCCCTAAAACCATTACGCGGGGGATCCACTACCCAACAGTCCCCCAACACAATCATTATGACTCATCTCGAGTCACTCGTTAGTGCGGCGAGACACACTGCTAAGGTATCGCGGTCCACCATCCCTGTGAGTGACGCACTATGTTCTGTTGCTCCATCCTTGCCTCCTGCAAAACTTCTTCAAGCTCCTACTCCATTGCCTCTACTGATTTGATCAACCAATGATGCTCATTCTACTCTTTTCGGTTAACACAAAGCAACCCCTCATAGGATTTCAGCTCTCGCTGAGATGTCAAAGGCAAGAATCCTTTGTGCCAGAGCAACACATTTCCGATCTCTGGTCCAGTATACATACTGTCTGCTAAAGCCTGTGTTGCATTTTTGCAAGAGAGATGATGTTGTCCACGAGGTCCTAATCTTCAAGGTGCGTTAGAGATGAACTGTTAATCGGAATTTAGTTGTTTGTCTCAAGATTCACCATATTTCCGTTATCTCTCATGGATCGCCTGCCAGGCCGCTGTTTAGGCAGCAACATCCGGACCAGTCCTGGTACTTGTCTGAGAATTTTTGGTACATCCCCTATCGTCGGTATTGAGCTCAGCGCGGTGTCCACAGCCATTGACATTACATTATCCAGAAGGTCATGTATCTATTTTGGCAATATTAAAAACCCCGGGCTTACTCCCTTATCGTTGAAGTTCAACATTTCCATACCTATTGGAAGGCACAATAGCTTAATTCTCTAGATACCACAATTTACTCAGTGGATGCCCTACTGTGATTTATAGACCTGTTGAAATTCAAATTCAGTCGTTCCCTCCTTTTCTAGCTCATTAATGCTTGATCTACGGTAGATCGTTCCGCATTTGGCTCATACATCGTATCTTAATTGCCCGCCACCTACTCTTTTTCGCCGTAACTCGAACATCTTGTCATGAACAATGACAGAAACGGTCACTTCCATGTTTATCCCCGCAACAGTGCAGCCGCTTCGATGCAACCGTGACCCTTGTGACCTACCGATCTTGCGCGCGCCCCTATTGTCGCGTAGCTCCCTAACAGATTGTTTTATCATCCCGCGCTCTCTTCCAACTCTTTGGAGCGGTGAGACTTTGCTTTGGTCAATTAGTCAAGTAGCCGACCCACCCGTGTAGGGTTTCAGGTGACTGCCATTTACTTTTCCTGGGAAGGTCTCCCCATTTAGTTTGACAAGTTAGACCGCACCTTCGTCTGTGACCTCGTTTACCATATAGGGTCCTAACCAATGCATTCTAAATTTTCCAGGAAATTTTTCGAACTTACTGTGGTATAGCAACAATAAATCATCTACTTTGAACATGCGCAACTTGATATGGTGATCATGCCAAGCTTTCTCACATTGTTTCTATACTTGTTGATGAAATCCTACCAGAAACCATTCTTCTTTAAGTTCTTCCAGTTGCGTGAGCCTGTCTTCCAGAGCTTCATGATCCACCATGCCTGTCATCGCTGCGATCCGCGGACTAGGTATAATGTATTCCATTGGCATAACTGCTTTCATGCCATAGACTAATCAGAACGGTGTCTGACCCGTCAATTTCTTGCACGTGGTTCGGTAGGCCCATAATACAACAAGTATACGCAAGTCCCTGTTGTTTCGCTGCACGTTACACACTTTAGTCAGCGCATGCTCCAGAATTTTGTTAAAGGCTTCTACTGTCCCATTGTCTTGCAGATGATATGACATGCTCTGGTAATGATACACTTGGAATTATTTGGTGAGTGCGCTAATAGTTTCATTTAGGAAGTGTGTTCCGCGGTCGCTCATGAGAATTTTCGGACATCCAAACTGTGTTAGCACATTGTCAAACAAAAATTTCACCATCATGGCAGTCGTGCAGTCCTTAACTGGTTGTGCTTCTTCCCATCAAGTTAGGTACTCAGTCGCAGTGATGATGTAGCGCGCACCCATTTTCCCCTGTGGTTTGATCGGCCCCACAAAGTCTACTGCCCATTTTTCGAATGGTTGCAGCGTCATTTATGGATTCAGTGGCATCTCATCGCTTCGTGATGGTTTCCCAGTCCGCTAACATACGTAGCAGGCGCGACAATATGCTTTTGAGTCTTGATGTAGGGTCGGCCACCATAGGTTGGCGCGAAGAATCTTCTGCGTAGTCGCCCATCCCTCATAGTGTCCTCCTACAACCCCGCATGTGCTTCTGCGAGAATCTGTCCTCATTCAAATTCAGGTACATATCTTCGTAATATCTCATCATTTCCCATTTTATAGAGGTGCCTTGTGATGACAAAAAAATCCGCTGCTCGTATCACCAATTATTTATTTTTTTGGACTAAATATCCCTGTGGCACTGTTCCTGTGGTTAATAAATGGATGATATCTTCGAAGTGGCCATCCGCGACCCGCACTGCATATAGTTGTGCATCAGGTAGTCCTTCCTCCAAATTTGTTGGCTTCTCGCCAGTCTCAATTCGTGATAGGTGATCTGGTCCTGCATTTAAGCATCCCGGTTTTACGATGACCTCAAAGTCATACTCTTGGAACAGGAGCAGCCAGCAACATATGCGCCCCCCCAACACAGGCTTATTCACTAAGTATTTCAACCCGAAATGATCAATATACATCTTAAAATGCCCACCAAGTAGATAGTGGCAGTATTTCTGCAGTGCGTATACCATTGCCAATCCTTCGCGCTCAGTAGTAGAATAGTTCATTTCAGCTTTGGACAGCCACTGGCTTGCGAATGTGATCGGGTGATCGACGTCTTCTGCACCTTCCTGCGTAAGTACAGCGCCCAGTGCGATACATGACGCATCAACATGTACATGACATTCAATGTCCCATTTTGGAAAGACCAGAATGGGGGCGGATGCCATTTTTTCCTTGAGAACCTCCAGAATTTTCTTACATTCCTCATTCCAACAATATGTAGCATCCTTTTTCAGCAATTGTTCCATTGGTGCCATAATTTGTGCATAGCTCTTAATGAACTTCCGATAGTAACCCGTATGTCCCAACATGGCGCGCAGTTGTTTGACACTTCGCGACACTTCTAAATTGAGTATGACAACAATCTTCACGGGATCCACCATCAGGCCTTGTCTGCAGACCACATGGCCGAGCAAAGTTCCAAAGGGGACGAGGAAGGTTCACATTTTAAGATTCAGTACGATTTGGTGCCGTTGGCAAGTATCCAACATCAACCGTAAGCTCGCTATATGTTTCTTGACTATCCCAAATATAGTCCAATCGTCAAAATAAACCTCCAAAAATTTATGGATGAATTCCTTGAATGCGGCCAGTACGATGAGCAAAAATATCGTTGGCGCGTTCTTCAATTCAAAGGGCATAATAGTGTACTGGAAACATCCCATTCCATCATGAAGGTTGTCTTGCTTCTATCTTCTGGCGCGATCTTGTCTGATGGTACCCTGAGAACCCATCCTTGAACGAGTACGCTTCCTATCCGCCAACATTCTCTAGGACTTCATCTATAAATGGTATTGGGAATGGATCATGAACACAGGCAACATTCAGCTTTCGGAGGCCCACGTAGATTCAAATTTTACTCTTCTATATTTTCTCTTGTACTCTCATAGGACTTACCGAGTTAGACTCTTCCACTAGTTCAATAATTTCAGCTGCCAGCATTTTGTCCAATTCTTCGCAGACCTTTTCCTTATACTTTGGATTCAACCAGTAAGGACACTACTTAACTTGCTTCGCGTCCAGTTTTAGAGTTATCTTCATCATTCCTAGGTCGCCGAGGATCCCTTTTAACTCTGTGATTTTGGTCAGGAATAAGTCTTGATATTCGCGAAGTAACTCGACGACCTTATCCACCATGGCATCATCCCAATAGTCCCCAAGCGTCGCGTACTTTAGCTCCTCATCTGTACCAATGTTTACCTACTTCGTTTTCAATGGTGCAGTGATGTCGGGGTCCTCGATTGGTGGTCCTCGAATTTCGCGACTCCCTTCAGTCTCTGGAATAGAAATATTTTGGGGGTCATCATCCTCATCCTCTGCTTGTATGTTGTAACATTCTAGGGCCTGGCTTAACTGATGAGACCATACTGGTTGAACTATTTCCCATGGTTCCTATAATATTTTGAAAATGGTGGCTTTCACAACTTGCAGCGCATCATCAACAGTATCTACCCATTGGTCTTCAAATAAGAATGTTAACAAAAATCCCTCGTGCAAGATATCCCATTCGCCTGTACCATGTCGGAGTTTTGTCTCGGTATACCAGTTTCTTGGGATGAAATTTAGGGTATGATAAAATAAGTGTACCCATTCAAGCTGGGGCTCTTCACCATAGTCTTTGGTCCATTTTGTGAGGTGCATGCACGGGTCATTGTGTCCATCGTACTTCTCAGTTATCCGTAGTTCCGACTTCCCAAACCTTAGCTGCATCATCCTTCTATAGTCACGCCAGTTTTCAAAATTTCCTTCATGTGTTCCCCACCAACGTGTAGGTGTTGCACGCAGTACCCATTTTAATGCATCGAACCTCTGATGCTCTGGTACTGCACTCTCAAACTTGTCCAAGAATTCATCCACCGTTGTCAATCCATCATACGTTGGTAGATCTCGAGCCTGGGCGGTAACGCAAGGTAGTGATTTGGTCATCATGTTACAATTTAGCATCATCACTTCACTTAACCAATTGTGCCATCATTCATCTTCTTCGTCTGAATCCGCAAGGCAGGATTTTGCGCGTTCCCATGAGACTCTTCCATTTACAATCGGATTTAGCCAATCCTAGTTTCGCGCGGTTATTTTGTTGATATAATCTAGCTCCTCACCGCCTCCATCGTCGCGCATGGGTTCAGTGTAGCATTCTCCTTCAGCTGGATCGAGTGGAACTATCACACGAAGGGAATTTTTCTCGAATATCATCTTTCGACTTTTTAGGTTGATGACTCCATTCATATCCGTAGCCTAGTCTATTCCTACCAACGAAGGGTACATATTACTATCATCTACAATCTCTATCACTTCGAAGTCCGTCTGCGTGCTCGCACCTTCGATATCCACTGTTACCCCTTGCAATCTCCCCATGGGCAAGATCTTTTGTTGGTTCACCATCCGTAATTGAATAGGAGACCATTGTAACATGGGCCTGCCCATGTGTTCCCAAGTCTATTTTGGTAACACGTTCGCGTTCGATCCCAGATATAAAATTACCCTATCCATCTCATATTCGTCGATTTTTGCCGTCAATCTCATTTCCCGTTCGGTGCGTAGTGCATGCCTTCCCAATTTTTGGACTACACACTGTTCACCCGGTCCTGTGCACCTAGCTATTAGCTCTTGTAGTCTCTTAACCGCCTTATGGTTGCACAACAGCTTCATGCATGTCTCTAAAAAGGTAGTAAGCATAGAAGCATCCAATCCTGTTTCTGGTTGGTCCTTACTACCTGAAGTAGAGACCTCCGCGAAGCTTTTCTTGGCTTCCATAAATGTTTCTCTTGCACACTCCAAGTCGAACCCAGGTTCCTTTGTAGGAGCCTTGCATACCCAGGTATCTTCTTCAGGCTACTTCCCCTTATCTTCCCCTGTAGTTGTGCCACTTCTAAGCACCACATTCACATTTGGATCTTCTTCGCGTGGTTCAGACCTCATCATTTGGATATTTTGAGTTGGAGTAGGCTGTAGTACCCCTTTCTCGCGCATTTGTGTGATCAGCGTTGAACAATCTACCATTTCATGTTCAAACTGCTCATAGTATGGACAAGATACCCTCGTCGGGTTCGTATAATTGCGAGTGTAGTACCCCAGTCCTCCGCAATTATAAAAAATCAGTTGTTCGCGCCCTCGTCCTCTAATTTGCCCTTGAAAGCCAACCCACGCTATTGTTGCTGCTGGGTTGAATCCGTGCATTTCTGTCCGTGCATTTCTGTCTACATTCGATAAGCTGGGGTCCTATCCATCATTAGCTCATAGCTCTGACAAGTCTGCTCATCATGGCCCATTGACCTACAGAAATTACAATACAGTTGCTACGGAGTCTATGTGTACTTCTGCAATAGGCGGTAGTTGTCCATCGCGTGCTTTCCTCCCACTTGACAAATCACGCAGCAAAGTGCAGGTTCCGTACTTGGCCTTGCTTGTACCTCCAGTCTCAAAGGCATCGGTCCCCCTCCTGCCAAATAGTTCGCGAATATAGGGCAGTGATCCTTGTCGTGACCCTGGCCTTTGCATTTGATACACCACACTTCATCGCGTGCCTCTGGTCAGGGCACCCTATCCTACTTCAAACTTTGCATTTCTAAGCATAGGGTTTGTAGTTGCGCGTGGATTTGTTGTACTCCCAACCCAGGATCCTATATTAGAGTTTCATGCAACCTCATCGCTATTTCTAATGCTTCTACCTAGGTTGAAATCTTCTGTTGTGATAGTGTCGTCCTTAGATGTGGTGTCAAAGATGCCACAAACCACGCGCAGTGTTGCGCATTCGTCAGTGTCATGTTAGCCTCGCGAATTGTGCTTTTCAGTCTCTGATCCAGATCCCAGGGGGTTTCGCCTAACAGCATCGCGATCTCCTTAAATCCAATGATTGATTATGTCTCTGATTTCGACCTGCTAAATTCTTTGTTTAATGCAATCTCGATTTCCGTTATTTCGACATTTGGATGATCATTCGAGTGCTTAATATACCAAGTCAGCACGCGATCCTACAACGCACTTACCAAGGTGGCCTTCTTAATGTTATCATCCATAACTTCGTGCACTTCCCATACTGCTCTTACTACAAACCAAAATTGATCGGGATCTTCGCTCCCTACCCCTTTGAATGCAGGAAACTTAATCACGCTAGTCATGCTAAGCCACCAGTTTGGTGGAGGTGGTGTGGGTGAAGATGGGGATGAAGAAGGTGATAGGAGCTGTGGCGTTAGCGGGGATGATATCTGCGGAATGCGCTGCTTGATCAAACTGACTGTACTCCTCGGAGAGACCCAAGCATGCTCTTCATCACTTTCTCGTGGTGGTGAAATTAAAGGACTGTTTCCTAACCCTTCGATACCTTTGTAGGTCTTTTTGCTCTGCGTCGTTCCACTCATTAATGGATTCACATCACCTGTTTTTCACATAAGAGCATCTTAATCCAGGTATTCAACGATTTGATGTACTTACCTCGCAGTCCCTTGAGAAAACTTCTTTCTGCTTCGCTATAGCTGACAGTTGTGTCTATCGCAAATTCAGTGATAAACCCTCCTATGATCCGATCCAGCCAATGGTCTACAGCCCGCGTGATCTTATCTTCAGATGCTTCTAGCCTATGCACCAACTCTGGAGTCCACACTATGGTCTGATCAAGCTTGCACATTCCCTGGCTGTCTACTAGCCTCGCGATCCACTCATAGAGTTCTGAATAGAAAGACGCGAAGAAGATCCCGTGGATTTCCGTATATAAGTAGCGATTCAGCCACCTCTTTTCAGATCTCTACAGGGTTTTGTTTTCTTGTACCACGAACTCCTGAAGCTTCTGATCCAACAAATATTCAATCTCTTTCTTCATAGGGTTCCAATGTTCCGACATCAGACATCCCTTAAGTAGATCCTGGTCCCAGCAACGGAACCATTTGTTGGCTTATTGGGGCCTGACCCAGGTTCAGAAGTGTTTTAGCCAAACCAATCCCGCACTATTGGCCCTTTTGGTAATGGTCCGCAGAGCGCGGACTGAAGTCTCACTCGAGGTAGTATGGGAGGGTGATCGAACCAAGTTTCCGCACCCTAGGGATGTCTTGATGAGGTCTAGAGAGGTCGCGGACCAATCTACACTCGTGCTATGTTGCACAACTGTTTGACCCTCGCGTAGCTCTGCGGCGAGGCAATTACTAGATTCCTTATTATTACCGTTATCATAGGTCTGATTTAATTCTTAGAGTCTTAATCAAGCATTCAATAGTTATAACCAGCATGCACAACCATAAATCTTACAGAAATGCATAAAACCATAACATAGGAATAATCATACAGATCTGCGACCAGATGCACAATAATTCAGAAATATGTATCTTTATTAATCTTCTGTTCAGGTTAACCCAATTCCGCCCTACGCACTCAGCTGCAGGGGTTTGCGCACACAATTGCGGACTCTACCAGGCCTCTGCGCACATAGCTGCAGAGCCTACACTAACTACTACCGACCATGACATGGACTTACCGACTCAGAACGAACAACCCATTACACTTCCGATCTGATCAAGAATTACCAAAAGACTACCTCTACCCTTAGAGCCTCGCTCTATTTGTACATTCCCATCGTCTACGGACCATGGGTAGGCCGACATATTCTATATTAACTTTACATTATTTTCAGGTGGACAACCCTTTGACTTGACTCATTACAATTTGTGCTCTGTGCACTTTGTGGAACTTTTACAGTATCAATACCCAAAATTGTGGGTTTTAAGCCCCAAAACTCTTGCGTGGGGGATCCGCTGCCCAACACTAAGGTATGTGCCAAACAATTATTACTATTGTTCCACAGATTCGGCACAAGGGAAAGGTTTGTGTGTAATTTTAAGTTAGAAAGAATGTAAACAAATGCTACCATTATCCATAGCTGTTGAGTAGAATGTAACTCGGAAGTTTGGGTGAGGAACAAAGGTTATGCCTTATTTCCATAACAAGAAAACAACTAAACCTTGGAGAGAGAAAGTTAGGATGGATAGTTTCAAGCACCAACTTAGCTCAAATAGGGCAGAGCCGGAACTATATTTAGCTTAACATTATACTCAGAAAAAAGAACCTTTCCAACCAAGAAATTAAATGCAAGATACGTCGTTAAATGATATGAACACAACAAAGCTATAACCAATGTAAAGGCCATAAAAAACATGCTGTAAGTTAAAGAAAATACAATGCCACATTTCGAAACTAAAGAAAGAACAATATTATAAGATTTTAAATACACAGAGTACTAACTATACGAATTCCTCGGGAGGAAAAACACTAGAGAAATACACGCATAATGAACAGAACAGAATCAACGATGATTGATATGTATTAAACTAAAGAACCCTTAGTTTAGATCCAAAGAAGGGACAAATACAAAATAGAACCCCAAATCGAGGGTTTCATCATATACAATTAAACTCACAGAGTCTAAAGCCTAAATATTACATTAATGGCTCTGAGCCTTAAAACAAAAATATATACACCATCTCGGCACATTTGCAGATTGAAATTCAACTATCAAAAGAGAAGCCATGAAATCCCCTATTCTGAAATAGCTTGATAAAATTCCTCACGCATACCTGGGAATCCTTGCATAAGGATTTTGGGTTCCTGAAGGTGGAGCAGGGGCACCAGAACCCTTAGCCTTCGAGCATAACAAAATGATGGCAGGACCTAGACAGACAAGCGGCAAGGATTAGATTTAATTTAAAATGAAATATTGGTTAAAAAAACAAATTACATAGAAGGGAAGTCGAAATGCTTACCAGACCTAGCAATATTATCATCCAAACTGCATGCAGGAACAAGGGCAGCCACAAAGAACAAACTATAGAATAGAGGACCCTTAGACTCCATGGAATAACTCAGTCTATGAATCAATCGCGCCAAAGCAGAATGACAGTATAAGGCATAATCGTTACCTGGGAGGAAACTCAACAAAGAGCTGTAGTATGAGCCTCCAAAAGGAAAACACAACAAATGAAAATTTCCCAAATTAAACAAGAACTTAGGCTGGCGGCCAACTCTCCTCACCATTCGATCTGGAAAATTCCTAAGGACTGTCGATACAGCACACCTACCTACATAAGGTGGAACAGTTGGGCACCACGAAGAAGACTCCCGAGACAGCAGGACCGCCATCCTAGGGCAGCCAGCCGTCCAATTCATAAAAAAGTAATTAAAACAATGTACCATCTCTCAACGTTATCTAATTCCAAATTTATAACTAATATTCAATACAAAATTTAATTACCTTGGAGCGAATGAACTCAATAACTTAAAGTGATTTTTAATATCCGTGAATTAAATTATACACCATCTACCTTATTGAATCAATTTACCATGGTACTGATAAAGATATGTACACTTAGATTGGTTGTAGTTGTGAGATTTATAAACTGTATAATGATTTGATATTCTGAATTGTCCATATTTGTTTATGTATATAATAAAGGAAAAAAAATTATTTTGGGTATGTGTCACTAAGTCTATGAAGACACACATACTCTACTTGTTTGGTTTTGAATATATAGAAGAAATACATGCTCTTAACCATTAGGCCCACTCAAATTGTATATATATATATATATATATATATATATAAAACTAACTTATAATATAATGTAAATATAAATATAAATATCTTTTAAATATCTTTGACAATCACATTAATAGAAAAAGTAAAAAATTATATATATATATATATATATATATATTAATTAGTTAATATACTTATAATGTAAATGAATATCATTTAAATATTATTATTACTTAGTTTATTTTTTATTTTATAGATGCACTTTGTAATATTGTTATAAATATTTAAATTTAAAATTGATAATATAAATAATAATAATTTAACAGAAGTTCCTGAATTTTTTAAGTCTAGTGAAATTTTAATCAAAGATTTGCCTCAAGGTATATCTCAACTTTCTAGCCTTCAATTTTTGTATCTTGATTCATACAGAGAGCTAATGTATGAACGCTACATTCACACATTAATTTCACACTACCATCAAATTTACATTGTACTGCCAATTGTGAAATACATAAATTAAATAACTTTTTAATAAATAAAGTTCCGGACAAATAAAAATATAAACGGAAAAAAAAATCCATGTATTTAATAAAATTTTAAAAATTTATATTTAAAATATATAAATTTATAATTATAATAACCATATTCTTTACATATAGTGATAAAGAAAGAGGGTTTTGGTATACTCTAACACGGCTTTTACTTAGCTTATTTCTTTAGGATATAAGAAAATACTTTAATGGGTAAGATATCGAGGCATTTTTGAAAGTCTTTTTATTTTTTTATCAACTATAAATTGGTGTAATTTTCTTTTAGTAATAACTATCAAGTAGTGTATTTTTTTTTAATAGCCTACATTTACTAATAACAACTCACCCTAACTGTCCCCACATCTACCAATAATAACCAACCATTCCTATTGGAGAACTAAATTATTGGAAAAAAAAACAAAGAGGGAGAAAGAAAAAAGTGATAAAAGAAATGGCAATAGTCGTTATAAAGTGAAAACAATAACAGGGAAACGACAAGAACATAGTCATTGTCGATTGCCAACGACTGAGGGACTTATTCAAATGACCACAGGGGTTAGCGGTGCATTTAACGCGGAGAGTGACCAGGAAAATGTTTGCAGTTGAGAGCATTTTAACAAATTCAGAAATTTAATTTTTGAAATTACTCTCTTACTCATTATCAATTGTTACATTTTCAAATATTTATTATTTAATGTGAAATTGTGTTGTTATTATTGGTTTATTTTTTTAATATTTATTAAATTTTTAGTATTAAATAATTTATTAGGTTTATAAACATTTAATATATCAAAAGCTAAAATAAATTTATTACAATATTGTTTTACGAAAAACCAGGGCTTTGTAAATGATGAATCCTCTTCCTTCTAAGCTTCTTGTTTTTATAATATTTCAATGAATCAAATCCTTCCAAGTTTCTTGTTTTTACAACATTTGAAAGAGATGCTCGTGATTTTCTTGGATTTTATAATAGAAGATAGCATAAATAGTAGGATTTTTCATAGTAGGATTATCCTTTCTACACAACCAAAAAAGCTTAATTTTGGTTAATATTTTAAGAATGATTGACAGGAGACAACAAGAAATTATACTATAGTTTATCATTTCATTCTATGTTTCTACTAATCCCGTAAAAGTAATTGAAACTATGTGCTTATCACACATGAATTATACTATTGTTTATCACTTTATTCTATGCTTATACTAATCCCATAAAAGTCTTTGAAATTATGTGTTTATCATGCATGATGATGAACGAAGTTGTAATATAAGTAGAGAGTGATATAAGTAAAGAAATTATACTATTGTTTATCATTTCATTATATGGTTTTACTAATCCCATAAAAGTAATTGAAACTATGTGTTTATCATGCATGAATTATACTATTGTTTATCACTTTATTCTATGCTTATACTAATCCCATAAAAGTCTTTGAAATTATGTGTTTATCATGCATGATGATGAACGAAGTTGTAATATAAGTAGAGAGAGATATAAGTAAAGAAATTATACTATTGTTTATCATTTCATTATATGGTTTTACTAATCCCATAAAAGTAATTGAAACTATGTGTTTATCATGCATGAATTATACTATTGTTTATCACTTTATTCTATGCTTATACTAATCCCATAAAAGTCATTGAAATTATGTGTTTATCATGCATGATGATGAACGAAGTTGTAATATAAGTAGAGAGTGATATAAGTAAAGTAGAGAGTGAAAGATGAGTTTTACAAAGATCTGCTATGGAGAACTATGTCCACATGTAATATGAATACCTGGACATTTCTTTATGTTGATCTTGGAAGCATGCAAATGTGAACTTTATCTGGACATTCTTTATGTATGTTGATCTTGGAAGTAATGGAAATATGAACTTTGTGTGGACATTCTTTATGTTGATCTTGCAAATGTGGATGGCGCCTCTAGTTTCGCAACAAAACAAATTTATTCATGTTTTCAAAATTACTGTGTGAAGGATTTGGGGACAACCATAAGGAAATATGTTTCTTGCTAATAAGGGATTGAGGGTGCCCAAGGGAAGAGAAAGCTTGGTGGAATTGGTGGGACTTATTGTTTACATATCGTGCAAATTAAAATCTAATGGACTTATTTTAATAACTTTATGGAATGCTTTATTCACTTTGTTCAAGAGCAATAATTTGGGTTTTTAACATTGACTTTAGGTTTTCAAGGCCAAGCTTCATTTCAGTACACCGATTTTTCTAATGAATTGATTTTGTTATGACTTTACAGGATCTTCCCATGAAGTGGCAAGATGATGCATTAAGCAAAATATTTTGCGAATCAAGAGAAAAAATTACAATTGTTGTTGTACATCGTGGAGTAATCAATTATCTCCATAAAAGAGTTAGTAAGCATAATATTTTGCAAAGCAAGAGAAAAATTTACAGTTGTCGTACATGGTTGTGGAGGAGTAATCAATTATCTCCATAAAAGAATTGTAGACATACAATCACAGTTAGTTTCCACAAAGGCATAGCTACAATCTAATTGGATTCTACCAAAGCAAATCTTGTTGACATTAACCAGAGACATGTGAATCACTATGGTAATTACAAAATATCATGAAGATTTGGGTTATTAATTACATGTTTCTATCCAATGCAAAAATATGGCGGCTCTATCCCATGGTTTCTATAGAAAGAAACCAAAATTATGGAAAAGCCTGCAACTTCTACAAGAAATTCAAATGT
Source organism: Pinus tabuliformis (assembly GCA_031772625.1). Lineage (NCBI taxonomy): Eukaryota > Viridiplantae > Streptophyta > Pinopsida > Pinales > Pinaceae > Pinus > Pinus tabuliformis. The sequence goes on along the minus strand of CM062814.1, from coordinate 322,552,970 downwards.
GAGAAGAGACCCACCATCATCAAATAAATAGCAAGGGAGCTTCTCTACAAGATAGTTAGTTGGAAGAATAGAAAGAATAGTAAAAAGAGGAGGCTCCTTGTATCAAGACCTATTCTCTCATGTTCAAAATCATATTCAATCAAACTTACTAAAGTTTCCAAGAATTTGTTTATGAAATTGAAAAGCTCATGTATGAAGCTTCTTAGTCCATTTTGCTTATGAAGATTCTTATGAATTAATATAGATGAGAGGCTAGAACTTACTTGTAAGGGATGAGAATATTAGTAGATATTGAAACCTTCCTTGAGATTGAATATGTAGAGTTTGACTTGTCTTTGCATCTTCAACACATTAAAAATTTTGTATGTTGTGACATCTGCAATCCGAAACTTTGTTGTCGAACATAAACGTAATTTAGGGGTAGTGTTTGTATAATGGTTTATATTTATATCAATGTCCCATTAAAGATTCAAATAGATCAAACCTAAAGGTGTAGAAAATGAACACGTAGTAGAAAAATGAACACAATATTTCAAGGTTGGGGGTATAGTAATATAGATACCAAATGAACACAATATTTCAGGGTTGGGGGTATAGTAATATAGATACCAATGCTTACCTTGCAGCACTTGAAATTTTGTAGGTGAGATTAATTTTCAAAATGAACGCGTAGTAGAAAAATGAACACAATATTTGAGGGTTGGGGGTATAGTAATATAAATACCAATCCTTACCTTGCAGCACTTGAAATTTTGTAGGTGAGATTTATTTTCAAAATGAACACGTAGTAGAAAAATGAACACAATATTTCAGGGTTGGGGGTATGGTAATATATATACCAATGCTTACCTTGCAGCACTTGAAATTTTGTAGGTGAGATTTATTTTCAAAAGGTGAAAGACATGTCCCTAATTAGTCCTTATGTTAATTGTTTTCACATTTCAACCAATTTAAGAACATTTGTACATCAAATTTCATGAGAGATTTCATTATTTCTAATGTGTTAGAGTAACTCAGTTTAATGTAGGGCTATGCCTGGAGAAGCATCCATGAGATTGACACTCTCAAAAGCTACAAAGTATTACAATATTCTACTTCCTTGTTCCCTTCATTAAAATCAAATTCATATTAGATGTGGACCAGATAGTTCGCCATATCAGATCTTGTAAAATCGACCTTTCACTCTCTACTTATATTACAACTTTGTTCATCATCATGCATGATAAATACATAATTTCAATGACTTTTATAGGATTTGTAGAAGCATAGAATGAAATGATAAACAATAATATAATTTCTTGTTGTCTCATGTCAATCATTCATAAAATGTTAGATTAATGATTGGCCAAGATTAAGGTTTTTTGGTTGTGTAGAAGAGATAATCCTACTATGATAAAGATTGCTATTTATGCTATCTTCTATTATGTGCTTCAAATTATAAAGTACATTTGTGTATTCGCCAGCAACAAGAGCACTATTATCTCAATTTTATGTAAAAGTATGATGCATCAATGAGGACATATGTTACGTTGTGACAATACATTGTATTATGGTACATTAGTTAGATTTCATTTAAATTGATATTTCCAAAAGTCTAAACTACCTGCAATATATTTCAAAGGATGTAAAATTATTTAAAATGTTGTATAAACTTTTCTTCTTTTGAATAGGAGGCAGAGTTGTTAAATAATATTTGGCTTTCCATATTACTAGTATTCAATAATTGAGGTATAGGGTCGAAGGCTCTTTTATGAATTGGAAAAAATGATGCAAATTTATACACATCAAAGCTAATAAATCTAAAAGAAAAAAAATGATGTAAAAACCAAGAGAAAGAGAACAAAACTGTAATTTTTAACAAGCATCTCTTTCAAATGTTGTAAAAAAAAGAAGCTTGGAAGGAAGAGGATTCATCATTTTCTACTAATCCCATAAAAGTCATTGAAATTATGTGTTTATCATGCATGATGATGAACAGAGTTGTAATATAAGTAGAGAGTGAAAGGTTAGTTTTACAAGATCTGCTATGGAGAACTATGTCTACATCTAATATGAATATATGGACATTTCTTTATGTTGATATGGATATTTCTTTATGTTGATCTTGGAAGTAATGCATGCAAATGTGAACTGTATCTGGACATTCTTTATGTTGATCTTCCAAATGTGGATGACGCCTCTAGTTTCGCAACAAAACAAATTTACTCATGTTTTTAAAATTACTCTGTGAAGGATTTGGGGACAACCATAAGGAAATATGTTTCTTGCTAATAAGGGATTGAGGGTGCCCAAGGGAAGAGAAAGCTTGGTGGATTTGGTGGAACTTATTATTTACATATTGTGAAAAATAAAATCTAATGGACTTATTTTAATAACTTTATGGAATGCCTTATTCACTTTGTTCAAGAGCACTAATTTGGGTTTTTAACATTGACTTTGGGTTTTCAAAGTCAAGCTTCATGTCAGTACACCAATTTTTCTAATGAATTTATGTTGATATTACTTTACAGGATCTTCCCACAAAGTGGCAAGATGATGCAATAGGCAGAATATTTTGTGAATCAAGAGAAAAAATTACAGTTATAGTACACCGTTGTGGAGTAATCAATTATCTCCATAAAAGAGTTAGTAAGCATAATATTTTGCAAATCAAGAGAAAAATTTATAGTTGTCATACATGGTTGTGGACGAGTAATCAATTATCTCCATAAAAGAGTTGTAGACGTACAATCATAGTTATTTTCCACAAAGGCATAGCTACAATCTAATTGGATTCTACCAAAGCAAAGCTTGTTGACATTAACGAGAGACATGTGAATCACTTGACGGTCATTACAAAATATCATGAAGATTCGGGTTGTTAATTACATGTTTCTATCCAATGCAAAAATATGATTACGAGGCTCTGTCCCATGGTTTCTATAGAAAGGAACCCAAATTCTGGAAAAGCCTGCAACTTCTGCAAGAGCTTCAAATGTGAGAAGAGATCCACCATCATCAAATAAATAAGCAAGGGAGCTTCTCTACAAGATAGTTAGCTGGAATAATACAAAGAATAGTATTGGTAGAACAAGAGGAGGTTCCTTATCTGAGAATAGGTACTAGGACCTATTCTCTCATGTTCAAAATCATATTCAACCAAACTTACTAAAGTTTCCAAGAATTTGTTTATGAAATTGAAAAGCTCATGTATGAAGCTTCTTAGTACATTTTTCTTATGAAGATTCTCATGAATTAATATAGATGAGAGGCTAGAACTTACTTGTAAGGGATGAGAATACTAGTAGATATTGAAACCTTCCTTGAGATTGAAGATGTAGAGCTTGACTTGTCTTTGCATCTTCAAGACATTAAAAATTTTGTATGTTGTGACATGTGAAATCTGAAACTTCGTTGTCAAACATAAACATAATTTAGGGGCAGTGTTTGTATAATGGTTTATATTTATATCAGTGTCCCATTAAATATTCAAATAGCTCAAACCTAAAGGTGTAGAAAATGAACACATAGTAGAAAAATGAACACAATATTTCGAGGGTTGGGGGTATAGTAATATAGATACCAATGCTTACCTTGCAGCACTTGAAATTTTGTAGGTGAGATTTATTTTCAAAAGGTGAAAGATAGGTCCCTGATTAGTCTTTATGTTAATTTTTTTCACATTTCAACCAATTTAAGAACATTTGTACATCAACTTTCACCAGAGATTTCATTATTTCTAATGTGTTAGAGTCAACTCAGTTTAAGGTAGGGCTATGCCTGGAGAAGCATCCATGATATTGACACTCTTAGAAGCTACAAAGTGTTACAATCTTCTACTTCCTTGCTTCCTTAATTAAAATACAATTCATATTAGATGTGGACCAAATAGTTCTCCATAGCAGATCTCGTAAAACTGACCTTTCACTCTCTGTTTATATTACAACTTTGTTCATCATCATGCATGATAAATACATAATTTCAATGAATTTTATGGGATTTGTAGAAGCATAGAATGAAATGATAAACAATAGTATAATTTCTTGTTGTCTTCATGTCAATCATTCCTAAAATGTTAGATTAACGATTGGCCAAGATTAAGATTAAGGATATTTTTCTCAAAGGTTTTCCTCTTGAGGGTGAAAGATTCATTAGCACTCATTGTATTTATGGGTGGGTGGATTGAAAATAGAATGCATTGAATACCAACACTAACACAAATATACCTAAACCTGAACATAAATTGAGGTGCTCTATTGGGTGATGTTAAATGATTTAAACACTTTTTGTATGTATAGGTGAATTGAGCGTACATTGTACTGAGTATGAATATTAACACAGATCCATTTAAACTTGGTATGATATGTATATTTGGGTTGTGAAGAATGTTCAATAATGTGTTCGATGCCCTCTTGCCTAATGTAGATAATTCACCACATATATGTCTTCAAACTAAGGGGAAATATTACATTGGTCCATTTGATGCAGTGGAAAAGAATCATAAATATCAGCCCCATGAGGCACCCTTTCATGAAGAGCTTCCTAGGCTACCTATGCCCAATTTTTACTACACACTCAAGTATATTGTATTTGAGGCTGCAAAGAAGAAAGAAGGATTAACTTGGTCCATAAACCATCCGACACAAATATTTGTCTTCTCTGTTTGGAGCTTGATGAATGTTTTACTTACACTGCCATTTGCAAACATGAGGGGTTCCCTTTCAAGTACCCAGGGAACAATATTTTGTGGGAACATTTTATGGATGCATCTGATGCAGAATTGGTTGCAAAACATGAAATTGGGGCTACCACATATCCTTATCCAAAGAACGAGGCCTTTAATTATGCTAATGGAGTCGTATATAAATGGAAACACCTTTGGAGATTAGTCACAAGTAAATTTGATTTGGAACCATTACCATATGAGGGTGAAGGGTTCAGTCTGGCTAAGGAGATGAAAGGAAAAGGTTTGGTCTGGGATGCAATTGTCAATGAAAATAAGCTCTTAGATTGAGCACTTGGGAAGGAAGTTGCACATGCCTCTGTTTTGAGTAGATTATTTGATTGTATTACATTTAACATTAATATTTATTTTTCATTCGAATTGGGCTATAGCTAGATCACATAACATATCACATTGTTTTTCATCTATATTCTTTCTCCATATGTTCTACCAACTCACGGGGTTTCCTTTGCAACATCTAATACAAATGCTAGTTTACTTATTTTATAAATTATAATGCCTCAAATTTAAAGCAGTTATTATATTTAACTATTTAAATTTTGAAATATTTAAATAATCAAATTAGCAATTTGCTTAACCTATTTAATTTACGAAATTTACAACCTACGTTATCTAAATTAACTAATTGGTGCGCCACACATAGATGTATTTTTTATGGGGAACCTTACCGTATTTCCCAAACGTCTGCGTCATTTTGAATTCAACGTTCGAAGCGAGGAAATATTGGCTTTATAGTTACGCCTGCATGTTACCGATAGTGTAGTACTTCAGTATTCCAGATTGTCATTGGTCGTGTAATGTTACGCTTTCTCGTATCGTATTATATTCCATAGGTCGTTGATTTCAGAACTGCAGCCAGGAAGTAAGTATATATATATATATTTTTGGTGGTCTTGAGGTGAGGTTGAAAACATAGTAATATTTACTTAAATTTTTCCATCTCCTTACATATTTAGATATTCTTAAAAAACGTGGCCATTACAATTAAATTTCTAATCCTAAATGAAATTTTCCAATGTGATGGAATTAAATGTATCATCTCTGTATTAATAAATTTGGTGATCCTATTTTTATCTGTATTTGATTTTTATGTGTTTTAAATAAATATATGTTTGCATTAAATATTTATCATGTACATATTTTTATAATTCAACAATTTTATAATAAATTTGTCAACAAAAAATGACTTTTGTGGTTATATTTAAATAGAAATTAGGTATAAACATTTAATTTATAATTTTAATTTACCATTTTTAATTATAAAATTATTATATATGTGAGATTTTTAATGATGTTCCTTGAAAAGGGTATATATATATATATGTATGGATTGTTTTGTGGATAACGAATTTGTTTAGGTTCTAGAAAATAACATCAAAAATAAAGATATAAATAGGTATTAAAAAAAAAAGTTTTCATGTATTCCTAACTTAAATAATTAGGTTTGTGATTTTGAACTTATATTCAAAGATATCAACTTAACAAACATGTATGCTACAGTTGTCACTTTTGCTACAATAAACTTGAATTTAAAAGAACATGTCTAAGTTCACATTCATGTTCATAAAAGCACACACTCTTTTAACATTGTGGGAAGAATTTTAAAAATACATATTCACTTTTGTGACTATTTTATTGTCTGATGGCTCTAATCATTAGTAAGGGATATCAATGATATTCTAGGATTTGAACATCAAGTATGGGTACTAACGCTCTTAACATGGTAAACGAAAGAAACTTGGGCCTCAAATCATAGAGGTTACTTTTAAGAATTAAGGTCCCTAGACCAATAACTTGCACAACCGCACTTTACATATTTCACAGGGGCTTCACTAGGGGAGCAATACCATACCACATGGGTTCATATAAGGGGATATATATTAAGAAAAAAATGACATAATATATTGGGGGATATATAGGGGGTAAAGGGTTTTTATATTGGCAGGTAAAAAAAATGGAGCTCAAAGTTAATGAAAAATATAAAGGGGTATAAAAAATGTTAATGAAAAAATGGATACCTACAATATCTAGGGAAAGTAGGGGTTTTTTAATTGGGAAGGTGTGTTGGGTTAATTAATATGATTTTTAGAGGTATTTTCCAATATGTAGTCAAATTAAAGCCATTGTTTAGTATGCCATGAACCCACACAATATGTCATAGGTTCACTGAGTGAAGCGCCCGTGACATATTTAGAGCATCATTGTCTTCCAAGTAAGAGTACATGCATTTTTATAATATATTAAGCATTATTTATGAGTCTCAAGGCCCTTGACATGGTCATGGAAGGAAAAATGATGATTGGATCCTAAAGAAATCATTTTTAAAAACATAGCTATTAAAACCAACTAAAACCAACACATAAGACCTCCCAAGGTTCTCCCCTCTTTCTATTAGGTTATTGCTCCCTCTCTGTTTCTCTCTTTGACATTCTCATTCAATTTCTCCCCCTATCTCCCTCTTTCTCTCTTTCACCCACTTTTCATGTCTACCCCTCTCCCTATCTCACCCTTGCCCACTATCCCCTTGTTGGAAGGGCTATTTGAATCACTTGACTAGACCCTTTACATGAAAATAATTGACCAAACTCTCTAAAATATTTAAGCTGGTTGACTAATTAGTCAAGCCAGGATTCCATGTTGGTTCAACCATTTAAGTAATTAAGGTAGTTAGTTGGATGTAACTATTGATATGGTACTTGTGGATTAGTGCAAGAAACATTTCTACTAGCTTACCACAAATCTTGTTTCTTTGTTTTATATATGTCATGTGTTATATGTCTCTCTATTTTGTTGGAGTTATGACTAATGTGTTGTCCTTAATGGCAACCTACTTGATGATTTTTCCTTTGATGGAAACCTACTTGATGAAGATGTCAACAAGATATGTCTACATGTGACAAAAAATGATTATCAGTTCAGAAACAAAAGAATGATAAAGATGAAGTTTGAAGAAGTATATACAGGTTTGGTGAAGCAAAGTCGAGTATATGCAGGTTCTATTTGTTGAATAATCTAGGGAAAATTAAGTTAATGAGATTCTTCTTGCCATGATAACTATTTGTGAGGTATTTTAACTTTTTCTTCTTAGCACAATCTTTGCTTGTTATTATTAGAGTGTGTCTTCTCAATTAATCAAATAGTTACCAAAACAAAACAAACAAGAACACAAGATGTTGGCTTTCTTCGGGGGCCAAAACCTCTCACTCTTTCAGAGGAAAACCCACACAAAAATTCTTCTTATAGAGATTCCAATTGACGAATACCAAGACAATAACCCTTGACCTATTAGGCCACTCCAAGACCAAGACACCAATCCTCTTCTTCATCATTGTTGAGATCATCATCACTGCTACTGAAGTCATCACTGTTGCTACACTGAAGTCATAATTATTGCATCACTGAGATCATTGCACCTTGCTGCACCTTCACCTTCACATTATGCCGAGATTATGACTGTGTCTATTATGCTGAGAGTGTATTACTGTGGGACCACTTAGATCCTCATCTTCATAACTAGGTCGAGACTGTGATTGAGTTTTTCTTCTTGCACCAAGGTTATCATAGGTGTGTCGAGACTATCTAGTATGTTGAGACATTGATTGTGTTCTCTCCACATCCAAAGTCTTCATCATCACAGATATGCCAAGACTGTGATACTCATCCAAAAACAAATTTGCTTATCCAAAACATTGAACTACTATTGTTGGGATCGGGTCCCCTAGGTTAGTTTGGGGGTAAGATAACCCAAATTTTGGTAAAATTTTGTAAATGATGTAAAGTCTCCACGATTTGTGGATGCGGAGCGCATAGATGAATAAGAGTCAAAGGGGCTTAGCCTCTTGTTTTGGATAAGTTTTGAGTCAGTTTTTGAGATTCACCCATGGTCCGCGGAACATGGCATTGTATGAAAAAGACTATAAATAGTTGAGTCTTAGCAAAAGGAAGAAGTAACTAGATAGAATGAAGATAGAGGATTGGGTTGATTGAAGAGTCTTGGGAAGGAGATAAGGCGAGAAGGCTCTGCTTCCTGTGCTTAGATAGGGAAAGAAAGGTTCTGCAGCTTACTCCAGGGAGGCCTAGGTAGAGTCTGTAGCTGTGTGCGTAGGGTAGTTTGAGTTTGTAATTTGTGAATTAAAGATCCATAAAATACAGTTTTCCAAAGAATCACTGAGTACTTCTGTTATATCTGTTAATTTTATATGTTGTTGATAAATGACTTGTTTTATGAAATACTAGTTGAATGCTATGCGATTATCTTGAATCTATCTTAATAATGTACGCAATGCATGTTTAAACACTTCCGCGAAGTATCTAGTGATTTCTCTTATGTTTACTGATGATTTATGTAGATCTGCACGAATGCCAATTTAGGATTTCTTTCTGATGCATGTAAGTAGGTATATCGATTGTTAAGGGTCTGCAACGACTGATCGTGGACCTTCGCGAAGGTCTGAAGGCCGTTTTAACAAAGTTACAGCGACGAGTTCTAAGAGTTTATCAACCTGCGCAAAGGAAAATCCAAGGTACTGGAAGACATCACACTAATATCTGGATGTAGAAACTTGGTTCTTGCATCCCCCCATACTGCTTCGGGTGAGACTGCAGCCTGCGCTACGCGGGTTGTTGCCAAAAGGGCTAGTAGTGTAGGGCTTTATTGGTTAGCGCAACTAACTCTGAACCTAGTTTAGGACCCCCTAAGCCAACCAATGGTTTCGTTGCCGAGACTGGGATCTATGTGAAAGAGATGTGTGATGTCACATCATTGGAACCTGACCAAGAAATAAATTGGAAAGTGGTTGGATCGGAAGATTCACGAGTTTACGGCGCAAGAAAATAGGAATCCACGCCCGTTGAAGGAAGATTGGTTGGACAAATATCTATATACAGAGATACATGAAATCTTCTTCTGCACCTTCCCAATTGAACTGTACGAGTGGTTAGCCAAGTTGACAGACAGTCAAGGAAGGTGGAAGCTCGATAGTCCTATAGTGTGGACTCCAGAATTAGTGCGACGACTAGAAGCCTCTGAAAACAAGATCGTGCGGGTTGTCGATCATTGGCTCGATCGAATTCTAGGAGGATTTGTTACAGAATTTGTAGTTGATACCTCAGTCAGCTATAGCGAAGTGGAGCGAAGATTTTTCAAGGGACCGCGAGGTAAGTATTTAAGATCATTGAATACTTGGATTAAAATGTTGTTATGTGAAAAATGGGTGATGCCATTACCTTGATGTTCAGAGCTACACGAAGTGGAAGATTCTTTAGAAATCGCAAAGGATCAGGACCAGAGTATAGTCCCTTGATTGGACCTCCTTCAAGTGACGATGAAGGGGTGGGGCAGACTACGCCGTGCAACGTTGTTCAACTAATCACTCAGGGGATTCCTAGAACAAACCATCCATCCACTCCACCACCGCCTCCACCTCCACCGCATACACCTTCACCCACACCTCCACCTCCACCGCCACCTTTCAACATGGCGAATGCAATGAAATGTCGATCTTCAAGGGCATAGGAAGTAAAGATCCTAAGAAGTTTTGGTTTGTTGCGAATGCTATATGGAAAACTCAATAGATCACTGATGATAATATAAAGAAAGCGCAGTTGGTTACCACTTTGCAGGGTTGTGTGATAACCTGGTACATTAAGTATTGCTTTGATTATCCTCTTGCAACGTTAACAGAGACTAAGATGGCTTTGAACAAAGAGTTTATTAAACCTAAATCTGACTCACAGTTAGTAATTGGATTTAAAGAGATCATGATGAAGGTCGAGGAGATGCCTTGGGACTTTGATCAGAGGTTGAAGTGTCAGATCAGACAGGCTAACATGCAGATCACAGATAGCCAGCATCACGAATGGTTTATAGCATCGCTTTTACCCCACTTGAGAATTTCTTTGTCAAAACAGAAGATAGAAACTCACATAGACGCCTTGGAGATCGCGATGAGGCTGCATGCATCACCTATCCAAGACATGAACCTAGGGGTACAACAAATCCACTCACAATTATCAAGCATGCACCTAGAATTACATAGTTTGAAGAAATACAAGGAGATTAATCTTGAAGTGCACATAGAAGTTTGGTGTTTGAAGTGCAAGGGCCATGGACATGATAATGATCATTATCCCATGTATGTGAATTATATTATAAGAGGGCAGTTGATTCCCCTAAAACTAGAAGCCCCAGCAGGGCTGAGCATGGGGGTTGTGCTATGATGCACCATTTGTCAAGTTACTGGGCAACATGCAACGAAAAATTTCCATTTACTTCAGAAGTTCATTAGTAGTTGTTCCGTAATTTCTGCAAATATGCGGGCCACGATGAGTGCCACTGTTGAAGATATGAGTTGATGATGGAGATAACCCCTACATACTGTATGCAAGCAGAAACTCAACCTCCAGATCAAGGCGCCTGAGGAGTGCGCAAAGGTTATCAGGGTCAAGGATGGGGCTAAGGAGGAGAAGGACCTAGTAGAGGTCGCAGTCAGATTATCTGCTACAATTGCGGACAACCAAGCCACTATGCGTAAGACTGCCAGAATCCTACACACCCGTCATGTCAATACAGCAGACAGTTCGACCATACTATAGAAGAATGCCTGGTGCTAATAGCTAAAATCAAGAGAAGAAAAAATAGCCTCAGCAGTCGAAGCAAAATTTACAGATGATTAGGGTTGAGCCCCACAAGGAAGATCAAGGCATTAATATTGTGCTAAGAAGTGGAATGACGATTGGTGCTGATAAAGGTAAATAGCCTGAAGAAGAGGGATGGGTCCACAAAGCACCAGAGAAAGAAGTTGGCTTTGACCTAGATTGTGCTAAGGAAACTTTTATGGAAGCCAAGAAGAGCTTCATGGAGGCCTCCACCTCAGGAAGCCAGGGAAAGATACAAGAACTCAATGCACCTGTAGATGTTGATCCTTTTGTACTCACTACATTTTTGGAGACCTGCATGAAACTGTTGTGTGATAGCAAGGCTATGGAAGGCCTGTAGGAACTAATAAATAAATGTTCCAGCAAGGAAAAGGCCCCTGATGAACGTCTCACGGTCAGAAAGATTGGAAAGCATACAGCACGAATAGGGCGAGAGATGAGTTTAATAGCGCAGATAGGTTATTATGAGATGGACTAGGTAATTTTGGATCTAGGGTCCGATGTGAACGTATTACCGAAACAAACATGGGAAAGGATGGGGAGACTTGTGCTGCAGTGGTCTCCGATCTAGCTCAGGGTGGCAAACCAGCAGAAAGTTATCCCCATGGGATGATTATATGGGGTAACGGTGGATATCGAAGGTGCGAGTGCGATGGAAAACTTTGAAGTTATAGAAATTGTAGATGATAGCAATCCTTACCCCGCACTCTTGGGAACCAATTAGGCTATTGATATGAATGGGGTCATCAATTTGAAGAAAATAACAATGTGATTTGAAAGAAAGTCGCTTAGGGTTATATTACCTTGGAACCCTGCAGAAGGGGCTTGCTATACTGAACCAGTTCACGATTATGAAGAAAGTGACGATGAACTGGATCAGATTTACAAAATAGCAGCGCGAGACCAAGACTGGATCAATCTGACGGCAAATAGGTGGATTGCATGGGATTGGGAGAGTTCCTACACCTCTGATTCAAACGAGGAGTTAGAGCATTGGCAAAAACACTTACATGAAGTTCCTACATTGCAATGCAATATCATGACAAACTCGTTACGCTGTGTTTCGTCAAAGGTAAGAAAATTACCTTATTATGATGGTTTTAACTAACATAGATCTGTTTTTGGAGGAATTTGAGCATGATGTCCCTGAGGACCACCGCTTCCAAGCATCAGAGTTGGTACTGCGCACTACGCTTGCACGATGGTGGGGTCTACAGTTAGAGCGTGATAACATCAGAATAACTGAGAAGTATAATGGAAGGGATGATCCACCTGATCACCTAATGAAGTGGGCTAATGTTTGGGGAACAAAACCGTAGCCATAATGGGTACACATATTTTTTCATACCTTGGACACAATTACCATGAAGTGGTATCTGGAAACGGAGCTTCACCATGGCACTGCAGAGTGGGATGTATTGAAGGAAGGGTTCTTATTGACTTTCAACTTTGAATATGGCTTTGCAAGTATCGATGAGGTGTTGCAAGAGATTAAGGCGATTATCTTCAGAACGCCAAAGGAACCTATGGAATGGACCCAACCAGACTGGAGCACCCAGTTGTGCCATGCATTAGAATGTTATAATGTGACTGCTGAAGAGGGATAAGAAGACCCAAGGAACATCAATATTCCAGAGGCAGAAGGGCATCGCGAAGTTGAGGGACCACAAATAGAAAACTCAAACACCTCCACACCTTTGAAAATAGAGCAAGTAAATATTGACACCGAGGAAGAACCGAAGTTCATGAAAATTGGAGATTACTAGGACAACGCTACAGTAGATAAAGTTGTTGAACTACTCCGCGAATAACAAGATCTCTTTCCCACTAAGTTTTCAGATCTAAAGGGCATAACCAGTGATTTGGGAGTTATGAAGATGACACTGAAGCCAGACATGAAGCCTGTTAAACAGAGGCCTTACTGCCTTAATCCTAGGTATAAGGAAAAGGTTCTCTAGGAACTGGATAAGATGCTGGAGGTAGGCATCATAGAACCTGTTGAAGAATCCGATTGGGTGAGCCCGATGGTGCTTCAAGAAAATAAACAAAAGGGAGAAATAAGGATCTACGTAGATCTGCAGAAGCTTAACGATGCATGTGTCCACGATACATTTTTGACGTCATTCACAGATGAAGTGCTAGACAATGTTGGAGGGCAGGGGGAGTATTCCTTTACTGACGGGTTTTTAGGGTATCATCAAATCAAGATCGCGCCAGATGATAGAATAAAAACGACCTTCACAATGGAGTGGGGTTGTTTCCAGTACATTGTGATGCCATTTGGACTAAAGAACGCATTTTCGATATTTTCTCGCGTAGTCATACCAGTGTTCAATGAGTTCATTCATAAGTTTTTGGAGGTATACTTTCATGACTGGACATTGTTTGGATTAGTGAAGCGCCATGTAGCAAGTCTACACCTGATGTTGGATACATGTCGTAGATACCAAATCGCACTGAATTTGAAAAAATGCATATTCTTGTTCCTTTCAGGATCTTGCTGGGTCATGTTGTGTGTAAGCAAGGATTGATGGTGACCCTGCAAAGATTGTGGTAATTGTGAACTTGGAGGGCCCTAGGAATGTCAAGAAGCTATGCACAACGCTGGGACATACGGGATACTATAGAAAAATTATCAAAGCTTATGCTCAAATTATTGTGCCCATGGAGAAACTGCTAAAGAAGGATGTGAAATTTTGTTGGGACAAAGAATGTTAGCGCAGCTTAGATGTGTTGAAAGAAAAGATGGGCAATACACCGATCCTGGTATTCCCCAATTGGAAAAAGGAGTTTCATGTACATGTGGATGCTTCTTGGATTGCGCCAGGTGCGGTACTAACATAGGTCGGTGAAGGAGAAATGGACCATCCTATAGCCATCACAAGTAGGAAGTTATCAAAGGTTGAGAAAATTTATTCAATGACTGAGCACGAAGGGTTGGCCATGGTCTATTCGTTGCAAAAATTCTGACATTATCTGTTAGGAGGAAATTTCAAGATGTATATAGATCATTCTGCCTTAAAATACGTGGTTAACAAGCCTGTGTTGTGGGGGAGAATTTGCAGATGGTTGTTATTATTTCAAGAGTATGACTTTGAAGTCATTGTGAAGCCAAGAAGGTTAAATGTGGGACTTGACCATCTGTCATTGATTGAAACACGAGAGGAACCTAGTAACCTAGAGGAAGGGTTGCCAGAGGTGCAACTCTTTTCCGTGCACATAGTGGATGACCATTTTGTACAAATTATTCACTTCTTTACTACGGGGATGGCACCGGAAGGATATACAAGTCAGCAGAAGAAGGAATTAGTAGTGTGCACAGAAAATTTTTCAGTTATTATGGGACATTTGTATAAAATGGGTGTAGATGAAATATTGCGAAGATATGTGCCGGACTTTGAGCGGGACAACATTCTCGTTGAAGCTCATGGGGGAGCTGCGGGAGGCCATTATACAGTTGTAAGTATGGAAGCTTCAGCTTCTATGCCTACGGCACTGAGGTCGCCTAAGCCGAAGCACACCCCTACTAGAGAAAAACAACCAGCTAAGCCAAAACAATCCGCGAAGGAGAAGCAGAAGAAGGTGTCGGTGAGGATGTCGCCGAGGAAGAACCTGAAGAAAAAGGATAAGCAGCCTGAACAAGTGGTGGACCTTGAGGAAGAATAATTCCAAGGCATCGAGGATGTGGATGCCGAGGGGATCGAACCCATGACGAGGCTGCCAAAGTATATCCCTCTACAGAAGGGAAAAGAAAAGGTAACAAAGGACCCTAATAATGGGAAGTTTACAGTATCCACGCCCCTGCTGCCTGAGCAGGTCCCCTTTGAAGGTCCTCGGCTCACGCGGATCCTATTGTTAAAAATGGAGGATTGGGACCTTGCGGACCACACTAAGTTTCCACATTTGGCGATTGATAAATATATGCAAAATATCTATTACGAAGAAACGAGTGTTACAACATTGGAGCCGATAAAATGGGTCTGCAATGTTGAGAAATCAGGGTTTCTCAATCTTCTGTTGGTGACACATTATCACCGCACCCCCATTAATACAGTATGTGTGCACCAGCTCCTAACGTTGGTGCATGATGGTTGCTTATGGCTAGGAGCGTATCCCCATCATGAACATGTTGATTCACAGAATCACACAGCTTCCTTACAAAGGTGTGAACCTTGCCAAGGAGTTTGGAGGGAATATTGGGGAGAAAGAGCTTGTAGGCAAGATGAAGAAGGAATATGACCTCCTCAAGATGTCGCAAGGGTATTCCGTTATCTCTATTTTAGACTAGGAAGTTCAATTTGATGCCCAGATTTTAGCAAGAAAGGTTATGGGAAAATGTCGCGCGGACGAAGTTTTGGCACCAGTGGTTTTACTTTCTGCATAGTGCACGAAAGGAGTACAATTTAATTGGGACAAGTACCTTTGTCAGGAGTTCCTAGCAAACTGTCGCGAAGCCCGAGAGGAAACCAAGTCATTCCGCTATTCTTGGTTGTTGCTATCAATTGTGCTCATTTCATGGAGATTTCCATAGGATAGCCAATTTCCTCCTCTCGAGGAAGGATTGCCAAAGGTAGCACAATTTGCCTCTTTACGGTCTACAAATGATGCTATGTGAATTACAGAAACAAATATATTTTGGACTCTTATGGAAATGGATATACATAAGGTACTTAGTCAGTGTCCAAGGTTGTCCCCAAACTTTTTCATGCAGTTGTTAGCCTACACGGCATTCAAGGCTAACTTCCATGGAGTCTATATCCAAGCACGGAAGGATCTAGAGCAGAAATGGCACCAGTTGCCCTATTTAGTGTCAGAAATGGACGTGCAGGAGATCATAGGGTTATGGTCTACAGAGTAGTGTGCCCCGTTAGAGTTAGATGTTGGAACAAGCACGAGCGTGGAAAGTTCTATTGTGCAAAAAAGAAAAGAGGCCAATAAGAAAGTTGCACGTACCCTAGCAGAACAAAAAAAGAAGGAAGTTGTAGAAAAGGCTCGCATAGAGCAAGAACGCGTTGTTAAGGAGCAGGCGGAAAAAGAACATCATGAGTCACAGAAAGGTGATAAGTCACCTTCGTCGGAGACAAAGGAAGAAGATCTTTTAGGCCAAGATAGAGGAGGTGATGAGGGGCAGAGCACCCCCTTTATTTTGAAAAGATGTAGCACAAAGAAAAAGGGTGGAACACGAAAAAAGAAGAAACCTGATAAAAAAACGGGTTGATCCCATCGTATTGATAGAAAGCAATCTTGATGAGATTGGCGACAAAGTCAAGGATACAATGACATAAGTGTTGCAGCAGTTTGAGCAGCAATACATGCAGACGCTGGGGAGTGTCCAAAAGGATCTGCGTGAGCTGCAGATCCAAACGAGCAGAATACAAGCGAGCGTTGGACAAGTGAGCATGAAGCAAGCGAGCCTGACACCCAGGACAAGCCAAGTAGTAGAGCTAGTAAGGACCCTGGATCTTAGAACTATACCATTGCCAGATGGGTCCATTCGCGTAGAGTCAGTTGAGGATCATATTGTACTTAGTACAGTCAAGGATATAGGACTGAATATAGTGATTCTCTCCCTCAAAACCCTCCATGTGCTGCATAAGGGGGTGACAGATGAGTTGAGAACTAGGGAGCAGCGCGCCCTCAACCTCATAAGTGAGTACAAAGTCAACAATGAACAAATGTTCGTTGAGAAGACACAGGCTTTGAAGGAAAAGGAGGAACTATAGGCACGTAGTTAAAGTTTGGAGTCAGTAGTAGTAGATGCATGTAAGACAGTGTGTGAACTTCACATCCTGAAGGATGCACAACTTGAAGCCAAAATCAG
Organism: Pinus tabuliformis; assembly: GCA_031772625.1. NCBI lineage: Eukaryota > Viridiplantae > Streptophyta > Pinopsida > Pinales > Pinaceae > Pinus > Pinus tabuliformis. The sequence continues at coordinate 322,535,769 of CM062814.1, read as the reverse complement.
AAAATTAGTTGCTGGTGTTCGTGAGGCTAGAACAGAAGTTGGATGAGTAACTTTCGAGTTCAACATGAAGATTGCAGAGATGCAGTTAAATTTGCATCCCACGACTCCGCCTGAGGTCCGGTTGTAGCGCGGAATCGAGATTAAGGAGGGCATGGCTACCTTGGATACTAGAGTCACTGCCTGTGTGGAAATGTTTGACAGGCTATGGAGCTATGGACCAAGCTGCAGCAAGATCTGAACCTACATACATTAAACACATCTAAGGTAAGAGATATGCAACGCCAATATGATGAGGTTGGGGTGACTGCGCGTAATTTAGATCTAGTGCAACGCCTTGCCAAGTTACAAGAAGGAAAGAAGTTACTGGCACTGGTAGAGGAAGCACAAAAGAAAGAGGCCTTGCTAAAGGCCAGGTTACAGCCTTGGTTGGATGAGGTTTATCAGATCAAAATTTACATTCAAGGTAAGCTTAAGGGACTACACCAGACACAACGGATGATGAGGCTGGTAGTAGAAGGAACAACCATTGAAAAACTAGTCAAGGAGGTTCGACAGGCAACATAATAGAGCGCTGCTGAAGTTGCAGTGATCCAGGTGGAGCTGGGGGATCTTCGCAGTAAGATCACAACGCTAGTAGAGTGACTCGAGGGCGAGTCACAATGTTTTAGTTGGGGGCTTGTTGGGATGGGGTCCCCTGGGTTAGTTTGGGGTTAAGATAACCCAAATTTTGTTACAATTTTGTAAATGATGTAATGTCTTCGTGATTTGTGGATGTGCAACATGTAGATGAATAGAAGTCAAAGGGGCTTAGCCTCTTGTTTTGGATAAGTTTTGAGTCAGTTTTTGAGATTCACCCATGGTCCGTGGACCATGGAATTGTATGAAAAAGACTATAAATAGTTGAGTCTAGCAAAAGGGAGAAGTAACTAGATAGAATGAAGATAGAGGATTAGGTTGATTGAAGAGTCTTGGGAAGGAGCTAAGGTAGGAAGGCTTTGCTTCCTGTGTTTATATAGGGAAAGAAAGGCTCCGCAACTGAGTGCATAGAGGATTAGGTAGAGTCCACAGCTAAGTGTGCGAACCCCTACAACTGTGTGCATAGGGTAGTTTGAGTTTGTAATCTGTGAATTGAAGATCAATAAAAGACAATTTTCCAAAGAATTACTGAGTATTTCTATTATATCTGTTAATGTTATATGTTGTTGATAAATGACTTGTTTTATGAAATACTAGTTGAATGCTATGCGATTATCTTGAATCTACCTTAATAATGTACTCAATGCATGTTTAAACACTTCCGCGAAATCTCTAGTGATTTCTCTTATGTTTACGGACGACTTAAGTAGATTTGCATGAATGCCAATTTAGGATTGCTTTCTGGTGCACGTAAGTAGGTAGATCGACTGTTAAGGTTCCACAAGGACTGATCATGGACCTTCATGAAGGTTAGGAGGTCGTTTAAATAGAGTTGCAGTGACAAGCCCTAGGATTTAAATGATCTACGTGAAGGGAGATCCAAGGTATTGGAAGACATCACCCTAGTCTCTCGATGCAGAAACTTGGTTCTTGCATCCCCCCATACTGCTTCGGGTGAGACTGCAGCCTACGCTACGTGGGTTGTTGCCAAAAGGGCCAGTAGTGTAGGGTTTTGTTGTTTGGTGCAACTAACTCTGAACTTGGGTCAGGACCCCCTAACCAAACAACTATACCCATCCAAAGTTTTTGAGCTTGTGGATAGACCTTCCAAGTGACATCCAAAATTCTTCCTGTATCTGTCCTCCTCTACTTCTTGTACCCATCAGAAAATCACAAAGAATCTAAGTTTTGTTCTGTACTTTTTGACAGAGCCTACTTGGGTATTTATAGTAGCTTTTCCTCCATAAATGAGTCAGAATGTCATGCTAAACGGGTGTGTCTCTAGACGTGAGCCGAAATGACTTCTTTTAATTCGATTTGTTGGATGAATTCTTCAAGAGTGAGTGTGCTTGTCTTTGGAGGGCTGTTAGACATTTTTATAGACTTGTATACATGTAACACAGGCTCAAGAAGAGCTCTTCATACATGAATTTGATTATTTAACTCAATAATAAATCCTAAGGCTCTCAATGAGAGCCACTAATATATGAACCTCTTGCTCATTAAACCCATGCAACAAGGCATACAAAAATACTTTTATTTCTTTTATTTCAACATTTACAAAGATCATGTCATTATGAAGACCAAACCTCATTACCCTTTCTTCAACACTCCCTCTTAACTAGGGAGGTATTCATAATGGTACTTGGTCATTCTCAAACTGAAGAATTTCTCATAAGAAGAATAAAATTGATAATCCCATATGTATAGCATCATATAAACCAACATTGTCACAGTGCAAGGCCTCGATCTCTCCATGATACCATGAGCTACAATGTTGGTGAGACCAATGATTATAGACACCTTCATCATTCTCTCTCAAGGTACATACCCACTCGGGGTTTCACTGAGTATGAACTTCAAGGAATATTCTTATCTTGGGTTCCTAACCCTCAAATAATATTTGTCCTCTTGCTTGCTCTTATATTTGATTCCCTACACATTCTCAAAGAGCATCGGATTCCAGATGATTGCCTAATCCTCCATTCTTTCTTCTCAAGTGAAGATAATATTATTGTGTCTATCTCTCCCTCTCAATTAGGGAGATACATCCATCATGTGTCTACATTTCTTATCATGGCCTTCACTAAGACTTACGGCTATTAGTCCTGGTCTAGTGCATGACACATGAAATAGAAAAACACAATTATCACTCCTTCTTAATCAAGGGTGATCCAATCCAAGCTCCCTCTTAATTAGGGACCTATCAACGCTCCCTCTTAATAAGGGACTCTCCTTTTCATTAGCAACTTCTTCTTCATGGGTCCTTTAGCTACTTAATAAACTTCTTTCCTTGATGTCATGAAATTCAGTCTAGATTCTTCCTTGTAGATCTTTAGCCATCCATCACTTCCCTTCTTGGTTTGTCATGTCACTCCTTTCTTCATGGAAAGTGGAATTCGTAATACATATCTAGAACCTTCTTCATATGGCTACTTCTTCATCATGTTTCTTTCAGGGATTTCCATCCACCACATGAATGCTTGTTGTACTTGTCCTTACAACTCTTGTTCTAGTAGCCCTGCATGAACTCATCCAAATATTATTCAAGAAATAAAAACATAACATTAAATCAAATAATACCTTATGAGATGGATCTTAATCATGAAATATTCTTGTAGGTATCAACATCCTACATACATGTTGACACATCTCCCAAAAATATCCATTGTCGAGGGAATCCATCTTTCTCAGGCTTCCATCAGAGTCTTCATATATTTATGGGATATTTCCTAGTCAAATATTCTTGGTCCTTTGGATGTTGATTTCATTCATCATGGTTGCATATATCATGATCTCTTCCTTCCTCACACATTCCTTTCCTAGGAGCTTTCAATCAGAGTTTCTTAATTGTATTCAACCACCTCATACTTCATATGATGACATATTATGTTGATTTCATCTAGTGTGACTTATGCCTTCCTGTATCCTTTCAGAGGAGGAGATTCTTTTTCTCTTGATCATGCTTCTTAAGATAGAAGTAATGATCCTTGTTACCTGCAACCATACAACATGAAATTATAATATTAAACACAAGAATACATACCTCGTTTACCTTTAGGTCATCTAGGCTTCTTCCAGCAGCTTCCTTGATTGAAAATATCTTCAATCCTTTGATATGATTCATTGAATCACACCATCATCCCATGAATTCCATAAGTTGTAGTTCTTAATGAAACATTTGCTTCCTCTTTAGATTAGTGAACAATATGATGAGGATTCCTTCAAAGAATCTTGAGGATCTTGCATATCCCCATATGGTAGATTTTTCCTTTTTTACATGATATATGATGAGCCTTATCCTGGATGAATTCTTTCCTTGAATGTTCGATGAGGTTCCTAAGAGATATATCCTCCATGGATCTTGTTCCTTTTGTCCTTCATTATTCCTATGGTGATGTCATGAGCTCTTTCTTCCAATGTTTCCATGATGAAGTAATGCATCTTATTATTTATCATGGCCATATCCATAAAAGATTTAGGAGATTATGATGAGACTCCTTTGTGAAGGAGACCATCTCAAACATAGTTTAGATTTGTTACTCCCTCTTTCCTTGGTCCTTTTCAGCTACCTCCATCGTTTCGGTGATATGATATTTATTTCCATAATCTTTCCATAGCATTGATCTATCTTGTTTGAGAACCAAATTTCCCTTTCCTTTCTGCAAATGTTTGAGTCATTTAACATTTGATACTTTTTCCCTCAACTTGTATTTTTTTATCTAGCATAGAGACCACAAGCTATCGAATGAGGTAATTTCCTTGTCATTTTTTACCTTTATTTATTAGTTAGATCAATGATGATTATCTTCTTATCATCTCTCTCAGATCTCCCAATTGAGATTTCATGAAGATATTCCTTCATTATTTGATACCTTCAATCAAGTCTACGTTATATGACCTTCTTCACTTCATTTCAAAGAGTATATCTTCTAGAATTTCATATATCTCTTTTATGTCGACTTTCTTACTACATAAGGATGAGAGGACCTTAAGCGTTTCCTCCCATGAATTAAAAGGAGAAATTTTTCCTTGATATGTTCACTGACTTCTCTTATCTATGAGGATTATGATAATCCTCCTTGTTCCATGCAAGGACCTTTGATGACCCATTCAAACTATAGATCTCCTTGCAATCATGAAGTCATTTTTACCAAATTGATTAATGAAATTACTTTACATGTGTAGATAAACTCTTCACCTTGATCATGTTGAAAGTGGTTGAAGTAGATGCATTGATGCTTTCTCTGGATGATATCTTTGATGTAATGATGTGAATCTTGCCTTCAAGTTACTATGACATACATCTGATCCTTATGATTACAAATTGTTGATAAACTTGAGATGGCACTTTTATTGCCATCACACAATTAAACCTTTGTAGCATTATATTGAAGTTGCAGCATCGTGTAGAGCCATAGAACATCAAGGTCACTTGCTATGATCATCTCACTTAGTATTACTGTGACTACATCAACAAACACCTTCATTCCACATCAAGCACTTTCCATACAAACTATGGCTGTGGTATAATTTTCGAGTACTATGTTGCTACCATCAGGTTAAGGGAATTTGAGTTGTCAAGACTGTAATTTTTATGGAAAGGATTTAATCTGAGTTTGAGATCATTGTGGTATTACATAGACCGAGACTGTGAGAGGTAGTTGTATACTATTGTTATGGACTTATTTTTGTAGATCTTGATCCTTTTCTTTTGATAACATTTAACTTTCTTTGCTTTCCTTCTTGAAACTTGATCCTTGAATATCTCTTTTTGCTGCCCTTCCTTTGACTTCAACACCTTATCTCTGATACCATGTTGAAGAATCTAGGGAAAATTAAGTTAATGAGATTCTTCTTGCCATGATAACTATTTGTGAGGTATTTTAACTTTTTCTTCTTAACAGTACATTTTCTTGTTATTATTAGAGTTTGTCTTCTCAATTCGTCAAATAGTTACCAAAACAAAGGAGACAAGAACACAAATGTTGTCTTTCTACGAGGGCCAAAACCTCTCACTCTTTGAGAGGAAAACCCACACAAAAATGATTCTTATAGAGATTCCAATCGATGAATACCAATACCATGACCCTTGACCTATTTGGCCACTCCAAGGCCAAGACACCAATCCTCTTCTTCATCATTGCTGAGATCTTCATCACTGCTACTGAAGTCATCACTGATGCTACACTAAAGTCATGATTTTTGCATCACTGAGATCATTGCACCTTGTTGAACCTTCACCTTCATATTATGCCAAGATTATGGTTGTGTCATAGTATGCCGAGAGTATATTACTATGGGAAAACTTATATCCTCATCATCATAATTAGGCTAAAACTGTGACTATGATTTTCTCCCTGCACCAAGATCATCATAGGTATGTCGAAACTCTCTAGTATGCTGAGACAATGATTGTATTATCTCCACATCCGAAGTCTTCATCATCACAGATATGCCAAGACTATGGTACTCATATGAACATAGATTCTTATTCGAAACACTTAACTATTGTACCTATCTGAAGTTTCTGATCTTGTGGATAGACAACCGAAGTGACATCTGAAATTCTTCCTGTAATTGTCCTCCTGTACTTCCTATACCCATCTGAAAATCACAGAGTATCCAAGTTCTATTTTGTACTTTTGCGTAGACCCTAGCAGGGTATTTGTAGTAGTTTTTCCTCCATAAATGAGATGATGTGTCATGTTGAATGAGTGTGTCTCCATAGGTTAGCTAACATGACTTCTTTTAATTCGGTTTTTTGGTCAACTTATTCAAGAGGTATTGTGCTTGTCTTCAGAGGGTTGTTAGACATTTCTATAGACTTGTATACATTTAACATAGGCTCAAGAAGAGCTCTTCATACATGACTTTGACTCTTTGACTCAATAATAAATCCTAATGCTCTCCATGGGAGCCACTAATATATAAACCTCTTGCTCATGAAACCCATGTAACAAGGCATACAAAAATAATTTTATTTCTTTTATTTCATCATTTGCAAAGATCATGTCATTATGAAGACCGAACATAGTTACCATTTCTTCAACACTATGAAGCAAAGTCGTGTACACACTTAGATTTGGTGAAGCAAAGTAGAGTATACACTGGTTTTGTAAAGAAAATCCCTGTACACACACGAGTATGAAGAAGGAAAGGAACATACAGTTTTTGTATCATGGTATTCTAAATACCAATTATTGGATTTGAAGGAAGTATGCATGTAATGGGCTATTATTGATTTGTATGATCTAAAACTATGTATGAACCCAAGAATTTGATGATGGATCAAATCCAATAGGTTTGAAATGACAATTTTGATTATGGGTTGATTTTATCAGTGATGATAGTGTCTTGACGCGTGATTTTTTTTTTTTTTTTTGTATATGCCGAGATCTGGGTATGTCTGAAGTTCTATGATGTAGAGAAGGTTTGCTTCAATAATTGTAGATATGTACGCAAGTTTTATAACCTAAAAGGTGTGTGCAAACGTGGGTTTAATACTTGTAAGTAGCGTATGTATTCATATCTGTACGTGGGTTTGTTTTTTGAAAAACGCGTATACACATGAACATGTTTTGAGGAAAGCACGTATATAAACTAGGGTTTTGCTGGAAAATATGTCTGATCAGTTTAATCAGTCTTACTGTGTTTATGTTATTTGTCAATGAAGTCTTACTTGAATATCTGGAATTAATAATGAGGTTTTTATTGAGGATTGATTGATTGAAGAATGATGAAGCTGTTAGTTGTTTTTTATTGAAGATCAGTAATGGTTCTGTGATTATTTCAGAATGATGCAGTGCATCTTTGTATGATTCAATGTTTGTTTTAGAGTAACAGTGGTTCAGTTTCAGGGTTCAATGTTTTGAGATTTGTACGCGGGTATGCTTCAAGGAAGTCATGTATACATGTGGGTTTGATACAACAAAGTAGCATTTATATTATGATAGTTTACTGATCAAGGCTTTCATTTGATTCAGTAATATGATGCAGTGTTTTGATTGAGTATTATTACTATGTTTACAATTATCTAACTGTTGTTTGTTTGAGAATAAGTTGATTGAGTTGGGTTTCATTTAATTAAGTGATTTGTTGATTCAATTGATTTAGAGATTGGTTGTTTCAGTTGATGATTGAGTGATTTATTGCAGTGATCAGTTTCATCTTTGATGTTTGATTCTGGGCTTAAATGATGGTAATGGGTCCAGTCTGAAAATTTGATGAAACTAGGCCTACAGTTGTGATGTTTTGTAGCATGTGGATCCAATATGAAAAGTTATGAAACGTGGTCAACGGAAGTGTTGAAGGTTGGAGCCTTCAATGAGGGATTCAAATCTTCCTTCTAGTGGTAGCTGCTAAATCAGATTAGGGGGTTCGAGATTCGTTCAAGTGGGTGTCAGTAAATGAGATCATGGAGTTGGAGCTCCCTTCCAATGGATGATGAAAATAAAGCGAAGGTTGTAGCCTTCTGTAGGTGGGTGCCTACGTGCTGGTATGAGTCTGCGCCAATACAAGATTGTAAGAAGTTTTATTTATAATAAAAGGAAGATAGAGACAACAACAATGGTGGTTTTTTTTCCCACATTGGGTTTCCACCTAAAAATCCAGGTGTTCATGTGTGTTGATGTGTTTCTTATGTGTGATGGTTTATTTTTTTCTTAATGCAAATGGTTGCTATTTATTTAATGTGTAATCAAGTACTGATGCACTGGCTCAAGATAAACATATGATCAATTAACAGAAAAATAACTTTATTGGATATACACTAGTTTTCTGAATAACAGTTGTGTACATACGTGGGTTCCCTTCAGTAAAGTCGTGTACAGAAATCTGGATATGAAATTAAAAAGTTTAATGATTTGAAAATACTGATTCAGCCCTCCCTCTCAGTATTTTTCCCAACAATTGGGATCATAGTTAGTCCTTCAGCAGAAACTTGATTGCTTGAAGGAGATACATCAAGTGGAGTAGCCAAGAAGGATTATTTTCTACCAGGCCACCTATATTTAATGGAACTAGCTTTGTCTTTTGGAAAGGTGGGATGAGAACGTACTTACAAACATTAGGAGTCGATGTATGGGAAATCACTGAAAGAGGATATCAATATCCAATCTCCATTCCCACAGATACTGCAGGAGAGAATAACAATGCAAAATCTGAAATTCTCAACAAAGAGATAAAAATTCAACCTGATCAACAAACAAGGAAAGTGAATCTTCAAATGAAATCATTTAATACTAACTATAGAAATGTTAATCGATTCTCTCCTCTTACCAACAATGTTTAATGTTTAATATTCCATAATTATGGACACATTACAGCTAATTGCAGAAGTAGACTATTTCAATCACAAGCTTCCAGGTACTGAAGTCTCTTTAAGGGATATTGTTTTTCTTGCAATGAATATGGTCACAAAGTTATTGATTGCTTTAGAAGGAATATGAAACAAAATTATTATCCTTTCTATGCTCATGTAAGATGTTATACTTGTAAAACATTTGGGAATGTAGCAAAAGAATGCAAGAACAAGCAAGCAGATAAGAGTATTGATATCAGAAGACCTGAAAAAGATGGATCCACCAACATTTATCATAACAATAAGAAAGAAGAACAATAGATAAGGTGTGGTCATGCACTTTTCTCATTTGAAGAAGATGATGAATGGTACAAAGATAGCGGATGCTCACATCACGTGACTGGAGATAAGAATAAGATGGAGTCTCTCAAGAAAAACCAATATGGTAATGTTATTCTGGGAACTAATGTTCCAATAAAAGTTCTAGGAAAAGGTAAAGCCATAATTAATAACCATAGAGGAGCAGTTGATGCTTTATTAGTTCAAGGTCTAAAGCAAAATATTCTAAGTGTAGGTTAAATGGCAGAAAAAGGAAATATAATTTTGTTTACATCAAACAAGTACAAGATATGGATGAAGAAACTGGAAAAGTCATAGCAAGGGGATATAGAAACTCATACAAATTATATGTGCTTGAAGAATAGAATTCTTGAAGATATGATGAGTATTTAGACTCAAAGTAAAATAAGATGGCGCCCATTTCAATCCATTATTCTTAAAAGAATACTTCTAATAGTGACTGTAGAAGTGATGTAAGGTACTTGACCTCATAAGAACAAGATTTTACTATCAGGTCCACAGGATCAGTAATCTTAGGCAGGGAAATATATGCTTTGTCTTGATGATGATTCCTATGATTGTTTTGATATTCATATTTCTTATACTACTGACAGTGCATCTGGTGTAGTAATAGTGAACAAGTACATATAGTATAGGCTCAGGGAGAGCTGAATTTTTAGTATTTCATTTCCTATACGTGGATCCTATGAAGACAAGTTGTGTATATACGTGATTTATGTTCTAAACAGTCACATATATTTTGTTGTGACAAAGAAACAGTGACAAAGAATTAGGAAAAGGATTTGATATACTTTAGTCAATTATTATTTAGGTTTCCTGTTATGATGGTTGATGGTTACACTTTGTTGGTACTATTTCAAAGTTGTTTTTATAAGTTGTTGATGCCCTGATGGATAACCAATTGATGAAGATACTTTGATGTTGTTATTGAGATATGAGATTATATGATCAGATCTTACGGTGAACACATGGCACAAGTTTAGGGGGAGCATCTACTATGCTTCTAATGCATCGTTGGCATTATAATTCCTTGATACATAATGATGCCTATCAATGGTGATGTTGCTTATGTTGTTGAATTTCTTGATTAATGATGAAGAAGTACATGTTGTTGTTCATCTTGCTACTAATAGATGCTGATGATGCAGATCTTACATATTATATGATGGTTATTGTAGACTATCTTGGTCTTGTTACCTCACTATAGAGGTATTTGGTCTTTGTTATACATGTCATATTTTTCATTTGATGTAAAGGTCATGATGTGATCATTGTCAAATTTAGTCATGTATGGACTATTGTGGACAAGTCTTTTTAGGCATATGATGTAATTTGTAACCCCATTTTGATTGGGTGGTTGATGTCAAATATGTAAACCCATTGTGATTGGGTGATTGATATAAGTTTGAGTCCTTGGTGATAGGAAATTTCATGTCATAGAATCATGTAATTCTTTGTGTATCTTCAGATAATTTAGCATGTGCTTAGGGGGAGCATGGTCGGTATTTAGGAGGAGCCTTCGTTAAAGCATTGGTTAGCCCTGTTCCCTTGATGTCAAAGGGGGACATTAACTTGGTGTTTGAAAATCTTGATGCTTATCAAGATGTATTTTACAGGTATCTACAGGTGGTGGTGACTAAACACCAAAGTGGTTTCCATCAAGTCCAAAGGAGGAGATTGTTGGAATTATGATTAATGTTTTGTCCTTGATGGAAACCTACTTGATGAGTTATCCTTTGATGGAAACTGACTTAGTGAAGATGTGATAGGAAAGTATTATCAGTTCAGGAATAGAAGAATGATAAAGATGAATTTTGAAGAAGTATATGCAATTTTGGTGAATAAAAGTCGAGTATACATAGGTTTTATAAAGAAAAGTCATGTACACACTCAGGTTTGGTGAAGCAAAGTAGAGTATACATAGGTTTTGCAAAGAAAAACCGCGTACACACGTGGGTATGAAGAAGGAAAGGCGCGTACAATTTCTTCACCATGGTATTCTAAATACCAAGGGTCTTTACCATGGTATTGACCTGTGGTATTGAGCCCAACAAATGAATATTTGATCCCGTCTAAGAATACCATCAACATTAGTATGGTTTTGACCTGTGGTATTGGATAAGGGATAAGCTATATAAGGAGATGAAGATCAAAGTGGTATAGGTGTACAAGTGATGAATATTTTCATGAATAGTTAAATCTGAAGCAAGTGTGCATGTAATGGGTTATTATTGATTGGTTTGATCTAAAACTAAGTATGTACCTGGAATTTGATGATGGATCAAATCCAATAGATCTGAAATGAAAGTTTTGATTATGGATTGATTTTATCATTGATGATAGTGCCTTGACGTGTTATTTTTTTTGTATATGTCAAGATCTGGGTATGTCTGAAGTTATGTGATGTAGCAAAGGTTTTTGCTAGTAATTGTAGATATGTACATGGCTTTTTAACTTGAAAAGCTCGTGCACACGTAAGTTTAATACTGGTAAGTAGTTTATATATTCATATGTGTCTGCAGGTTTGTTTTATGAAAAGTGTGTATACAGTAGGGTTTTGCTGGAAAATATATTTGATTAGTTTAACCAGTCTTACTATGTTTTTGTTATCTGTCAATGAAGTCTTACTTGATGATCTGGGCTTAATGATTATGTTCTGATTGAGGATTGATTGATTGAAGAATGATGAAGCTACAAGTTGTTCGTGATTGGAAATCAATAATGGTCTTGTAATTATTTCAGAATGATGCAGTGGATCTGTGTATGATTTAGTGTTTGTTTTAGAGTGACAGTGATTTAGTTTTAGGGTTCAATGTTTTGAGATCTGTATGAGGGTATGCTTCAATGAATTCGTGTATACACGTGGGTTTGCTACAACGAAGTAAAGTATATATTCTAATAGTTTATTGATCAAGGATTTCAGTTGATTCAGTAAGATGATGCAGTATTTGGGTTCAATATTAGTACTCTGGTTACAGTGATCTAACTATTGATTGTTTAAGAATAAGTTGATTGAGTTGGGTTTCATTTGATTCAGTGATTGGTTGATTCAGTTGATTCATAGATTAGTTGTTCTAGTTAATGATTGAGTGATTTGTTGTAGTGATTAATTTCGACTTTGATGTTGGATTTTGGGCTTAAATGATGGTAGTGGGTCCAATCTGAAAATTTGATGAAACATGGCCTACAATTGTGATGTTTTGTAGTAGGTGGATCCAGTATGAAAATTTATAAAACATGGTCCACGAAAGTGTTGAAGTTTGGAGCCTTCAATGAGGAATTCGAAGCCTCCTTCCAGTGGTAAATTAGATTAGGGGGATGGAGCTCCCTTCTGGTGGGTGTCGGTAAATGAGATCAGGGAGTTGGAGCTCCCTTCCATTGGGTGCTAGAAAATGAGCAAAGGTTGTAGCCTTCTGTAAGTGAGTGCCTGCGTTCTGGTATGAGTCTGCGCCAATACAATATTGTAAGAATTTTTCTTTATAATAAAAGGAAGACAGAGATGACAACAACAGTGGTTTTTTTTCCCACATTGGGTTTCCACCTAAAAATCTTGGTGTTCATGTGTGTTGATGTGTTTCTTATGTGTGATGGTTTATTTTTTTCTTACATGGTTATTGTTTATTTGATGTCTAATGAAGTGCTGATGCACTGGCTCAAGATAAACAGATGATGAATTAACTAAAAAATAAGTTTACTAGATATACACTAGTTGTCTGAATAATAGTCGTGTACATACGCGAGTTCCCTTTAGTAAATTCGTGTACATAAATATGGATATGAAATTGAAAAGTTCAACGATTTGAAAATATTGATTCACCCCCCACTCTAAGTATTTTTTCCCAACATTTTCTTAATATTTTATTAGTCTATAGATGTGTACATAAAAATTTATACATTTCCATAGATTACATCATTGACTTTGTTGCTAATAGTTTCTAAACCCAAGTAATCTTAATATGCACACATAAATGTTGTTCCTATTAGAGATTCAAGATGGGTGGTAGAGAAAAATTAATAACTTCCCAAGGAATTATGTCAGGAGAAACAAATTATCTCTAGTTGAATCTAACTCTCAAATTCTTATAGAGACACATGAAATATTTATTACATCCATCCCCATTGAATAGAAAAATTACATTAACCATTTGTCTAATGCATCATCCAACAACTCATTGCGATTTCAGTAAAAAATTATCAATGAGGGGAGAACGAGACTGAATCAAAAAATTACCAAAGACTACTATAAAGACAACCAATTGAGGGATGAACCTCCATAAAAAAAATAAAATAAATTTTATACTAATTTTCACGATTTCTTTCTCTATTTGATACCTAATTTTCTACATAAATTTATTCATGATATGGCCATTGGACATATTTTTATCTATCAATCCCGCCACATATAACCAATCAACATAACTAATTAATAAAGGGAGGAAACATGAAAGAATTTATTAAAATCTTGTTGTCGAGATACTAGAGAAGCATGGGATTACTTACTCAACAAATAAGTATGCCCATAGCTTAAATAATTTCCAACCAAGAGTAATTCATGGTGATTTTTAGGGAGCTCACCATCTATGACTGGCTCGTAATGATATAAATTCAACTAGAACCAAAGAGCTAGTATGAGAGGGAGAAATTTATTTACAAAGAGTAGAGAACATATACTCAACAAGGAGTCTTAAAGGAGAAAAAAATGTTATAAACATTATTATTAACCAACAACTAATATATTGGGACAAGAATTATCAAGAAATAGAAAATATGTGTAATGCAAGAACAATGCATCAATCAAGTCAGCCTAGAAACTTGAAGTATTAAATTAGTGGTACACGACACTCCCTTGAGGATGTCAAATAAAACCTAGAGTGGAGAGGTATAGCCCCAATAGCTCTAGAGTGATGTGAATGTCTCCAATTGGATTTAAGCCCAGTGGGACAAATTTTATGTTGTGGACGTCAATGATTCAGGAACTACATTATGTTAATCTCCAATGTTAAATATATCTAGTCCTAGAATTCATGAATTCCTTAATTAAGCTCCGAATATGGAATGAGAACCCTCCTCAACCTAGTATCACAAAAATAAATAAATAAATTTGAAGGATCATCTCCTCCAATAAATATTGATGACTATCTAGACTTAGTATAAAACGAGGAAATCAGTAATATCCTTCTTGAAAAACAAAGACCCCCATTGATGAACCCCCTGCCGAATTTTTTATCTGCATAAAGAAATACTAATATTATAGAAAACATTAATGAAAAGTCACATTCTGTAGAGAATTAGTTTATAGAGCACATAGGTAAATCTTTCAAACTGACAAAATAATATTCTTGACCATAAGTTTCAAAGTATAAAGAGATTCAATACCATCTATAAATGAAAAACATATCGAAGTGAACATGGATATTGAGATTGACCAAACAACTGATCATGTCAAGTTGATACAGTAGTCAACTGACCATAATAATCAACCAATTAGTTCTTCACCACCCCATCAACCAACTGAAGCAAATCAAGCACTTGAATCCTAAAAAGAAAAATGAAGCTAAGTCATGACCATCTCTATGAAGGATAGAAGGATCCTAAAAGACACGGGTTCATCTATGGAAAGTTATAGAAAGAATGTGGTATTGATGATGAGTATAAGAAAATTCCACATTTCATGAGCACCCTTATAAAGAGAGCCCTCACTTGGTTAACCAATTTCACAAAAAATCAAGCTTGAACTAAATCCCAAATTAAAGGTAGTTTCCTCACCTTCTTTAGCACCCAAGATGTTTGAAATCTCATTGTAAAAATAATCAAGTAGATCAAGAAAAATTCCAACGAACTTGTTTGGGAGTATGATAAAATATTTAAGGATTCAGTCAATCAAATTAATTACAATATAGACAAGAATATTCTAGTTCAATGGTATGCAACTATATTAGTTTGAAAAATAAAAAAACCATTGTGAATGCATGGGATAAGCACATGTGAAGAAGAATTGAAGAAATATTATCATATTGACACCAATAATGACTTCCCATTGGCTTCCTCATTAAAATTAAAATAAGAATAAAATTTCAAACAATTGCAAAAAAATATTTTCAAAGTTTGTAGTTCGACAGAATGTAGTTCGGTGTACCAATTGTATGAACGAAAGGAATACAAAAGACAGTTGAAAATTTGTATATTCCTTTGAACAAGACATTCATTAAGTGAAACTCAACTTATATTCTAAAATCTATAAAATGTTCATGAACCACACTAGTAGATATTTTCCCTACAATATGAAAAATGTAAAACTAAAGTGGTGGGAAATATGTGAGGATGAGACATATCCCACTTAGAAATGTCAATTGAATATATAAAATAAACCAAATTACATACATTTTATCATAAACAACTGGGTGTCTAGTTGATCAACCCTATAATGCAAGGTGGAAGAGGAAACTCCTACCAAATTTATGGATATCAAAATGGTGGAAGATATCAATGAGGAAGAGGATGCGTGATCCGAGTGGAAATTGGTGGTTATCCACCTTTTCCATCAAATCACCATGGTCAATAATTTTTTTCTACTATTAGTAGTTTTAAAGGCCATAGTTTTGGTAAACCATGATATCCATCCATGGTGTTCGATAGGTGGAAGAAAACAAAATAAAAGTATATTCATACAACTAAATTTTACCATATAGAACTATTCAATAGTTTTTATCATAGTGATTTATGGTTTTCATTCATGGTTTCTATAACCTATGGTATTGGATAGATGACAAAAGTGCATGAGTCTAGGTGAAAGGGCACCTTAAATAATATAAGTACAGGCCTTCGCTATTGTAAAACCATGAAATTTTTTCTCATGGTGTAGTCTAATGATATTTATTCCACCTGAAAATAATTAAACTCTTTTCATATGACTTATATCTTGTAACATATGTGGATCGAGTGAATTTCCATATTATCTAAAAAAATCCTAAAAAAAAGTTGTAAACTTACTTCCTTTAGTGTCAAAACATTAAGTATTAAATTCAAAAAATATTCATATTGTAACTTAGGATAAGAAAACCAACCCCATAGGGAGCAGGTTTCTAGACTAAGATAAATTAGTACTCCATATCAATATGCTAAACACCGAGAAGAACTAAGGGAAAAATCATTCTAGTTTTTTACACACAATGAACTTGATTAATATGTCAAGCATTGAAAAGGAATGCTGGATAGAGGAAACATCCTAGAAGAATTCGTTAATTTACTCAAGGAAAAGTATTTATCTCATTGAGTAATCAAATTGTTGAACATATTAATAAAATTGAAGGATGAATAATGACCGATCAAATATCTTCACAAGCTTAACCATGATAATTTTTATGAGGACCGTGATCTTCAACTCAGCTAGGAAATTAATGTGTACATGGTAAAATAAGTTGTAGTGACCTTTGGATCTCAGGTCAACATATTACCTAGAGAAACATGGATTAAGTTTGGAAAAATGGTATTACATAGAGCAATAAATTATCTAAAGCTAGTATATCAATACTTCTTGTAGCCAATTGGTATGATAAAAAATATTCAAACAAGCATAATTGGTATCCTAAATCTTGTAAACTTCAAAGTAATCAAAGTGGTCAAGGGAATACCATCATATATAGATCTAAGTGGGCGACCTTGGAATCATAAAATGGAATCTACCATTTCCCTTAAAAGCGACAATATCAAGTTAAAAGATAATAATAAAAATGTTGTTGTCCCTTTGGACCAAAAAGAAGGCAAAACTTGGATCAAAATTTGGGATGAATAGGATACTAAGTAATTATACTAAATCATGAATGAATATAAGGATAACATGGAACCTAATGATGAAGGATAAATTTACTAGGCTCACCACTATCCATTGGAGAAGTTTTTGATGTTGAAATGTACTAATGGCAATTAGAAAACTATGAATCTATGCGCAAATAATGTTGTTATATGGATATAATTTCAATTAGAAGAATTCAAATTTATTTTTGAGTCAATGCAGTGCCAATTCTATATGAAAAAAATCAATCCTTGTCTTTGGTCCCTTCAAAATTACAAGTACGGTCAAGTACTCCTTTTTTTTCAATCAATGGAATTATTCCACAACACATCTTGACAAAGTATCTAAGTCAGTGGGGTACCAAGTTCAAATATAGAGTCTTGTCTAGACATTTATGAGACAAGGAACTTGTTGGTGGGATACTCATGCACCCTAACTACAAACATGGACTACTACAACAACATACTTGGTCAAACAATTTGGTGGAAATAAAATGTACACACAAGTAAACATTCTAATATTTAATACAATATATGATCGTATTGAGAATAATGAATTTTGTGAGAAAGAACGTGTTTAGCCACATATTTTCCCATTTATACAGGATGAATTTTCAATAAAAGGTACAAATTTGAAGAGGCACATAGTGAAACCTTGTAGTGGTAGGATTTGAAGAAAATATTTATAAAGGACTTTGAATTCACACCATATGAGGAGGAAGAAGATTTAAGAGAATAATTTTCAAAGCATTCATGACTTCATTCGGCAAAGCCCAATAGATATTACTTGAAAAGGAAGGACGAAGGTCAATTCCACTTCAACTTCATGTTGTAATAGAGTATAATATCATGACCAAGTATCCACCTGACTTGATAAGGAAAAAATAATGATTCTAGGTTAGAGTTTTAAATGGAAAAAGAACCATCTTCAAGTTGTTCATACTTAACCCTTCAGCCAACTTCCTTCACCCAAAACTGGGTAGACCAATGTCCTTCGTACATCACATCATACAATCCTCATGAGACTCATCATAAAGAAATTCCAATAATTTAAATTATACATCATTAGTAGATTTATTCATGGGGTGAACTATGAAATTTTATTTTACTTCCTATCATACCCAAACCAAATTAGTCCATAATCCAAATCAACATAAATCAAAACTTTAAATAAAAGTAAATTATGGAAATAATTTAGAAATTCATTAAATCAAATGGAATAATTAATACTTATCTCTAGTTTTCTCTTTCTCCTTTGATTGGCATGTACTTAGTGATTTTCAAAATTATGTTTAGCACTCAACAGTTCTCATACAAACCCGACAATATTCAACTCATGTGACTTACTATAGTTGACAAAGTCAGAAACATCCAGTGGTGGAAATGCTTCATGCAATATTTAGTCTTTTATGCACACACATTGGATCGATTTCCAAAACTGACAAGCATCCAATGGTGGAGGTGTCCAACTGATCTTTGGTATTCTACTCAAACACACTAGATTGATTTCCAAAACCCTCAAGCATCCAGTGGTGGAGTTTCTCCACGCGATTTGTAGTCTTCGTCTCCCATACACTAGTTCAGTTGCAAAACCTAGAAAGTATCCAGTGGTGGATATGCTGAAAGTATCAAGTTAGTATGTCTATCAATACCACATCACATATATATAAACTTTATACCACATATGGACATATACACATATGCACATTACACAACATACACACTTATACAAATTACACGACATCATGACTTTCCATCACTTCCCAGATACTTAGGAAACCCCCAATCTAGGTGGTCTACCTATGTGGACTGTGAATGATAACAAATGTGTCTCATACTTTAACCAAGGATCCATTTTGTAATTAATATACCTACTGACATAATATTCAACATTTCCTATTCATATACATGACATAAACATATGTGTTTCAATCTCATGATATTAAAATAATAAATCAGCAAGGCTTCCTCTTTTGCAATTGATTCCTCACACAACCAAGAATCTTAAATATGTTATCCGTACATGTATTCATTTCATAAAAATTATTAGTTATTCTTCTATGGGAATGATCCGTAACGAGAACCTGTCAATTTCAATGGCATTTTTAAACATGTGTTTTACCATTACCATGTTCATGAATATACATACACACATAATCACATATGTGAATGAGATCAAAGTTTAGAGAATCTCTACATCTATGGAAATTATGCATAGAATTAAAATAGAAATTTCTGATGCAGTCAAAGAAATTATTTTATCTAAATTCCTCCATTTTACCTTACTTTCATCACCAACAACTTCAGATGGTATTATTATTGCTGTCATTATCAATAGTGTGTTTAAAATCAACATTTCCCTCACATGTTATTCATGTGCCAACACACAGTCATCATATTTTTAAAGATAGGTAGCTTATCTTTCTACTATGATGGTTCTCTACAAAATACCTATAGGTTCGAGGGACATATTTCATTCATTCTATGTAATATGACATAGAGAATTCATACAGAGGTGTCTTGGTCATGCCAAGCATTCACTTCCCAAATATGTTCCAAGTTACGTGAAACCATTCAATAACCTTACTAATTATCATATTGTGGCACTTGCAATTTCTCTTTGATTTTATGTTGTTCTCATGACTATCACATCACAGTTCATTTTTATTGTCATGGACCCAAACAGTCCCCTAGATGTTTTGTTTCCTTTGCCTATCTTGTATATTTTTACTATAGATTCAACAACTTATGTGATATGCTAAAACACAAAACAATAATATACTATACTCTTCAACGAAAACCAAAATTGATCAATGAAAACAATAAGCAAAAAAGGAAAAATAAAAATCACACATAACACAATATCTCTCTAGGGAAAGAAACTACTAAAAAAATTGACTATATATATTGCATTAACCAAAAGATCTTAGAAGAAAATACAATGCTTGTTCGTCCTAAACAATTCTTGCACTAGTACAATCTAACTCTCTGACTCACAAGCCAACTTAATCCAACACTTATCCAATTATGTTGCCTACAAAGACCCTACTTCCTTGCACAATCCCTAGAGGAATTAACCCATATTAGATTGGGAAATCCACTCTCCATAACTGCGCAATCCAAACACAGGTCCTTAACTGATTGCATGCACATCTGTAAAACTCGGAAAATTATACAACTGATAGTACACTATCCCTAAACTCTAATCTCAATTGGGTCCTCCTCTGAATTGACATGCATGAGTTATTTACGACTGAATCTTCAGTTAACTTGTATGGTACTAGTGATGCACTAGTGCACTACTCCACTACTAGACCTCTACTAGTTCCTCCAATAGTTAGAACTAGTTTAACTTACTATAACTCAGTTAGATTGAGTTATCTAATTACAACTCAAAAGAACTCAACTTGGGCCCTAAAATTTAGGGATCACTCTACATGACTCTAGATAGAATTCCAACTCAAATTTCCTAAGTTAATTAAGTCAATTTAATTTAATTAACTATTACAAGTTGCTATGAGAATAAAATTACATTTTAATTCAAGGACAAATTAAATTAGAATTTCTTGTTGATATTTTTAACACTCCCTCTCAACAAGAAAGGGATTATCATCTACCCTGATCCTGTCTCTGTGAAACTCAAATTTTCATCTTGACAATGCCTTTGTTAAAATATATGCATCCTGCGAGTCCTTTGTGTGAATGTACTCCAACAACATAATTTTCCTTTGCACACAATCTCGAAGATGATGATATTGGATATAAATATGGTTGGACCGATCATAAAAAAATGGATTTTCATAGAGTTTGATACAACTTTGATTGTCACTAAATCATATTTGGATCCATATGCTAACCAAAAAAACCAACCAAAATCTTCCTCATCTAGATAGCCTCACAAGTTTCTTGACTAGCAGACATGTACTCTGCCTCTGTTGAACTGAGTAGAACCGATCTTTGTTTCCTATTGTACTAAGAAATAGTTGTTGACCCAATACATAAGATCCCTCCTGATGTGATCTTCTTGTCAAATGGACTCCCTGCCCAATCTGCATTGGTGAAGCCTTCAAGCTTCACTCCCTCTGTCCTTCTGTACCATAAACCATACTGAGTAGTGCCTTTGAGGTATCTCAACACATGCTTGGCAACCTTCCAATACAACTTGGTCGTCATAACCATCACATGACTAAGTTGGTTAATTGCATAGCACATGGTCGGTTGTGTTTTCACCAAATACATGAGTGAACCCACAAGCTTCTTATAAATAGTAGCTTCCACTACTTCATCGGAAGTAACATCCTCCTTCCTCCAGTTACCTACTAAAGGAGTCTCCATGGGTTTACTTCTCTCCATGTGGAAACTTTTAAATATCTCGTTGGCATAATTTCCATGAGAGACAAAAAGTTCCTCATCACCTTGCCATACTTTCATGCCTAGAAAGTAGTGCGCTAGCCCCAAGTCCTTCATTTTGAACTCTCTTGCAAGGAACTTTTTGTAAGACTTGATCATCTTATCATCAGTTGTCATAATCAAATCTCGACATATAAAAAACATAATCAACAATTTACCTTCAACCACAATATGGTAAAGGTTCTCATCCACTTCCCTTTTGGTGAAGCCCAACTCAGTGAAGTAGTTATTGATCCTGGTGTACCAAGCATGGGGTGCTTGTTCAGCCCATACAACGCTCGCTTGAGTCAGCACGCATGTGACTCTTAGTCGAAGGTCTCAAAAACTTCAAGCTACTCAATATACACCCCTTCATCAATCATGTCATTAAGGAAGGTTGTCTTTACATCCATCTAATGTATCTTCCATACCATTTGTGTTGGCAATGCCAAAATGGACCTGATTGATGATTACCTTGGAACATGAGCAAAGGTATAATTGTAATCAATCCCCTCCACCTAAGAAATCCTCATGCCAAAAACCTAGCCTTATTTTGCTTCACATTACCATCCACTACTTGCTTTACCTTATAAAGCCATTGGGAACTCATCGCTGACTTGTCCATCGATCTTGGGACCACATCCCAAACACTATTCCTGACAATGGAGACATATTCCTCAACCATGGAACCAACCCAAACCAGTTGTTGTACTGCTTCATCAAAAGAGGATGGTTTCGTCTCTACACATTTGTTCATAAGAGCCATGTATCCAGTGAACTTCTCTAGTGACCTCCTCTACCTGTGTTGTGATGTGGGTGCTCCCACATTCTCTCTAGCATCATGCACTAATCTGTCAGCGTTTCTGGTGCGCTTTCTCCATATTTGGGAGACTACATGAGTGGGTGTCTCCACTCCGTGATCCTCTCTATGTGGCTACTCGACATCAATCTAAGGTTCCTCCTTAGGATCTGAAAGCTCCTCAACTGCATGTAGCTTAAGCTCCCTCTTAAGGGAACATCTCATGGCCTTCTCTTCATCAAATTTTACATCCCTGCAAACCATTTTCATCCCGTTGGTCGGTAGGTACACCCAATAGTTGTGAGGTGTATTAGTGTACATCACAAATATCCCCAACTCTCTTGTTGGCTCAAGCTTCTTCCGTTCATCTTTGGTTACATGGAAATAGACTGATGAACCGAAAATCTTGAAGTGACCCACATTTGGTCTCTTTCCAAAAAAATCCCCTTATTGTGTACTCATCCTGACAATTCAATGAGGGATTCAGTTCTACAAATAAATAATTGTGTTTCATGCCTCAACCCACAAGTGCAGTGGTAGGCCCTGATCATGCAACATCACCTGTGCTTCCCGTACTATGCTTTTGTTTTTCCTTTCAGCCACCCCATTTTGTTGTGGGTTATGAGGTGCTATCAACTCTTGTTGAATGCCTTCTATCACACAAAAGTTTTTAAACTCATTTGACACATACTCTCCACCATTATCACTCTTGAGATATTTAACCTTCCTGCTAGTATCTTTCTCGACCAATATTTTAAATTCATGCAACTTTAAAAAAGTTTGATCTTTCTTCTGCATGAAGAAGATCTAATATTTACAAGAAAAATCATCAACAAATATAACATAATACCAATTCTTGGCTGTGGATGATGTTGAGAATGATCCACACACATTTGAATGGACTCGATCAAGGATTCCTTATGCTCAATTGTCTTTGTTGTGAAACGGAGCGTTGGTGTATTTTCCCAAAGCACACCCTTTGCATGTGTCAAATTGCTCTAGTGTACCTTTGGGAAGACCAGTAGAAATTTGTTACATGATTTTCGAAGTGCCATGATGCAAGTGACCCAACTACCTATGCCACAACTCACCGATGTCTCGGCTCTGCACCTTCTCTGTTTTCATGCTCAAGACATCACAATATTCTAACTCAAACTTGTAGATATTCTTCACTCAAACCCCTATCATCTTTACCTGTCCCATGCATATGTGACGAAGGAATGCCTTTCCCTTACTAAATATCACATCATAGCCTCTATCCTCCAACAAGGAAACAAATACCAAGTTCTTCTTCAAACAAGGAACATACATAACATCTTGCAAAGTGAGGGGAGAACCCGACTCCCTCTCAAAGGTAACTGTACCAAGCCTGATAGCACTATACCACCATTCCTCACCCATCTCAATATGCATATGGAGATCCTTCTCCTTCAAGTTACTGAAGAGCTCTTTCTTACCAGTCATGTAGAAAGAAGCTCTAATGTCCAGGTACCATACACTACCCATCATCGATGACACCATATATGTGATGAGGGTAAATTCTAGTCTGAATTGTGAGACAAGAGCCTCACGTCTTGCCACTCCTCCTAAGGGCTTATTACCGACCTTCTTGAGCAGAGACTTTGTGGAAAAATGTCCTAGCTTGTGACAATGAAAGCACTTGACTTTCGCCATGTCCTTCTTCTTGCCTCCATGACAAGAATCTGATTTTCAATGAGATTCCTTCCCCTTCCCTTTCTTTGCCTTACCCACTATGGCACAATTTTCCTCATCATTAGTATTTTATGAAGATTTATCTCTAGTATTCCTTCGAATATTTTCTAGTACCAAATCCGAACACAACCATTCCCAATCTAGTAGCTTCTCCCTCCCATTAGCAAAGTATTGATAATTGTGCCAACTCTTGGGAAGTCATAGAAGAGATAGCCTCACCATATTGTCATTGGAAACAATGATCCTGACACTTCCAAGCTCATCCCGACAATGAGTGAACTTGGTCAAGTACTTCAGAATAGAGTCGTCCTTCTCCATTTTGATATTTTTGACTTTGTCCTTCAATGCCAAATTCCTATGGTCACTGCAATTTTGAAACAGGTATGTTAATGCCTTCCATATTGAGTATAGAGTATCCTTGCCATGGAGACTCAAGACAATGTGGTCTCGAACTCCTTCTAGGATAATTCTTCTTGCTTTCGCCACACACTTTCTCCATTCAACCATATATTTAGATTTGATGCTGGTGGCTTAGCAATTTCATGATTATGAATTCCTTGAGGCCATTATCTTCCAGCACTGCCTCCATCCTGTCCTTCCAAGATATCTAATTCGAGCTTCCCTCCAAGGCATACTCAAGTTACAAACTGTAGAATGACATATTGCTTCTCTGAAGTATGAACTTGCAAATTCAATTTTGACCTGCACAACAAACTCAAATTATCCTCTTCTATATTGTCTTCACTTCTAATACCATGTATATTTTTACTGTATATTCAACAGCTTATGTGATATGCTAAAACACAAGAAAATAATCTATTCTACTCTTCAGCGGAAACAAAAATTGATCGATGAAGAAAATAAGAAGAAAAGGAAGGATATCAATTTCACATAACACAATATTTCTTTGGGGAAAGAAACTACAAAAAACCCTGACCATCTATATTTCAGTAACCTGAAGATCTGAGAATAAAATACAATTCTTGTTCATCCTAAATTTTTTTTGCACTAGTACAATCTAACTCTCTGCCTCACAAGCCAACTCAAGCCAACACTTATCCAATTCTGTTGCCTACCAAACCCCTACTTCCTTGCACAATCCTTAGAGGAATTTAACCATATTTAATTAGGAAATCCACTCTCCATAACTGCGCAATCCAAACATAGGTCCTCAACTGATTACATGCACCATCTATACAACTTGGAAAATTATACAACTGATAGTACATTGTCCCTGAACTCTAATCTCAACTGGATCTTCCTTTGAACTGACATGCATGACTTATTTATGGGTGAATCTTCATTTAACTAGTGTGGAATTGATGATGCATTGGTTCACTACTCCCCTACCAGATCTCTACTAGTTCCTCCAACATTTAGAACTAGTTTAACTGACAATAACTAAGTTAGACTGAGTTATCTAATTACAACTCAAAAGAGCTCAACCTGGGCCCCTAAAATTTAGGGACCACTATAAATGACTCTAGATAGACTTCCAACTCAAATTTCCTAAGTCAATTTAACTTAATTAATTATTACAAGTTGCTATGAGAATAGAATTATAATATAATTCACAATTTAATTCAAGGACAAATTAAATTGGAATTTCTTGTTACTATTTTAACATATCTTCAACTACCCTCTATTCGTATATAGGGTTCTATCTTGGCTGCGTATTTTTGTTGGGTCCCACTCAGCTCTCCTCTTCTCTTCTCCATATATCCATGGATTTATTTCCACACACAACCGATTTTCCCAAGGCCCCCAAACCATGAAGGTTGAAAAGGAAAAATCGAGAGGAATGAGGGAATTAATAAAAGGAAAAATATTCATGAAAACAATCATAAAATTATCTAACATTCACATGTGCATAGTCCATAGTCAATAACCAAAAAAACTTGAATTCATTCATGAAGATACATGAAACATACAACCAACCAAAAAATTTGACACAATATTATTGAGTTCAATGTTCAATACACTTTTAACCATCATAAAATGTTAGTAAATTATATATTACAGAGCAATGGATCACATAAAATATTGCAGAAATATAAACACATAAAACACATAAAAAAAGAGAGACATAGATATACATGGTTCACCCAATTTGGGCTATGTCCATAGAGAAATAACCAATCCTTCCTTTTATATTATCCAGCAAAATGAAGAGATAAAACCTACAACAGATCCGTTGTAATTCCCTCTTCGCTCTCACACAATATCCTCTCTCTTTCTCGCTCAAAATACACACATTGATAGTCGCAATACAATTCCCTCATATATAGCGAGGGGTTGCCTTCTAGGGGAAAAAACCCTCAATTAGACATAAATTCTACCATCATATTTCCACCTAATGAACGACCCAGATTGACTATGAAATTACAACATTTTACAAGGGCCCCCCTGGCGGCAGAAAAACGGTTACGAACTGGGGTCTATTGCGGTGATACCTCTGAATAAAGAAGAAAATAAAGCTCCACACCCAACATAAAAAATACATATATGTGTTCAAGTTGAGTGCATTATAGAGATATTTTTATTGCTTCATAATTTCAATGCACATATCAGAGGTCCTAAGGGGATGCTTCCCCTATTCCTTCTGCACTACTTGTTATCGACTCCTGTGCTTGTAGCTCAATTGCTTCATCTCCCTTCTTCTGTTTTCTATTGGATCAGTCCCTTTCAAGTGCTTGCCTTCACAATGCCAACAAGAACTATTTTCCTTTCTCTTTCAACATTACAATGCCTCTTTTTGGCCCTATCAGCATGACATTTGTCGACATCTCAGAGGGTTGAAGTGTGTTGCAACAATCTATGTATATAGGACATGTTTTACATAAACATCGTATTCAATGTTTCATGTGCCTTTTTCTTCTTTATAAGTCCTCTATTCTTTACCTTGTATCTCTCGGGATCAACCTTTAAACTATTGTTGGTTGTTTATTTTTCAAAGGAATGTTCTCTTTCTTGTTCACGGTGGACTTGGTCCATTTCATGCTGTACCATGCCACTATCCATGCCTTTTTTCTTACTAAAACTGAGTCTTTTCATTTTGTCTTCTCTTGTATTATATTTTTTATTATCAAAAGCACTCAGTTGTTAGTTTTAATCAATATAAATAAATTAGCTATTACGTTGGCATGCTAGTTGTAAGCATGTTAAACTATAGCTATAGACATGTCTCAAATTGTTATCAGTGACATGTCTCAAAACCCATGACATAAATGTGTACCTTTATCTAGCTCAAAATAATTACCAAAAATCAAAATTTACATACAATTGTACATATCATCTTAATCAATTACATTTGGTGTCTTTGTTGAGACCATCATCACTAATCAAGAACTAGCTTCTTTAAGAAGGCCATGGATAGAAAATGTATTCAGACTCTTTATCAAGACTATCCACCATGACATCTACAATCTTAAAAGTCAGTTAGAATCAATCTAACATAGTAGCATCTATCCTTTCTAGTATTTCAACATCATAATATCGTAATACAATGCACAATCTTCAATTAACACATAACCATCACACACATTGCCACAACCAACACCTACTTGCAATCATTACAAAACATTTTACTCTATATTAGAGTCACGAGATCTTATGCCCTAAAAGGTCTATCATAGAACCTTTTCCCTCAAACCCATCAAGTTAAACTAGTAAAGTTGGATGTCCTAGCCCCATATTAAAATAACAACCATTGCAGGATTTTATTATCCTCCCCATATGTTAAACATTAGAGTTGGACCAAGAAGGTATTGAACATTGATGACAAGCAACCATAAAAAAGATCATGACAACAACAATTAGTATACTGAAATATCCAATCCTCCAATTCATCGAGGCTCTTTGCCACATGTAATATGAAAATTATGGGATTCCACATCCCACTCGATGTGTATATGTTTATATGAATACTTAACATTCACTTAATCAAGCGATGTGATGCAAGCACATCAACACATGGATTTTTCTCCAAATTCCTTTTATTTTATGAACATTCACATATATAAAAAGCACACTATTTAATTAGTAGTGTTGGTATACTATAAGCACACACAATCATGTCGTGAGTTTTGTAACTTTTAAGGAAATGACAAGCATCCAAGGTCAAACAATAGACTGTCCCAATCTCCAAGATGCGAGAAAGAAAATGCATGCAAATTCATTGTGTTTTTCTAATAATTCAAACATCATTGCAGTTAACATGCAATCCATAATCAAATGTTATAGGAACCACATAATCATACTCCCAATCAACTACTATACTTAGAGCTTAAGCTCCACTGATCTCTAGAAGTCATGAAATGAACCTTCTACTCTGATACCACTCTATAACACCCCATCCACCCCATAGCCCATACCAAGGGTAGAAGAAGTTGTTACTATCATTGACCCGACCTCCATAGTCTTGTTATGGAAATGGTGTCTTAAAAATTCTTCCTTTTCCAAACTCCTCAAAACTATAAACTAGTGACACGATTACGTATGGCTCGATAATACATTTTTTGGTGATATAAAATTTATCATAAACTAACTCTTAGGTCAAACGATATGGTCGGTTAAAGACGGACCACTAAGCACTTTCCACATCAACATTATTTTGCCACTTGAGACCCATATGGACCCCATGTGGTGCCCACATGACAACCCTCTATCCCGCGTTGGATGTCCACATATCCTTAGTCACACTCATGTCACATTGACACATCATTGTACCATCCTTAACCCCATCATCTTGGCCCCCACCTAGCATGCAATCAAATCGCATTATTTGAAATATTAGCCCTTGGCCCAGTCCCTCGACTTACCATGACTTTCCAATTAAAAATAAGCTATGGTGAGATGGATTTTATTTACGTCACTCAACAAGAGGAGTTTTCATTTATTGATATTGTCACCACGCCCTTCCTGGACCCACCATACATGGCTTATAACAAAATTTCTAGTGTGAGACCAAAAACAATCCACATTAGCCGATAGGTTTACTTTTCATCTCAACCTCCATCACTTGGTGGGTCTCCATAGCATGTATATTGAAAAATGATTGAGGTTTGATATTTATATGTTAAATGTTAAATACATTCTATGTCAATCTCATTTGTTGGTCCTTGACCTATTTCCATAGTGGATGTCATGACTCCTCCAATGGACCAAAATGACATCAGCCTGAGAAGATATCATGTTGATGTCATCCTACCCACATGGCCTCCTCTGAGAGTGCCACGACCCATTCACTTTAAAGGCCCCCGACCCTATGATATGGTTGAATAAAATTTTTGCATGGAAGACTTAAGTGGTGCCATGTTAGCCTAGGTCCACATCGTGTTTCCACCTGGTCTATATCCCACTGGCCTCCACACTTTGGTGCAAAACATAACTTTATTCTTATAAAAAAATCTCAATCTTGGTCATCCCTTTTTTCTTTCCACATGCAGAAACACATAAAGAATTAAGTCCTAGGTGATACATATTAAATTCACATTAGTTTTTGAGTGATATTTCGCATCTCTCATCCCTCACTTCCTTGTCGTCGAACTTTTGGACACCTCTGAGGGTTCTCTGAGGTCTTGTGATGGGGATCATGTTACGTTTATTACTGGAAAAAAATGTGTTCATCTCAATCCTGCCTCCTTCGACACTTAGTTGAACCCTTGTGTGACTCTGTCCTAAGCTCATATGTATATGCAAGCCTTTTCCAATAACCCTCGATGCGTGGAAAAACCTATCTCTCCTAAGATTTTTCAATATATACGAAGGTATATCTCTCTTTAGATTAATAAGCACTCAAACCAACATATATCTATCTATATATATATATATATATATATATATATATATATATATATATATATATATATATATATATATATATATATATGGCCATCCTTCCTGAGCTTCACTCTTATATATCTATATATAGGCACTATTTGTCTAAGTTAGTTGACAACACAAGCCACATAATACCAATAATTTTGCTACCATGCAATATAGCTGGTGAGACAGAGATTTACAAACACATCCATATTTCCACCACATATACATGTATGAGCATTTAAAAACATGATTTGATTTGCAATAAATCAATGGCCTAAGGCCAAAAAATACAGTTAGTTCACATGCCTAAGATCAACTAGTAAAATAGGGGCCATATATTTCTCACGATAAGGCTTTATGTTTTCTTCAACTCATCAATGCACATAGTAGTAGGAATTTTTCATCACATTACATAAGCATATGCACTCCTTATCAAGAATCACAGGAATAGGCATTCCTCATGATTAACACATGCATTTTAAGAACAATAAAGAACATTCATGAACTTCGCCATTATGATAAAATGCTTATAAATATAGGAAGGAAACTTACCTTATGTCTAAAATCTTGGAAACTAAGATTGAGATATAAAATCTCCACCCAAGCATAGGTTGGCTCGCACTACAATATTTCTTGTAGTCAATCACCCCCAAGTTAGTCCCAAAGCTTGAGGAAGAGTGCTCAAAGGAAACTTCTCACACCATCAACACCACTACGAGACTAGAGATCCACCTATCTCCATCCAACAACCAAATACCTTCATACCCTAGTGCCTCTACCCTCAACCAAGAACTTAGAGGACACTAGAACACTGCAAACTTGTTGTCAAGCCTTAAAACAATGTCTTCTTGATAGTTAATGATGGAAAAAATATTTTAGCAACTTGATTTTTTGCTCCTCTATTTTTATTTCCTCATTGTCTTTTCTGTGCACTCCCTTGAGGTTAAGTTCTCCCTCTGTAAGTGCATTCCACTTCTTGGGTGCCACATTGTCATTTTTTCTCTGACCAATCTTGTGGGTAT
The DNA here is from genome assembly GCA_031772625.1 of Pinus tabuliformis. Taxonomy (NCBI): domain Eukaryota; kingdom Viridiplantae; phylum Streptophyta; class Pinopsida; order Pinales; family Pinaceae; genus Pinus; species Pinus tabuliformis. Next base: position 322,504,931 of record CM062814.1, on the reverse strand, counting down.
TTTCCTTTGTATTTTCTTCCTCCTTTTTCCAGTGTGATACCACTCTATCATTAGGTATTCTAATTGTGTGTCCACTTCCTATGTGTTCCCCCACATTGTGTTTTTTTCAATCTCCCTAGGAAACTGTCATTTATCTTCAAAGGAATTCCTCCTTGCATGGATTCCAAGAGTTTCCTACTTGTTCTTTATGCCAAGTCTCATGCCCTGTAGTCATACTCTATGTTTTCGCCCTCCTATACCTACACCACTCTATTTCTTGATGTTCTCCCATCATTGTGTTTCCACCATAGGCAGTTGTGGAAATGTTGGTATGCCTTCTCTCCACACCAATCTCCCATGCAGCGAGCACTACTCCACCTCTTTCAATTAATTTATATCTTATCCTTTTTCTTGTGTATTTTATCAAAGGAGTATCGCATCCTCCTCTCTCATGCTCACGTAATTCAATGTGTAGTTAGGCCATTTATAGGCCCACGAATTAGCCCATGACTGGTATTAATAACCACTTCCTTCCGTTCCCAAACAACCTCCTCCTCAAGCTCTCAAATATGTGTCCCATGTCTTAGCTGGTTTATATTTTAATTATAAGAATGTTTCAAATGTTTACAAGAGGGGATTAGCCCAAAGGGGTTGTCACACTAATTATATGATTTCGTGGGATGATGGATTCTTGCACCCCACCTTCGCTCATTCTAAACACCCCATTTGGGGACCATCAGCCATCTAAATAAGCTAACATAATCCTTTTTTGAGAGGTGAGTTATACACGAGGCTATTATATGGGATATCTCCTTTGAAGATTTTGAAGCAATAATTTAATAAATGGCCTACAACAAATATCCCAACCCTAACGGTTTATAGCTTAGTTTTTATAACATTATTGGTCCATAATGGGACTAAGCGTCTGACATGTAGTGGAAGAATCTAGAGGGTCAAAATCCATCCGAAAAGTCTTCAATGCCACTTTTCGCATGTTAATTCCAAATAAATACAAGGGGGAGGACTTGAATGGATATAGGCCTATCCCCTTCTTCAATTTCACCTACAAATTCATTACCAAAATCATTTCCAATAGGTGTAAAACTTTCCTTCCATAGCTCATTTCACTAAATAAAGCATTCTATGTTGAGGGGTGCCAAATTCTAGATGGTATCATGGTAGCACATGAAACGGTCCATACCTTAAAAAATTCAAAGAAAGTGGTATAATACTTAAGTTGGACCTCTCGAAGTCCTTTAAAAAGCTCAATTAGCATTGCCTATTCAACATCATTACAACCTTCAGTTTTAATCTAGAGTCAATTGCATGGATCCAAAGCATGTTATATTCTTAATTCTTCTATATTCTCATCAACAATTCTTCGACCAGTCCATTCATAGCATCTTGGTCATTCTTTAAGGAGATACTCCTTCACCATTTGTTGGCTTGTTGGGTCCTGACCCAGGTTCAGAGGTGATTTAGCCAAACAAACCCCGATCTACTGGCCCTTTCGGCAACAGTCTGCGGAGTGTGGACTGAGGTCTCACCTGAAGTAGTATGGGAGGGTGCTGGAACCAGGTTTCCACACCGTGGAGTTGTCTGATGAGTTCAAGTGGTCTGCGATTCGACCCTGCGCGCACGTTGCTACACGCACTTACCCATACCTCGTAGCCTGAGATGTTGCCTTCACGCAGCCCTACTCGGAGGTTGAACGTTGTTATTACCAAACTCCTTATTAGTATTGCATTGTTAGTTGATTACCTCAGCCTACTTGTATGTGTTAAATTATACTTAGAAATATAAATCAATCATACAGGTGTGTGCATTAAATAAACAATATAATTGCAATTTATATCAAGCAGGTAATAACCCAAGAATAGATACACAGAATTAAGATAAAACTTCTCTTTATTATTATCTTCCTCAGTTACAGACTCGACTCCACCCTGCACACTCAGCTGCAGGGGTCCGCGTACTCAATTGCGGAATACTAGGCCTCTGCGCACTCAGCTTCAAAGCCTTCTCCTACCCTACGACCCAAGACACACTTAGACTCTTGCTTTGTGCTTCTACTTCGCTATCTATTACTTCGCTCGTTCTTTTTACACTTAGAGCCTCGCTCTATTTATAAAATCCCATGGTCGGTGGACCATGGGTAGGCCGACATTACATCACAAGGGGGCAAACAACTATGTGACTCTATCATACATTTCGCGCCCGCAATTCATGGAGACTTTACAACAATATTGGGTCAAAACTTGGGCTTTGAGCCCCAAAACATGCCTTGGGGGGATTCCATGCCCAACAGGCCTCCAAAACAAACATCGTGACTCACCCTCAAGTCATTCTGTTGATGCGGTGATCTTAGCGCGAAGTTCCTCCAACTATTCTCGAACCATACTGAGATCCGCAACACACTAAGTTGCTGCTTGTTGAATCTACTGCATCTGTTGTTCTAAGACCTCTATGTCCGGCGTGCTTCTTTGCATCTGCACGTGCATCCCCAGTATGTGTGCAAGATTCCCCTAGATATTTGCCATGATAGTGAAGGCCTTATCAATCCAAGGCTGAATGTGCGCTTTGAGAACGGCCTCCTTGTGTCGTGCTGCATCCACCTTCTCCTTTAGTGCCTTAGCTTTCTACATCTTGGCAAGCCGCTGGGTGAGGACCACTATTTGCATAGTTCCTCGGACACTGTTATATTTCTGCTGGAGTTCTTACGCTTCTATTTCCAAGAGTTGGATGTTGGGGTCCTCCTGCAGAGTCGTGAGAACCTCAAGTGCATCTTCCAGCATGCTGGTGCAGTCTCACACCGCACTTCCCATTTCCTCCAATCCCACTGTGATAGCGCTAGCGCGCTGTTCTCTGACTTCCAGGGGAGTGGAGAGTTGCGCCTTTAACTGCAGCTCGATGATATGAAGATTTAGCTCCAGCTAAACCTTGGTCATTTCTTCCCTAGCCTCGTGGACTTCGGTTGCTAACCTATGGATCCACACCTCTACTGGTAGATTTGCTGGGATATCTAGCTCCAGGAAGCATAGGCAAGCGTCGTCTACCACCTGCACCAACTATTGATTCTGCAACACCAATTCGCCGTACTGCAAACTGAGTTGTTCTATGTTTATCTTTTTCTTGCTGAGAACTTGGATCGCGCGGTTCTCCCTAGCACGCAATTCTGTCGTTATCCCATCCTGTAGCAAATACAGTGTCTCACGCAGAAGGGAAGCCAAATTGAGGCCAAGGCCTTTCATCATGTTAACCAAAAATATATCGTCCTCATTCATTGTTACTAGGGCTCCTTCCGGCAACACTATTGTGTTTGCCATCCGTGCACCCAGCATCTGCTCTGCTGTCAAGGATCCTACTACGAGGTGGGTTGAAAGGGTACCCGCCTAAGGGGGACATACCTATAACTCCTGCAACTGTGCCCTGAGGGCCCCCAACACAGTTTGGTGCTCCTGCATAAAATCCTGAAGAGCCTCATTGGTGACATCGCGCATTGTCTCGCTGATGTCATGGAGATCACCCTCAGTTAGGGTGATTGGGTCAATGGCCAACTTCGAGGCCTTGACTTTCTTCCTCAGTCCTGCTCTCTCTATCGTGTGTGGGCACTTCAACTATGTGGATGTGGTCCCTAGGTCTGCACTCCCTTCTATTGTTTCTGATTCCTTTACCTCCTATCCCTGCGACGGCGTTGCTTGGCCCTCGTCCACCTTCTCGGTTGCTTCCTCTGCCTCTCGTGTTGTTGTTGCTGCTTCTACGACCTTTTTCTACTCGGAGGCTTTCTGTGTTGCTTCTTGCACTGCCCGTGCCTCAGCTGCTGCTATTTCCTTCTACCTTTTCTCCGCCAACTGTGTGACGCGCAGCTTGGCATCGTCCTTCTTCTTCTGCGTTGTCGCCCTCTCAAGTTCTGCAAGATCTGGGGCGCGCCATTCCAAGGGCCATGCCTCTAAGATAATGAAAATGGTGTTGTTACTGGCTATAAAAGGTAGCTTTGTCCACTACTTCACCGGATCCTTGCACGACCTGATAAACACGTTGTGCATATCAGCCTTAAAGTCTGCAAAAATTTGCAGACTGTTATACACTGTGGGTGACAAGCGCGGCTTCGGTTGATCCACATCCAGATTTTCATCTCCATGAGCACCCAGAAGATCTTACTATCGCGTATCCTTTTCACATCCTTCGTGACCTAGAGCGAAGTGTACTTCACGGCCTCTGGTAAATCTCTTTCAATTGGAGGAATTCACTGTCCTCCAGTAGTTCCCTCGCTACAAGCACTATGGATAGTAACAACCACGCGTAGTGGAAGGTTTTACCCTACTTCTAGGCTTCACGACAGCTCTTCAAGAATTCTGTGCAGAGGAATTCAGCCCAGTTAAACCGGACCCCCTCCATGCACTGCTTGGCCAGTGCGATCACCGGTGTAGGTACCTCGTCTACGTGGCATTTTTTCATGACTTTGCTGGCTAGGATTTGGGTAGCTACGCGTACCACTTTGTCCTTAATGTTGGAGATAACGTAGCCCCTCTTCTTCTTCTCCAGCTTGTACTTTGTCTTCATGGCCTTCGCGAGGGCCAAATCATTACCCTTCCCTTCCGATATGGTCACGAGGTCCTTTCCTTTGTATGGTAGCCAGGAAATGTAATGGATTAGGTTTGTCGTGATGGGGATAGGTTCCTCTAGCCATAGATACCCATCATGCGCCAAGCAGAGCAGCTTCCTGAAGACGAAAATGGCTATTGGGGTGCGGTGGAAATGCAGCACCCATAGAAGGTTCAGTAGCTCGACCTTTTCCACTCTGTGCAGCCACTTCTGCGGCTCTAATGTTGTCACCACCCCCACACTGTTCTGATTCATGAGCTTCTTGGTCTCCAGGTGAGGGAACTTCTCATAGTCAGCGAGGTCCCAATCTTCAAACTTCATGGTTGGCACGTGGCCCAGGTACGTACCTTCAAACACAATGCCGTCTGGGAGGAGCGGGGTCTAGAGTGGACTATTGGTTTCGTCTAGGTCCTTGGGTACTTTGGCTTTCTCCTTTCGCGGAGGGACATATGCGGGCAGTTTTGTCGTAAAGCGTGTAGGTTGAATATCCTCCTCTATGCCTTTGTCTTCTTCCTCCGCGATGATAAGGTGTTATGAAACCAGCTCAAGAAAAGATAGAAAAGATAGATCAACGCCTTAGAATTAGCCTCTTCGAGGGGGCAACCTCCTTTACATTACATAAATGAACAATTCTTGGATGATACAAATGACAAAACCTCCTTTCTATATATAGGAGTCTAAGGAGTCACAATATAATCCAGCCGACCTAACAATAATAATATAAAGCCACAAAAATAACAATAGAGGGATTCTATGGGGCACAGAAATAACAATATGGGGGTAATAGGGGCACAACAATATAAATAAGGGGTATAACTACAATAGTAATGGGGTAATCACTAGTATTATAGGGACCCAACATGCCCCTCTCCTTCAAAAAAGTGTTGTCCTCAACGCTTGAGTAGTTCTGGATACTTCTGCATAAAATTCTCATCCTCCCATGTGGAATCTTCAGCGGATAAGTTCTTCCACTTGATAAGATACTCTGAAATTGATCGATTTCGTAGCTGTCGAGTTCTTGTTTCTGTGACTGCTTCCGGTTCCAATATAATTTTTCCTTCCTCGTCAAGTTCTGGCAATATTGTTTGAATTGGGAGCTTGTCACCTATAACCTTCTTTAAACATGAAACATGGAAAACTGGGTGCAATCGAGAAGCTGCAGGAAGCTCCAATTTGTATGCCATAGTACCAATCTTTTGCAACACCTTGTACGGACCATAATACTTTGGTGATAATTTATTATCCTTCTTAGCTTGCTTTAGGGACATTTGCTTATATGGTTGTAGCCGTAGGAATACCCAATCACCTACATCAAAACTTCTTTCACTGCGATGTTGATCTGCCTGTTGTTTCATTCTATTTTGTGCCAACACGAGGTTATCCTTTAAGAGTTGGAGGACTTGTTGTTGATGTTCGATGTGATGTTCCACTGCCTGAACCTTAGAATTTTCTCTTAAATATGATGTGATGGATGGTGGTTGATACCCATAAAGTGCCATAAATGGGGTCATTTTTGTTGCTGTATGGAAGGAAGTGTTATACCACCATTCAGCCAGAGGCAACCATTTGACCCATTGTGTCTGTTTATCAGATACAAAGCAACGAAGATATCCTTCCAAACATTTGTTTACTATCTCAGTTTTCCCATCAGATTGAGGATGATAAGATGAGCTATGAGCTAACTGAGTACCAAGACAAGAAAATAATTCTGTCCAAAAATTTCCAGTGAAAATGGGATCTCTGTCACTTACAATAATCTTTGGGTTTCCATGTAGCTTTTGAACTGTTTCCATAAATGCAGTAGAAACTGTACTGGCTTTAAATGGATGTGATAATGCACAAAAGTGTGCATACTTGGTAAGTCTGTCAACTACCACCATGATGACACTCTTTCCCTCAGACTTGGGTAAACCTGTGATAAAATCCATTGAAACCTCCTCCCAACGTTGGCTTGGAATGGATAAAGGTTGTAATAGACCCGGTGTCTTAATTGTTTCAACTTTATTTTGCTGGCAAACCAAACATTCCGCCACAAACTTTTGAATATCTGATTTAAGGCCATCCCAAAAAAATTCCTTCTTAACCCTGTGGTAAGTTTTTAAAAATCCTGAGTGCCCTCCTAAGGGAGAAGTGTGCAATTCCATAAGAATCTTTTGTTTTAGCTGGGAATTCTTACAGAGGTATAAGCGATCTTTGTACCATAACGAATCATTTTTCCAGCTAAATGTATCAGAAGTACTGGAATCTTGTTGTAGCTTTTGAATAAGTGCCCACACTTCTTCGTCATTCTTCCATTCCTCCCTTGCTTCGTTTATCCAATCTGGTTGGATAATAGAAATGGCACACAACAATGCTTCCACATCCTCATCCTTTCTTGAGAGTGCATCTGCCACCACATTTTGCTTCCCTTTTTTGTAGATGATTTCAAAGTCATAACCCAACATCTTTGTGACCCACTTTTGTTGCTCTTCAGAGGATAATCTTTGTTCTAAAAAGTATTTAAGGCTATCATGATCCGTTTTTACCTTGAAGTGTCTTCCCATTAGGTAGGGTCGCCATTTCTTAAGTGCATGGAGTATTGCCAACATTTCCTTCTCATAAATAGCTTTGCTTAAAAACTTTCCCTTGATTGGACGACTTTCAAAAGCAATGGGTCTTTCATCTTGCATTAGAACAGCACCAATTCCATTTCCTGAAGCATCACATTCCACAATAAAGGTTTTTGTGAAGTCCGGTGTAGCTAAGACCGGTGCTTGGCACATTGCCTCTTTAAGATGTTCAAAGGCCTTTGTTGCTTCCGGAGTCCATGAAAATGAATCTTTCTTCAATAATGTTGTTAGAGGTGCTGCTATTCTCCCATAATTCTTAACAAACTTGCGATAATACCCTGTCAACCCAAGAAATCCTCGCAGATGCTTTATGGATGTGGGGATTTTCCATTCCTTAATGGCTTTAATTTTGCTAGGGTCTACCTTAACTCCTTCATGAGATACAATATGACCCAAATATTCCACCTCCTGGACTCCAAAGAAACATTTGGATCTTTTTGCATATAATTGTTTCTCCTCCAATAGTTGTAGCACCCTGTCAACATGTTCAACATGATCCTTCCAAGACTTGCTGTAGATTAGTATATCATCAAAAAATACTAACACAAATTTTCTAAGGAATGGTTTGAAAATTGAATTCATCAAACCTTGAAATGTTGAAGGTGCATTGGTAAGGCCAAAAGGCATGACCAAAAATTCATAATGACCCTCATGAGTTCTAAATGTCGTTTTCGGAATGTCTTCAATCTTCATTCTGATTTGATGATATCCCGAACGAAGATCCAACTTGGTGAAGTAAATTGATCCATGCAATTCATCCAGTAATTCATCAATAACAGGAATGGGGAACTTATCTTTAATAGTGAGCTTGTTGAGCTCCCTATAATCCGGACACATGCGCCATGATCCATCCTTCTTGTGCACCAATACTACTGGAGCTGAGAAAGAACTTTGACTCGGTTGAATTATACCAGCCTCTAGCATTTCTGCAACCATACGTTCAATTTCACTTTTTTGGACATAGGGATATCTGTACGGCCTGATGTTTGGAGGAACACTTCCTGGAATCAGATGAATAGCATGATCATGATCACGCATAGGTGGGAGACCTTTGGGAGTCTCAAATACCTTGGAATGATTGTCCAGGACTTTTTGGAGATCTGGAGAAATAGATGATTCCAATGTGGAAACATCTAGCGAACATAATTGTGCAATTACACCTCTTTGCTCCTTTTTTAGAAGCTTTGTCATGCCATTAGAGCTGATTATCTTTCCTGGTTTCCCTGCAATACCCCTTAATTCAACTTCCTTTCCTTCCGTAGAAAATTTGATGAAAAGTTCTTGAAAATTAAAAGCTATTGTACCCAAGGATTGTAGCCATTGGACTCCTAGTACAACATCAGCACCTCCCATTGGAATGGAAAGCATTGGGCTAGTCAATACATATTCTCCCATGGATAGCTTGATATTATGGCACTTTCCAGAGCAATTTATTGTTCCTCCATTTGCAATCATCACTTGACACTCTGGTGCTGGATATAGGAAGCAATTCAATTCTTTTGCTACCCTACAATGAATAAAATTGTGGGTGCTTCCTGAATCAATCAACACTATTACCTTTTTCTTCTTGATTTGTCCTTCTATCTTGATGGTTTGAGGAGTGGTAATTCCCGCCAATGCATTACAAGATATGGTCGGATTTATTTTTTCTTCATCTAGGCTTTGTTCCTGGAGTATATCTTCTTCTTTTGACCTTTCTTGCTCCTTTTCTTCTTCCTCTTCACAATCTATGTAGAATAATTTCTTCTCAGCACACTTATGACCTTTAGTGTATTTGCTATCACAACTGTAACAAAGCCCTTTTGCTCTTTTTTCTTCCAATTGTTGTGGTGTCAACCTTATAGGTTGTGGAAGACTAGGGGCAAAAACACTTCCGTCTTTATAGTTGTGAGTGGTATGCTTCCTGGTTGCCATAATTTTGCTTTCCATTTTTCTTGCTAACCTGAATGCCTTCTCTAATGAATCAGGTTCCCAAAGGCGAACATCATGTTGGATATTATCCTTTAAAGACCCTATGAACACATCAATCCTATGCTCCTCTGGAATATCTTTTACCCTTATGTTCAATTTTTGGAACTCCTCAATGTGCTCCATTACTGAACCCTTTTGTTTGAGACTTATCAATTGGCTAAAAAAAGTGTTGCTTTTTGTATCTTCATAATGTGCTATCAATTCTTCCGTAAAAATTGCCCAAGTGATAAATTTTTTACGAGAGCAAAGCCATTGATACCATACAAACTGATTTGGTTCCAAATATACAGTTGCCATACGTACCTTTTGTGCGTTTTGCACATTATTGAGATCGAAGAATTGCTCCATCTGTAATATCCATGTGGCGGGATCCTTGCCATCAAACTTCCTCATATCGATTTTTGGAATATGGTGATTCTTCGATCCAACATTAGCGTCTATGGAATCATGATTAACATTTCTTTTGTTCTCATCATGAGTTTCCTTTACTACCTTTTCACCATTAGTGACCCTTTCTTGTAGCAACTTCTTCAATTCTTCCATCTCTGTCTTCAAATCTATCTTCAAATCTGCCATGTCTCTCTTCAAATCTATCTTCGAATCATCCATATTAGCTTCCATGCCCTTTATCTTAGATTCCACTCCATTTATCTTAGATTCCACGCCACTTATCTTAGCTTCTGTTAACTTTTGTGAGCGTGACATTTGTTGCACTTGTTCTTGTAATTTTGATATATCATGTAGCATTTCTTCCTCTTCTTCATGAGTCATGCTAGAGCTTTCAGGTTCCTTACTAGGTGTTTGCATTTTCTTTCCTCGGGGCATCAGTTACCGATAATAATGCTTTACTATGCCCTTTGAATTCCGTTAAACCAAGCTTACACAAAAATTAAAAAAAAAACTACACACCTTTTTTCACTTTATAGAAGCCTGATATTGAATCTGATGTATCTCTGTAATTTTGGATCATCCAGTTCTGAAATTGCTACCTGTAGTAGCCTTCTGTGTCCTCTTTCCAATGCCACAAGTCTGAGCCAAAGTGGATTCTCCAAGGAAGAGTTATGTGAAATCTCCCACAGTGACTTTCTTTTAGACTGGTTCAGTAGAGCAAACTTGTATGACGTGCCACGAGTCACTGTTTCAACTTTTGAATCTAAAACACACACACAAGAAACTACAGTCCGTCCTATTTCTATAGCTTCTTACGAAATTTCAATCCGATCCCTAGAAAGAAAGTTATGACGATTTTCCCCAGGTCACCTGTTTTGAATGTAATTCAGGAGTCTGCAAAAAGACCAACTTCCTCAGATCATATCTCCGCAAATATCACGCGAAAAGCTCTGAAATTTGGACCCAAGGTTCAGCACGATTTCTTCTCAAATGGGTTTTGTTTGCGAATTCTGAAACATCACAGAAAAAAGTTATAGCAAAAATGCCACGATGACCTGTTTGGAGCAGCGAAACCCTAGAATCCAAAGCTCTGATACCAAATGTTATGAAACCAGCTCAAGAAAAGATAGAAAAGATAGATCAACGCCTTAGAATTCAACCTCTTCGAGGGGCAACCTCCTTTACATTACATAAATGAACAATTCTTGGATGATACAAATGACAAAACCTTCTTTCTATATATAGGAGTCTAAGGAGTCACAATATAATCCAACCGACCTAACAATAATAATATAAAGCCACAAAAATAACAATAGAGGGATTCTATGGGGCACAGAAATAACAATATGGGGGTAATAGGGGCACAAAAATATAAATAAGGGGTATAACTACAACAGTAATGGTGTAATCACTAGTATTATAGGGACCCAACATAAGGGCATGCAAATCTTCTTCCTCCTCATCTGTTTCTATCGTGATAACTTTCCCCTTTTCTTCCATTGATAGTTTGCTGCGCAGTGGGTTCCTCGGAGACATTCATATTGGAGCCATTGCCTGTTTATCCTTCTTGGTTCTTGGTGTACGTGGTGATTTGGGGATTTCTACCACAACCCCGACACCTTTTGGAACATCCTCCACCATTGGGGTTTGCACAGCCTCGTCGGTGGTTACCTCTTCAATTCCCAAGCCATCCTGGGTTGCTATCATCGTATCTGGGTTATAATCTGGCACTCGCAAATTCAAGGGCTCAATCAATGCTCGACTCACAATGCTCAGGGATCTGCTCAATCGCTCAATTCTCAAATGACCAAGTGTTGCTTGCTGGGCAGCCCCTTGTATTTTATAACACCTTTTGAATTCGAATTCGACTATTCCTCCCAATTCCAGGCCATTTATGCTTTCTTGGCAGCAATTTTTCCCAAATATTACCCATAAATCACGTCTTAAATGTTTGTCACCTGTTCCATTTGGCCTCAAGTCGATCATCCCATCGTGCATAGTGACTTCAACGGTCACTTTCTGGCCAATCCGCGTGGTAGCACAGTCCCTCGTACGCGGTCGTGAACCTTGTGACTCTCTGCTTCTGCACGCATCTCCAACATCGCGCAGCTCCCGGGTAGGATAGTTTATAGTCCCACGCTCCCTTCCAACTGCCTAGAGTGCTAAGACTATCCTTTTCGCAGTTAGTCAGGTGCTCACACTACTCGTGTGGGGATCCATCCCGTCCTTCGTCATGGTTCGTGGAGAATCCCCACCTTCTATTGCTGTGGTCGGCATTGCACACCTCACCACTTACAATGCACTACCCCGGTCACTCCGCTTGGCGATATGCGGTCCAAGCCAAGGCAACAGAGTAACCAATTCATGTCGATAGTTCTCAAACATGTCAGTATGATCGTACACACCTTCCCTTACCATTCTAGTGTTTTTGGCGAGAAACTCTTCCTTTATCTCGTCCTCCAGCTTCTTGACGTCCACGTCTATCAAAGCGCTTTTGCTTCTTAACCGTAACCTTTCTTTTTCAAGTTCGTGAAGTCTAAGGTTTCCCTATTGGATTTCTTCCTTAAGTCTCATGTGTTCTGTCTCTTGCAGTTGTGTGATTCTTTCTTTCCGAGCTTCACGAACCATTGTATCTACGGGTGTTGTCATGCGCGGACTAGGCTTTTCCTGCTCCATAGGGATTACAACATCTGCTTCACACTTTAGCATCGGAAGTGCCCACGTGGTCAGGGTTTTGCACATGGTCCTATAAGCCCATAGAACCGTTGGTACGCGTAGATCCTAGTCAATGCGTCTCACATGGTGGACCATGTTCAGTACTTCGCATACTTTTTCAAAGGCTTCCATGTGGATAATCTTCAGTGTGCTTGGTCTTATCATACTTCTTCATTCGCTGCCTCGTCTCGCCCGCTCCTGCTTGCTGGTCTTCTTTCCTATCGCAAGGATGGTGTGCATTCATGCAGGTTGCATACCATACGCCTATGCCCATCTAGAGAGGTGGGCGCGTAGGCTGTTTCTTCCATCATGTCTGGCTTTCATTTGCATCTGAGGCTTTCCAAACCGTACGAGCATCATCCTTCTACATTCCTGCCATTCCTCAAAAAAAAATTGGTGCGTACCCCACCATCTTGCAGGTGTAGCGCGCAGTGCCCATTTCAGAGCGTCGAAACACTGCTGTTCTGGTATTTCTCTTTCAAATTTGGTCAGGAAATCATCCACTTCGCTCAACCTATCATACATAGGCAGATATCTTACCTCTGTCAGCATGCATCGTAGTGATCTTACCATCATGTTGCAATTGAGCATGGTTACCTCGTGTAGCCATTTCTGCCATCGTTCTATTTCCTCATCTGAATCTGATGTGCAGGAGCTTTCGCGCTCCCACGAAATCCTGCCATCAGCTGTTGGATTCACCCAGTCCTGCTCCCGAACAGTTATCTTGTAGATACAATCTAAATTGTCATTGCTCTCTTCATGGCGCACTGGCTCTATGTAGCGCGATCCTTCCATAAGGTCTAAAGGTACCACTATGCGTAGTGACCTTTTCTCAAAAATCATCTTGTGCTTCTTTAGATTTATTACTCCATTCATGTACATGGCCCAATCTATTCTTAGTAGCGTGGGATAGGTATTGTTGTCATCGAAAATCTCTATCACTTCGAAATCTGCTACTGCACTCGCACCTTTGATATCTACCGTTATTCCCTACAATCTTCCCATCAGTAAGATCTTTTGCTAGTTCGCCATTTGCAATTGAATAGGAGACCATTGCAATGCAGGCCTGCCCATGCACTCCCATGTATTCTTCGGCAGGACGTTCGCATCCAATCCTAGATCCAGAATCACTTGATCCATTTCATATTCCTTGATTTGCACAATCAATCTCATCTCCCTTCCTATTCGCGTTGTGTGCTTCCCGAGCTTCTGGACTATGCACGAATGTCCTAACCCAACGCAGCTAGTGATGAGTTATTGTAGTCCCTTCACAGCCTTACTGTCGTGCAGTAGCTTCATGCATGTCTCTAGAAAGGTAGTGAGCATTGATGGGTCCATCTCCGGTTCTAGTTTGTCTTTACTACCTGAAGTGGAGGCCTTCATGAAGCTCTTCTTAGCTTCCATGAATGTCTCCTTTGCGCGCTCCAAATTGAACTCTAGTTCCTTTGTTGGAGCCTTACGAACCCAAGCACTCTCTTCAGGCTGCTTGCCCTTATCATCTCCTATTGTGATACCTCTTTAGAGCACGATGTTTACATTCAGGTCCTCTTCGCGCAGCTCAGACCTCATCATTTGCAAGTTCTGAGTCGGTGGAGGCTAGAGTGTTCCTTTATCGCACAACCTTGCTATCAGTGTGGGGCAGTCCTCTGTCTCATGATCAAACTGGGTACAATATAAACATGATTCTATCGTTGGATTTGTACAATCATGGGAATAATTCCCTAGCCCTCCGCAATTATAACAAATCAGTTGTCTGCATCCCCTTCTTGGTCCCATTCCACCTCGACCTCGTCCACGCCCCTGAAATCCAGTGCGCATCATCCCTCCATTTTGATCGAGGGCTCGCATTTCGGTTTTAAATTTGTAGGTAGGAGTCTAATCCATCATCAGTTCATAACTTCTACAGGTGCATTCATCATGGCCTACTGATCTACAGAAGTTATAGAACAACTGTTGGGACGTCTACTTATACTTCTGTAATAGGTGGTAATTATTTGTAGCATGCTTCCCTGCTATCTAACAAATCGCACACCATAATGCAGGCACCGTGCTCAGTCTTGCTTGTGCCTCTGGTCTCAATGGCATTGGTCCTCCTCTAGCCAAGTAGTTCGCGAAGACTGGGCAATGCTCCTTGTCATGTCCCTGGCCTTTGTACTTTATGCACCATACCTCCTCGCACGCTTCTGGGCGAGTTGTCCTGTCTTGCTTCAAACTCTGCATCTTCAGACACATATTTTTCAACTGCGCGCGAATCTGCTACACTCCCAAGTTAGGATCTTGTATTGGGGTCTTGTGCAATCTCATTGCGCGATCTCCAAAGCTTCGGCCTGAGTGGATAGCTTCTGCTGTGACAATGAAGTCCTTAGATGCAGTGTTAGTGACGCTACAAACCATGCGCGGTGGTGCCCATCTATCAAAGTCATGTTGGCTTCGCAAATCATACCCTTCAATCTCTGATCCAGCTCCTATGGGGTCTCGCCTGGAAGCATCACGATTTCCTTAAACCCGATAATTGACTGTGTCTCGGGTTCTAGCCTGCTAAATTCCCGGTTTAGTGTAGCTTGGATATCCGTGATCCCTATGTTTGGATTTTCATTAGAATGCTTAATGTACCATGTCAGTGCGTGATCCTCCAACGCGCTTACCAGTGTTGCCTTCTTTATGTTGTCATATGTGACTCCTTGCGCTTCCCATACATCCTTTACCACGAACCAAAATTGGTCTGAATCTTCATTCCCTACTCCTTTGAACATCGACAACTTTATTGCGCTCCCCATATTGAACTGTGGTGGTGGCCGAGGTGGTGTGGGCGGAGATGGGGATGAAGTTGGTGAAGTTGGTTGTGGTGTAGGTGGGGGTGGTATGCGCGGAATTTGCTGCCTTATCAGACTGATCACACTTCTTGGTGAAACTTTCTTGATCTCTTTCTCGCTTTCTCGCCAAGGTGAAATCAAGGGGCTAGTTTCTATCTCTGCACTACCTTCGTTTTTATAGATCCTCCCACTTTGCATAACCCCAAACATCAATTTATTTGCATAACCCGCTTTTCACACAGTAGCATTTTAATCCAAGTGTTCAAAGATTTAATGTACTTACCTCGCGAGCCTTTGAGGAAGCGTTGTTCCGCCTCGCTGTAGCTGACTGAAGTATCTATTGCGAACTCAGTGATGAACCCTCCTATAATTCGATCGAGCCAATGGTCCACAGCACGCGCGATCTTATCTTCTGATGCTTCTAGTCTACGCACCAACTCTGGAGTCCACACAATAGGTTTGTTGAGCTTACACCTTCCTTGACTGTCCGCTAGCTTCGTGATCCACTTGTACAACTCAGAAGGGAAGGATGCAAAGAAGATTTCATGGATTTTCGTATATAAGTAGCGCTCTAATCAGTGTTCCTTTGATATTCGCGGATTCCTGTTTTCATGTGCCGCAAATTCGTGAATCTTTCTGTCCAGCCACTCTTCAATTTCTTTCTTTGTCGGATTCCAGTGACACGACATCAGACATCTCTTATGCAGATCCTGGTCCCAGCAATGGAACCATTTGTTGGCTTGTTGGGGCCTGACCTAGGTTCAGAGGTGATTTAGCCAAACAAATCTCGGTACTACTGGCCCTTTCGGCAATAGTCCATGGAGCGCGGACTAAGGTCTCACCCGAAGTAGTATGGGAGGGTGCTAGAACTAGGTTTCCACACCCTGGAGATGTCTCGTGAGTTCAAGTGATCCGTGGTTCGACCCTGCATGCACGTTGCTATGCGCACTTATCTGTACCTCACAGCCTGAGATGCTACCTTTACACAGCCCTGCTCAGGGGTCGAACGTTGTTATTACCCAAGTCCTTACTACTATTCCACTGTTAGTTGATTACCTCAGCCTACTTGTTATACTTAGCAATATAAATCATTCATATAGATGTGCACATTAAATAAACAATATAATTGCAATTTATATCAAACAGGTAATAACCCAAGAATAGATACATGGAATTAAGATAAAAATTCTCTTTATTATTATCTTCCTCAGTTACAGACTCGACTCCACCCTGCGCACTCAGCTGCAGGGGTCCACGCACTCAACTGTGGACTACTAGGCCTCTGCGCACTCAGCTGCAGAGCCTTCTCCTACCCTACAACCCAATACACACTTAGACTCTTTCTCCATGCTTCTACTTCACTATCTATTACTTCGCTCGTTCTTTTCATACTTAGAGCCTCGCTCTATTTGTATAATCCCATGGTTTTCAGACCATGGGTAAGCCAACATTACATTACAAGACTAGGGTGGACAACCCTGTGACTCTATCATACATTTCGCGCTCTACGCCCATATTTCGTGGAGACTTTACAACACTATTGGGTCAAAACTTGGGCTTTGAGCCCCAAGACATGCCTTGGGGTGATTCCATGCCCAACACCATTACTCTTCATATTGGTAGTGAAAGGGCTGAGATATCCTTTAAAGTGGTGGTAGAAAAGTAAAAGATCAAACATCTTTGATTATTTGGAATGGATCTTCCTCTAACTCATCAACAATCTGTAGACAATACTATAGGAATGGGAATCCCCACTATTTAATAGGTTAAGGGCTTCATACAAATCCTAGACAATTTCTTTCAAGCCTCAAATATGTAGATTAACAAAACTAAATCTCAAGTTTTATTTTTTAACACCCCTTTCTCTGTATAGTGACACATAAAAAGAATTTTGAAATTCCACATAAGAAAACTCCCCTCTAAGTACTTCGATGCCTCTTTTGCAGAAAACTCATTCAAATGGAACTTATGGGAAGAACTTATAACAAAGATTAATAGTAAGTGGATGAGATGGGCATTTTTCTCCTTCAGTATGGTTGGGTGCCTCATCCTCCTACAAGCCCTCCCTAACTATATTTTATCTATCCTCATGGCCCCTACTTCTATTGAAATAGAAATCAATTGAACCTAGTCCACCTTCCATTGGAGGTGACCCAACATAGACAAAATACGGTCCCTAGTTGCACAGGAAATTTTTTTTTTACCAAAAATGAAGGGTGGGTTGGGATTGTATGATCCCACCACCATGGAAATAATCCTTGGAGCTAAAACATGGTGGAGATGGATCCAAGGTGGATAAGATCTATGGAATTGTCTTTGGTATTGGAATTATCCCAATCATGTCCCTCCTCAGCTCCTTATTTGAATGTATTTCCCCCACGTAGGCTCTCCCCTATAGACTATAGGAAAAAAGGGAATGCACTTAACTCAACAACACTCTTTCTGCGAAATCATAGATGGATGCTTTCCTTAGTTCTAGGAAAGTTCATAGAAACATCTCCCCAAATTTCAAACTAAATAGATTTTAATATCTCTAGCCAATTTATTAGCAATTTTATTGATTATATCACCATTCCTGAATCATCCTGAAGATAGGATGCTCAAAATACCATTTTTCCTTGAAAATTCTATATTTTCCTTTATAGTTGGGGCTTATGACATTCCAAGATATGATCTTAATGTTGATGGTGGGTTGGTTGAAAAGTAAACTTCCAAGATTAATTTGATTCTCTCTGAGTTGACTAAGATTCCTCTTAATTCTTCTAGGATTTTTTGATTTCTTTTTCTACCAGTATTTTTCTTCCCTGTGCAGTTTTGTTGTCTCCTTCATCGATTGTGTTTGGACTGCTAATGATCTCATAGAGGGAAAAATAGGTGAGGGTTTGGAAACTTGTTAGAAAGACTTGAGAAATGCCATGCCCAGTTGTTTAACTTGGTATTTCAGGGGGTAGTTTGGGTCCTTACCTTTCCATACATTGACGATTATTGGGAGATCTAGCGAGTCTAGGTCTATGTCCTCATTAGTATCCATGGAGGTGTCAAGGCCACAATTCATACCAAGTTAATAAAAGGGAGGGGTGTTCGAAGGTGGTGATGAGATGGAGGGTTGATTAATGGGAGTGATTAGTGGAGGTTTGGAATTGGGCATGTTGAATTTTAGGAGCATATTGGGAAAAGAGGGATCTAGGTTATCCAAAGAGGAGAGAGGATTGAAGCGATAAGTGGTAGTCAATTTCTTTGCCAAAAGAGCTAGCTGCAAGGGAGGGTGTTTGGACCCTTATGCTTTCTCATTGTTTATGAAAATCCATCAAAACTAGGGAGAGGAATATGATAGGGGTTCGTGTTAGCTATAGGAAGAGTACAATTTCTATATATATGGTCATACTCATGGAATTTTCTTCAATGAAAGGGAATGTGTTCATAATCTATGTTGGCTTCAATAGCTCGTCGTAATAGTAAATTTCAATGGATTTTGGGAGTGGTTCTGAGATATTCATGTAAACATAGATGTGAGCATAAGAGATATACTAGGCCTGTTTGGTGGATTTTGAATCTTTTACAAAGTGGCTCAGGGGATTTCCAGTGCCAACTAAGTTCTCCTTGTCCCAAAACTTTCGTGGGAGTGAGTACATTCGAATCCAAAACCGAATGTACAACCCGACTGAGTTAGAGATGTACTAGTTATTTTCAAAGACCTAAGTTCTATCTTCAACGTTGGCATATATTATGGTAAAAAATCCTTTAGCTCCTAATTCAAGTTTAACATTTTCCACATGTGTCAATTTTTGTTGGATCCAATAGTAGAGTGCTTTCTCGAAGGGAAAATTGCCCAATTTTTTTCCTATTAGAGCACGATGTTGCATATATTAAATGTATTCTCAAATATGATTTGACCTAACTTAAGATTTGGGATCTATTGCTGCGTTTGGGAGGCAGGTATTTGGTGAACATTTTTCGTGCAAAGTGTGAGGTGGAAAACCATGTTGAAGATCCAAATTGGTGCATTGGCCTGAGACATTAACACTTGAAGCGGAGGGCCACCCAAAGTGATTGTAACCTTTTGCAATCTTATTATATAAAATAACACCACTCCCTCCCCTGGGACTGGCAATAGAAAGAGCGGTTAGAAAGTTACATATAACAAATAAAATTTTGTTGTAGAAAATGGAAAAAAATTGCCAAACTCAATCTTACCTTTTTATTTTTAAAATTTAAAATCATTAAAAGTATTAATATTGTTCAAACTAAATAAATCAATCAGTAAATTAATCATACAACAACATTCTTAAATTCACACAAAAAAACATACATGAATTAAAAATACATCATAATTTTGATAATAAAAAAAGTAGTCTCTAACATCTATGTATTTGAGAGTTTCTACCTTCAAATGGATTTTTACAACTAATAGGAGATAAACGTATAATGTGTAGAAATTTTGAATAATATGACACTTATTCACAGAGATTATCCCGATTATACACTATTGCGGAATACATGCATAATACATAACCTCCTCTACGTTGATCATCAATTTAGTAGCATTAAAAATAATGAAACATCAATCGCATGCGCACATTAACACAGTATGTAACCCAGGGAAAGCATACAGCTGAAAACCCCACACTATATGTATATTATAATGATTGAGAACATGTAACAATACATAGTACAATACTCCTCACAAGTACTCAGTACTATCTCCACGTGTTACACACAAACTAGCTTAGATCTGATGCCTCAAATCTCCTCCACTGTTTGCCTGCCTCCACTGCGCAATATTGCAAGAGAATCAATCACTCTGTGAAATCGAATTCCTTTGGTAATACTACACAAGCCTCATGGGCAATCTCCATCCATGCATGTGCAAATCTCATGCACAACTATAGTCACAACTGATAGCAATCTCAACCTCTAACACCTATCTCCACTGAACTATACATGCACTGAGTTAACTGATGTATTCTTCAGTTGCTTTATGAGTTAATAATTAGTGAATTAATTAATAATTAATTCACACAACTCATCAATAGAGTATTCTTTAGTTAGACTAAAATACAACTAGTTTAACCAAGTCAAACTGAACATAACTCCATCAACTCCACAATCAACTCCACCAGACTCAACCACATGAGTTCTAACTGAAGTCCTGCATGCAATAGCTCAACTGACCCACAAGAAAAGCGCATTTCCTTCTGACAGCTGCATGTGCCACATCTGTAGCTCAAACTGAAGTGCTCGAAGAGGATAAGATAATGTTTATAGTCCAAATATTATTATGAGCTAATAATATTTGACTGTTCTATTTTTAGCCTGGCAGTCTAAAACTAGAAACCGCCCATATGTCTAAAAATAGAAGTCCATCTATTTTTACCAACATGACCAATCATCCACAAATAGCATCCTGCAACTTATAGACCATGATCCATATGTCTAAAAATAGACATAGTCTAAAAATAGACTTTGCGCCAAAAATAGCCTGCGGGCCCACTTAGTGAAGGCGACTTATTTCCACTAAGCTCCATCATCTTGTTGCATTCTCAACACTCCCTCTCAACAAGATATGGATTATCAGCAACCCCTATCCTGCCTCGGTGGTATTCGAATTTGCTCCTGGTGAGCGCCTTCGTCAAGATATCAGCATCCTGATCCTCCATTGGAATGTATGAAAGTAGCATGACTCTCCGTTGCACACAATCTATGATATGATGGTACCTGATGTCAATGTGCTTGGATATATCATGAAATACTGGATTAGCCGAGAGTTTAATGCAACTCTAGTTATCACAGTAAATCACAGTAGGCTCCAAGTATGAACCGAACAACCCGACCAGGATCTTCCTCATCCATATAGCCTTGCATGCAGCCAAACTTGCTGCCATATACTCAGCCTCTACTGAATTGAGTGCCACGGATCTCTGCTTCCTGCTGTACCAAGAAACTGCTGTCAACCCGATACTGAAGACCCCTCCAGATGTGCTCTTTCTATCCATTGGGCTCCCTGCCCAATCTGCATCCGTGAAGCCACATAGCTTCACCTCATCCTCCTGTCTGTATCACAATCCATATCCTGATGTGCCTCTCAAATAATGCGATACATGCTTGCCTACCTTCCAGAAGAGCTTGTTTGGCTTAACCATAGCTTGTGAAAGCTGGTTAACAGCATAGCATATATCGGGTCATGTATTGACCAAATACATAAGCGACCCCACCAATTGTCGATAAACAGTGGCATCCACTACCTCCGCCGAAGTAGCATCCTCCTTCCTCCAACCTCCAGGAAGAGGAGTATCAACAGGCTTGCAGCCATGCATGTTGAACTTCTCCAATATCTCCCGAGCATACTTACCCTGAGAAACAAATAGTCCATCACTGCGCTGCCAAATTTCCAATCCCAGGAAATAATGAAGGAGGCCCAAGTCCTTCATCTCAAACTCCTTAGCAAGATCATCCTTGCATGAAAGTATCAACAACTCATCACCTGTTAGAATCAAATCATCTACATAAAGTACAATGATAAGCAACTTACCCTCCACCACAATCTGGTATAGGTTAGGATCCACCTCACTCTTGGAGAATCCAAGTCCAGTGAAATAACTGTCTATCCGTGTGTACCAAGCACGTGGTGCTTGTTTCAACCCATACAACACTCTATTGAGCCTGCACACATGTGACTTGCTGCTGAAGATCTCAAAACCTTCGGGCTGCTCTATGTACACCTCCTCCTCAATGACTCCATTGAGGAACGCAGTCTTCACATCCATCTGATGAATGTGCCACCCCATTTGCATTGAGAGAGAAAGAAACGTCCGTATGGAAGAATACCTTGTGATAGGTGCAAAGGTCTCCTCATAATCGATCCCCTCTATCTGTGAAAAGCCTCGAGCAACAAATCTTGCCTTGTACTTCTCCACACTCCTGTCAGCTGCCTGTTTAACTTTGTAGATCCATCTCGAACCCACCACTGATTTCCTTCCGGTCTTGGGACAATCTTCCATGCACTATTTCTGATAATCGAATCATACTCTTCCACCATGGCATCTACCCATGCAGGATCCTCCACAGCTTCCTCGAAAGAGGATGGCTCAGTCACAACACATTTTCTCACAAGAGCCATGTATCTAGTGTAGATCAGGTGACTGTCTCTGCCTGCGTTGAGCTGTAGGTGGTCCTACAACCTTCTCTGCATCTTGAGCTAGTCGCTCAACTTCTGTCAAGCACTTTCACCCTCTGATGATTGGCGCTGCATGAGTGGTCTCTTCCACTCCATGAACTTCATCCTGTGGTTGATCCACATCCTGAAGCTCATCCTTAAGAACTAATAGCTCCTCATCTGCATGCAAGTGTGGCTCCCTCTCAAGCGAACACTTCATGGCTTTCTCCTCCTGAAATTTTATATCCCATCGCACAATAATCTTGCCACTGTCTGGCAAATACACACGATAGTTGTGGGGCGTATCAATGTACCCCACAAATATCCCAACCTCTACGGTCGGCTCCAGCTTCTTCCTGGCATCCTTCGTCACATGCATGTAAACGTTAGCACCAAAAATCCTCAAATGAGAAATATCAGGCCTCTTACTAGAATAAGCCTCCTCGGGTGTACTCATGCCAAGTATCCTGTGAGGACAATGGTTCTGCACATATACTGCAGTATTTCATGCTTCCGCCCACAAGTGAAGGGGTAGGCTCTGATCATGCAACATCACCCGTGCAGCACCCACGATCGTTCTATTCTTCTACTCAGCAACCCCGTTTTGCTGTGGGTTATGGGGAGCTATGAGCTCTCTTCGAATCCCTTCTACACTGCAGAAGTCCTTGAACTCGCCAGAGATGTATTCACCACCATTGTCGCTCCTAAGAGCCTTCACCTTCTTCCTTGACTCCTTCTCAACCAGTGCTTTGAACTCACAGAACTTAGAGTATGTCTCGCTCTTCTTCTGCATGAAGAAGATCCAGCACTTTCGAGAGAAATCATCAACAAAGATCACATAATACCTGTGTTTTGCTATCGAAGCTACTGAGAAAGGTCCACACACGTCTATGTGAATTCCAAGGATTGTCATGGCTCAACTATCCTTCTCGTGAAAGGTGGCTTTCACAAACTTTCCCAAAGTACACCCCTTGCACCGATCTAACTTTGCAAGAGTGCCTTTAGGAAGCCCTGTAGTGATCTGTTGCAGTATCTTCAAGGCTCCATGGTGAAGGTGACCCAATCTCCTGTGCCACAGCTCGCCATCATCCCAGCTCACCAATCCTTCTGCCTTGCATGCCATTGCTGCACAGCCATCTACATGCAACTGATAAAGGTTCCTAACTTGAACCCCTATCTTTCGGGATTTCTCCAGTTGTCTTGTTGCGCAGGAAAGCCTTTCCCTCGCTGAAAACAACATCATATCCCTTGTCTTCTAACATCACCACAGAGATAAGATTCTTCTTTAATCCTGGAACATGCATCACTTCCTTCAATACGAAGGGTTTACCAGACTCCCTCTCAAAGGAAATGGTACCAATATCGGTCGCACTGTATCTACCATCATCACCCATCTCGATGTGCACTCCAAGATCTTTCTCCTCCAGATCAGAAAACAAATCTCGATCTCCTATCATGTGAAAAGACGCACCACTGTCCAAGAACCATACCGATCCCATCACACTTGATACCAAGCATACGATCAATGAAAAATCAAACCCAAACTGCGAGGCTAAGGCCTCTCCTGCTGCAGATCTAGCAGCTTGCTTATTCTTCTTCTTCTGCGGACAATTTGTGGCATAGTGTCTATGCTGGTGACAGTGAAAGCACTTCACC
The DNA here is from genome assembly GCA_031772625.1 of Pinus tabuliformis. Classification (NCBI taxonomy): domain Eukaryota; kingdom Viridiplantae; phylum Streptophyta; class Pinopsida; order Pinales; family Pinaceae; genus Pinus; species Pinus tabuliformis. The sequence goes on along the minus strand of CM062814.1, from coordinate 322,481,040 downwards.
TTGGACATGTCCTGCTTCTTGCCTTTTGTACCAAAATGAGAAGCTTTCTTTTTCTTCCCCTTCTTTGCTTTGGCAGCCAACGCGCAATTTTCTTCATTAGTTGCCTTTGATGAAGATTTGTCCCTAGTATTCCGCCTGATCTCCTCCTGCACAAGATCTGACCAAAGTCTCTCCCATCCTGGCAATTTCTCCCGACCATTGACAGAGTCCTGATAGGAATGCCAACTCTTCGGAAGAACAAGGAGAGCCAAGCTCACCAAGTCCTCATCATCAATAGTCACTCCCCACACTTCCCAGCTCATCCCTGCACTGAGTGAACTTCATGAGATACTTGAGCATACTGTCTCCCTTCCCGCATTTAATGTTTCTGAGTTTACCCTTGAGTGCCAGCTTCCTCTGATCGCTATTTCTTTGGAATAGATCTGTCAACGCTTTCCACATCAAGTATGGAGAAGCCTTTCCATGCAGGCTAGACACAATGTGATCCTTCACGCCCTCCAACAGAATCCTTCGACCCTTTGCTGTCTTCTTCTGCCAAGCATCAACTTGCGCAGTATTAGTAGGCTTTGGGACCTCAGCCTCTATGAACTCCTTCGGCCCATTATCATCTAACACTGCCTCCATCCTGTCCTTCCATGCAATATAGTTCGAGCTGCCCTCAAGAGCATACTCCAATCACAATCCGTTGAAAGACATTGCCACGTTGATACCAAGAAAACAATGCTGCAAATTCAAATTCCACCAGCTCAAAACTCAACCGCTTCTGATCTAAAATTCGTGAGAACAAAGTATTTCTCGTACAGAGATTGATTGCATGGGCTTTTACAGGATATCTCACCTTCCAAAGGGAGGATGAATCCAGAGGCTACCTGGCCCGATTACAGACTCTGCCTGAAGAAATAAAATGTAAACACTTTTTGAATAGTAGATCTAATGATCAACAGCTCTGATACCATGTAGAAATTTTGAATAATATGACACTTATTCACAGAGATTATCCCGATTATACACTATTTTGGAATACATGCATAATACATAACCTCCTCTATGTTGATCACCAATTTAGCAGCATTAAAAACAATGAAACATCAATCGCATGTGCACATTAACACAATATGTAACCTGGGGAAAACATACAGCTGAAAGCCCCACACTATTTGTATATTATAATGATTGAGAACATGTAACAAATATACATAGTACAATACTCCTCACAAGTACTCAGTACTATCTCCACCTGTTACACACAAACTAGCTTAGATCTGATGCCTCAAATCTCCTCCACTGTTTGCTTGCCTCCACTGCGCAATCCTGCAAGAGAATCAATCGGTATGTGAAATCGAATTCCTTTGGTTATAGTGTGCAAGCCTCATGGGCAATCTCCATCCATGCATGTGCAAATCTCATGCACAACTATAGTCACAACTGATAGAAATCTCAACCTCTAACACCTGTCTCCACTGAACTGTACATGCACTGAGTTAACTGATGTATTCTTCAGTTGCTTTATGAGTTAATAATTAGTGAATTAATTAATAATTAATTCACACAACTCATCACTAGAGTATTCCTTAGTTAGACTAAAATACAACTAGTTTAACCAAGTCAAACTAAACACAACTCCATCAACTCCACAATCAACTCCACCAAACTCAACTACATGAGTTCTAACTGAAGTCCTGCATGCAATAGCTCAACTGACCCACAAGAAAAGCGTATTTCCTTCTGATAGCTGCATGTGCCACATCTGTAGCTCAAACTGAAGTGCTCCAAGAGGATAAGATAATGTTTATAGTCCAAATATTATTATGAGCTAATAATATTCTACTGTTCTATTTTTAGCTAGCAGTCTAAAAATAGAAACCGCCCATATGTCTAAAAATAGAAGTCCATCTATTTTTACCAACATGACCAATCATCCACAAATAGCATCCTGCAACTTATAGACCATGATCCATATGTCTAAAAATAGACTTTGTGCCAAAAATAGCTTGCGAGCCCACTTAGTGAAGGTGACTTCTTTCCACTAAGCTCCATCATCTTGTTGCATTCTCAACATAATGGAGAATTACCTTCAAATGGATTTTTACAACTAATAGGAAATAAAAGTATACTGGAGAACTATGTTAAAGCATTATATTTTAATGTATTATAATTTTAATTAACAAAATATATTTTATAAAAATTAAAATATATTAAAATTAATAAAGAGAAAAATAAATATAAAATTATATTAAACATATTTATATTTTTGAATTAGGTATAAATATTATATATATAGAAATAAATTGTGTTAATGTATTAATTAATTTGAAAATGATTTTGTTTTATTTTATAAGATGATGTTCATTTAAAAAATCCTAATCATAATAAAAGTTGATGGATCCAAATAATTTTTAATCCTGATTACAATTTTTTTGCAAATTACATACTAGTCTCACACAACACAAACTTTTATATATATATATATATATATATAACTTTTAACATATCATAATGTTTATTTTTATTAAAAATATATAAATATGTTTATAAAAACTAAACAAACAAACAAAAAAAATCTTTTGTGATTCATATTGTTTCATGAAAGAATATTTAGGGTGAAATCACATTCATAAATACATGGTCAACTTATTTTGAGCCACACACTATGACTAAGATGGAGAGGGTGGAAAGTAGTTAAATAATGTATAGATGCCAAAAAAATTACAATAGCTAAATTTCTAACTGTAAAAATGTATTAATAATATTTCCATTAAAATTTTTAGGGTAAAAAATAATTTCTAATATTCAAAATTGTGATTAATAATATTTTGATTAAATTTTTCATTGTATTTAATTGTTTTAATTGCTTTGCATCTCTATATTATTAACTACTTTTTTGGATGACTTTCCATCTTAGTATTAATGATTAACTATAATGAGTGGTTCCAAACTCACGATATATTTTGGAATGTGATTTCACCTAAGAATTTTTTTCTTGAAATAATAATCTAATTTTAAAATCACCATCAAATTAAATATCAAATAAATAATTAAAATACTCTTAATTTGAAGATAAAATATTTGCCAAAAGCTTCTTATATCAATAGTTGTAGTGTGTTATAGAGTTGTTAGGTTGCATTGTCTTTTGATAAATTTAAAAATTAGATTTGTGCCATGTGGCTCGCTACCCACCAATTTTCTATGGATTTGAGATTATTAAAATTCTAATATGTTAAGATTCTAATAAGATGGGGAAGTTAATATATATGCAAAATTTATTTAGCAAAAAGGTCCATTTTACAATGAGATGTGTAATTCCTTTTCTGCTCAAGTTAAATTAGATTGGTGCCACATGGCTCCTCGCTCACTAGTTTCTTAGAGAAAATTAGATTGGTGCCACATGGCTCCTCGCTCACTAGTTTCTTAGAGATTTGAGATTATTCCAATTCTAATAAGTTCATATTCTAATTAGATGGGAAATTAATATATAAGCAAATTTAGTAAAATGGTCGATTTTACTATAAGATGTGTAATTCTTTTTTTCTCAAATTAAAATTTACCCATAACTTTTTTATACATAATTAATCACGTAAATGTGTGCATTAATAAGACATTCTTCTTGTTATAATAATTTTATCATTATATTTATAAAACTTTCAACTATATCAACCACATTAATATTTCTAATATAATTATAATATTCCAATACACTACTCATTACAATATTTTTCATAAAAATATTTCCAATACTAAAATATATAACACAATATTCAACACCATAAAATTAAAACTTTACAAAATTCAACCATTATAAATCCGGCCGTGATAAAATTCTTGTCACCTCCATTATTTTAAAATTACAATTTACTTCATAAACATCCTGATCACCCATATTACCACCTCAAAAATTAACAAAAAAATCCAAAATCTCTCGGTGATAGATATCTTCACATGTGAAGATTACAACTTTTTGATAAAATGTTTATCACCCGCGTGATCACCTATTCAGTTATATATAGACTGGCATATCGAGGAGTAAAAGGCTCACCCAATATAAACAAATTCATGACCAACATCATTGTTTGGCATATCCTTCCAAAAAGCGACTCTAACTAACGATGGATGAATGCATGCATTCGTCCCATTTTTTTTAAAAAGTTTGGTCTCGAAGTCTGCCATATCCTGCCAAAGTCAAGTCTTGGGCGAAGATGGTATGGGATCTGCTGGTTTCAATTTTATCACATATATGTCTACCCACTATCATTGACCGTCTCTAAACTCGTGGAGTCGTCTGAGCAGATGCGAAAGTTCCAATACGAGTAGTCGGTTTTGAATCGACAAGGGTTTAGTGTTTTAATAAAAGTAGTTGCTGGCATTGGCATGTAGAGATATTATAAACAATGGTGGCATAGAGATATTGATGAGGACAACTTCATGGTTTCAAGCCTATAAATGCTCATTACAGTGGTATGAATCTACACAAGCAACTACTCTAATACATCGTTTCGTTTCGTTTATATCTTGCAAGTGAAGATGAAGGCGAGTTCAGTCCTACTTATTTCAGTTGTGTTAGTCTTTGCTACTTTTCTTAGGTCTGCTTACTCTGCAGATCCAGATCCCGTCAGAGATTTTGTGACGGGATTGAGTACCTTCACTCTGCGTAACATTTTCAAGAATGGAGATGTTAGTAGCGATACCGGAGGGATTCGAGCTGCAACCAATCCTCAAAACTTTCCTGCAGTCCGGTAATATATTCACATCATTCATATTCACATATTATTTGGTTGTAGAAATATTTTGTTTGTATGGTCTGTACATTAAATTAATTAACGGTGTTAAACTGATTTGGCAGAACGCAAGGGCTATCTGTAGTGAGGTTTAAAATGGTTCCGTGTGGAAGCAACCTTCCTCACACCCATCCAAGAGCTTCAGAAGTTCTCTCCCTTTTGTCTGGTGGACCCCTTCAAGTTGGCTTTGTTGACACCACTGGTAATCCAACTGCCAACCCACCTTATTCTCTTATTATCATGATGTCTATTCACTTATTATTATGTATATATATGATCTGATCATTCAAATTGATTTGTTGTAAATTAATAATTAATTTATATAGGTGCGTCACACATTGATATTCTTTACCCGGGGGATGTTACCGTATTTCCCAGAGGTGTGCTCCATTTTGAACTCAACGTTGGAAGCGTGGAAGCTGAGTATTTGTCGGCACTTAACAGTGAAAATCCCGGAACTTTGGTATGCCTTCCTCCCTGCACCAATTATATCTTCATTATAATTTGAAACCTAGTGCCGCAATATTTCGAATGGTTGTTGATTATATAACGTTATGCGTTCCTATATTGTTTTATATGATTTCAGACGAGCACCGAAGCTCTATTTCATGTTCCCCTGAGAGCACTGGCAACATCGTTGAACGTGGACCAGAAGACCATAAATGGGCTGAATTCAACTGTGCCCCGATACGCTCCTGGTCTGAAGAAAACTGTAAAGAGTGGTTGTGTCCCCGGCAGAGATATTACGACAGCCTTTTAGTCACCTTATAATTTACTGGAATAAACCACGCCAACACGTAGGCGATCAAGTAGCCAGAATGATTTTTGTCTTTCGACATTGAAATGATAATAATGATGTTGCAAAAATAAATAGTTGTGATGTCAAAATAAATGATTGGGAATTTCGTTCTTGGTTTGATTCATCTCCAACCCTGAATACTGAACAACTACATCTGCCACCATCTTTTTGAGGAGAAAAAAACGCTTTATTTTCCTTCCTTAAGAAAAAGAGAGTACGTTCTGTCAAAACATCAGTTTACGTATGTATTCCATTTTATATGTTTCTACGATTCGCTTTCTACTAGATCTCCCATAATCGATCAGATGTTTACGTGTAATTGTGTACTCAACATGTATATACGGTTTGCTATCAAAATACGGTGTCTCCTTTTATGGCTTTCGATGAAGAAATTAAAATAATTTAAAATATTAAATATAAATCATTTGAATCGTTTTCTTTTAAACAGTTAAATAAATAAATTAAGACAGTAATTTTTAAAGAAGAATATATGCTATCAATAATTAAATTCCCACCCATTTTTAATAGTTCAAAATAATTAATAATGTAAAATACTCATTTATTAATAAATTAATAATGTGAAATAAAATCGCCTGATGTAATAAAACAATTTGTATAATTTGTTTTTTCCTTTATTTCCTTCATATTTTTTGTTTTAATTTTTTTTTCTCGTAGAGAATGGTTATAGGATTATGTTTTTTTTTTAACTAAATAATTATGGAAGTGAGTAGAACATGTCTTTACTGATTTGATTGATAAGTTTACTAAAGCTCGTATATTCTATTTTTTTAATTTTAATTTTAAATTTTAATTATGGAAGTGAGTAGAACATGTCTTTACTGATTTGATTGATAAGTTTACTAAAGCTCGTATATTCTATTTTTTTAATTTTAATTTTAAATTTTAAATGAGAGCGGATGTGGACAAGAGCCGGGCAGTCTAAAAGGAAGTGCTTTTCATCTTCCACCTTTTTAGTATCACAAATCTCACAAATTATATCGTCCCAGGGATTCTTGGGAGTAGACCACCGCTCGGTCTCACTCTGAATCTCATGAGAGTTAGTTCTAATTCTAGCAATGTTCATTTTCTTCTTAGTGCTAGTCAGCATGGAGAGATAATTATGGTTATCAAGCGTGGGGTTCATTACCTCCTTATAGTACCTTAGCTTCCTTTTACCCTCAAGCTCTGTAGCATTCTATAGCTTGTCCTTAAAATTGGAGGTAATAGTATCTTTGATATTGTTCTTGCTTCCCATGATGATCTCCTCCTTAATCCTCCAAAGGTTGAGCCAAGACTGAACATCCTAATGCCACCCGCACTTGATGCACAAGTGAGGGTTTTGACTAAAGTTAGAAGCAATTTTTGGGAGCCTCTTGGATTCCATATTGTGAAGCTTCTTCTTATACATCAAATATCTAAGCATAGCTACATTTTCAATGGGGGACATGCCAACTTCGATCAAGATGATAGGATAGGGAGTATTTCCCTTGATCTTGAGGTTACAGGTTATGAATTGATTTTTGAGCATCTCAATCTTTCTCCGCAACTCCCTAGATTTATTGCACCCCCAAACTTCACATCTGTATAAGATAATAGGGGTGATGAGAGTCTCAAAGAGAAACCTTTTTTTACTCCAAATGTAAAGATTGACTGACATACAATTATTTTCAAGCTCTTAATAAGCTTTTCAACCTCCAATAATTCTTTTCTTGATGCTATAATTATAGTTGAGCTAGTGAGGAAAGTCAATACCCAAATATTTATAAGAAGAAACCTGCTCTAGACAATGGTTATCATAGACGAAACTACCATGGATGATATTTTTGGATTTAATGATCATGACTTTAGTCTTGTTAGTATTAACTATCATACCCATCTTGGAGCAGTAGACATGAAGAGTCTTAAGCTGCTTGTCTAGGTCAGCACGGCTCCTTGCAAGAAGAACAATATCATTAGCATAAAGGAGAAGAGTAATGATAATAACAACGAGCTCAGTGCCTTTGCAACCTACAGTTTCCAGGCACTCCTCTAGTTTATCGATGTAAATACCAAAAAGTTAGGGGAAAGGGGACAACCTTTCTTAACCCCGATATTACATTTAATATCTTTTGACCACCCTTTGTTGGTCTTAAGCTTAGCAATGACAGTCTTGTAGAGGCAGATCACAACAATCCTCAGTTCATGAGGAACCATGATTTATTCAAGTCTCTCCTAGAGCTTATCTTGGGGGACAGTGTTGAAAGCTTTTCTAAAGTCCACAAAACAACAAAAGGGATCGGTTTTACTATTGCAACATTCCTCTACGATGATCCTAAGGGTGACAAGGTGGTCGATGGTTAAGTGATGTCTCCTAAAACCGGCTTGCCTTTAGCTCTTTTACCTTGGTTCTCAAGCCAAAGTCTAAGTTTTTTTCCAAAATGAGCCCATAAAGCTTGCCTAGGATGTGGCTAATCATAATGGTTCTGTAGTTAGAGGGTACACTTTTGTCCCCATTTTTGAAGATGGGCACAATAAGGTTTTGCGTCCAAAGTTTAGGGAATCCATGATTTACAACCAAATTGAGAAGTTTGTGGAGATGAGGAATGAGGATGGATTCTCCCATTTTAAAGATCTCAGCTTGATAGCCTTCAATATCTTTGGATTTCCCATTAGCGAGCTTATTAATCCTAGACTCAACGTCTTCCAGAGAAAATATATCATACTTAAAAGGAGAGTTTAAGATGGTGCCCATGGTGTTCGAAGAGTCATACAACTTCTTAAGATAGTTATCCCAATTTTCTAGGGGGATAGAATGATTATCTTTAGTTTTTCGAACAAGCACGTTCCACTAAAACATTTAGGGCACAGCTTTAGAAAGGTGGGGAAGCCGCTCTTGTTTCTTATTAATATATGACCGCTTCTTCCTCTTAATGAGAGCTTTGTATATACTAATATTTTGGATCTTACTGGTTTCATTAGGGGCATCTCTGATAGATTTCCTAGCAATTTTAGAGTCTTTGTCATACTAGGGATTCGAAGTTCTATTACGAAGTCTTACTAGAGAATTTGCCAATGGTGGTGGAAAGGGTAGCAGTAAAATGGTAATAGATTTGATCAATGTTGTTATTATAGGTCAAGGAGCCTAAATCCCTTTCTAACTCCCTTAAGAAAAGGTCAACCTTACTTCTATCGAAGTGAATGTGGATTTTTCTTTCACTGTTCTCCTGTATGTGGGTGGTATGCATAGCAATATCAGTTTGAATTGTGAGGCAAGAGCCTCACCTCCTGTTGCTCCTCCTGAGGGCTTCTTACCGACCTTCTTGAGAAGACACTTTTTGGAAAAATGTCCCAGCTTGTGACAATGGAAGCACTTGACTTTCACCATGTCCTTCTTATTGCCTCCATGACAAGAATATGATTTTGAATGGGATTCCTTCCCCTTCCCTTTCTTTGCCTTACCCACTAAGGCACAATTTTCCTCATTATCAGTCTTTGATGAGGATCTGTCTCTGGTATTCCTTCGACTCTTTTCTAGCACCAAATCCGACCATAACCATTCCCAATCTAATAGCTACTCCCTCCCATTGACAAAGTCTTGATAACTGTGCCAAATCTTGGGAAGTCCTAGAAGAGATAGATTCACCATATCGTCATTGGCGACAATGATCCTGACACTTCCAAGCTCATCTCGACAATGAGTGAACTTGGTCAAGTACTTTGGAATAGAGTCGCCCTTCTCCATTTTGATATTTTTGAGTTTGTCCTTCAATGCCAATTTCCTATGGTCACTACAATTTTGAAACATGTCCATCAATGCCTTCCATATTGAATATGGAGTATCCTTGCCATGGAGACTCGAGAAAATGTGGTATCGAACTCCTTCCAGGATAATTCTTCTTACTTTTGCCACACACTTTCTCCATTCAGCCAGATCTTTAGCATCTGATGTTGGAGGCTTAGGAATGTCATGATCTATGAATTCCTTAAGGCCATTATCTTCCAACACTACCTCCATCCTGTCCTTCCAAGCTATGTAATTCGAGGTTCCCTCCAAAGCACACTCAACTTACAAACTGTAGAATGACATATTGCTACTCTTAAGTATGAACTTGCAAATTCGATTTTCACTTGCACAAAAAACTCAAATTATCCTCTTCTATATTGTCTTCACCTCTAATACCATGTATATTTTTATTGTAGATTCAATAACTTATGTGATATGCTAAAACATAAGGAAATAATCTATTCTACTCTTCAGCAGAAACCAAAATTGATTGATTAAAACAATAAACATAAAAGGAAGAATATCAATGGCACATAACATAATATTTCTTTGGGGAAAGAAACTGCTAAAAACCCTAACTATCTATATTTCATTAACCTGAAGATCTGAGAATAAAATACAATGCTTGTCCATCCTAAACAATTCCTACACTAGTACAATCTAAGTCTTTGCCTCACAAACAACCTCAAGCCAGCACTTATCCAATTATGCTGCCTGCCAAGCCCCTACTTCCTTGTGCAATCCCTAGAGGAGTTAAACCGTATTTAATTGGGAAATACACTCTCCATAATTGTTCAATCTAATCACAGGTCCTCAACCGATTGTATGCACCATCTGTACAACTTGGAAAATTCAACTAATAGTACATTGTCCCTGAACTCTAATCTCAACTGGATCTTCCTCTAAACTGACATGCATGAGTTATTTATGGGTGAATCTTCATTTAACTAGTGTGGTACTAGTGATGCACTAGTTCACTACTCCACTAGTAGACCTCTACTAGTTCCTCCAACATTTAGAACTAGTTTAACTAACTATAACTCAGTTAGACTGAGTTATCTAATTACAACTCAAAAGAACTCAACCCAGTCCCCTAAAATTTAGGGATCACTCTACATGACTCTAGATAGACTTCCAACTCAAATTTCCTAAGTCAATTTAACCTAATTAACTATTACAAGTTGCTATGAGAATAGAATTACAATTTAATTCAAGGACAAGTTAAACTGAAATTTCTTATTGCTATTTTGAAATATCTTCAATTACCCTCTATTTATATATAGGATTCTATCTTGGTTGCATATTTTTGTTGGGTCCCACCTAGCTCTCTTCATCTCTTCCCCATATATCCATGGATTTCTTTCCACACCCAACCGATTTTCCCAAGGCTCCCAAACCATGAAGGTTGAAAAGGAAAAATCTAGAGGACCGAGGGAATTAATAAAAGGAAAAATATTCATGACAACAATCATAAAATAAAAAAATAGTTTAACGTTCCCATGTGCATAGTACATAGTCAATAACAAAAAAAATATAAATTCATTCATGAAGATACATGAAACATACAACCAACCAAAAAATTTGACACAATATTGTTGAGTTCAATGTTCAATACGCTTTTCACCATCATAAAATGTTAGTAAATTATATATTACAGAACAATGCAACACATAAAATATTGCAAAACTATAAACACATAAAACACATAAAACAAGAGAGACATGGATATACATGGTTCACCCAATTTGGGCTACGTCCACGAAGAAATGACCAGTCCTTCCTTTTATATTATCCAGGAAAATGAAGAGATACAGCCTACAACAGATACGTTGTAATTCCCTCTTCGTTCTCACACAATCTCCTCTCTCTTTCTCACTCAAAATACACACATACATAGCCGCAATACAATTCCCTCATATATAGTGAGGGGTTGCCTTCTAGGGCAAACAACCCTAAATTAGGCATAACTTCTACCGTCAAATTTCCACATAATGAATGGCCCGGATTGACTATGAAATTACAACATTTTACAAGGACCCTGTTGGACCTCCCTGGCGGCGTTGTCTTCCCATTACGAACTGGGGTCCAATGCGGTGATACCTTTGAATAAAGAAGATAATTAGGCTCCACACCCAACATAAAAAATACATATATGTGTTCGATTTTCAAGTTGAGTGCATTCTAGAGATATTTTTACTGCTTCATAATTCCAATGCACAGATCATATGTCCTAAGGGGATGCTTCCCCTATTCCTCCTACACTACTTGCTATCGAATCATGTGCTTCTAGCTCAATTGCTTCATCTCTGTTCTTCTTTTTTCTATTGGATCAGTCCCTTTCAAGTGTTTCCCTTCAAAATGCCAACAAGAACTATTTTCCTTTCTCTTTCAGCATTACGAGGCCTCTTTTTGGCCCTATCAACATGACATTTGTCCACGTCTGGGAGGGTTGAAGTGTGTTGCAACAATCTATGTATATAGGACATCTTTTACATAAACAACGTATTCAATGTTTCCTATTCCTTTTGCTTTTTTATAAGTCCTCTATTCTTTACCTTGTATATCTTGGGCTCAAACTTCAAACTATTGTAGGTTGTTTATTTTTCAAAGGAATGTTCTCTTTCTTGTTCACGATGGACTTGGTCCATTTCATGTTGTACCATGCCACTATCCATGCCTTTTTTCTTACTAAAATTGAGTCTTTTCATTTTTTCTTATCTTGTCTTGTATTTTTTATTATCACAAGCACTCAGTTGCTAGTTTTAATCAATATAAATAAATTAGTTATTACGTTAGCATGCTAGTTGCAAGCATGTTAAATTATAGATAAAGACACATCTCAAATTTTTATCAATGACATGTCTCAAAACCCATGACATAAATGTGTACCTTTATGTAGCTCAAAATAATTCCCAAAAATCCAAATTTATGTACACTTGTAAATATCATCTTAATTAGTTACATTCAGTGTCTTTATTGAAACCATCATCACTAATCGATATCTGGCTTCTTTAACAAGACCATGGATAGAAAATGTATTCACACTCTTTATTAAGGCTATCCACCATGACATCTACAATCTTAAAAGTCAATTAGAAGCAATCTAACATAGTAGCATCTATCCTTTCTAGTATTTCACCATCATAATACAATGCACAATCTTCAATTAACACATAACCGTCACACACATTGCCACAACCAACACCTATTTGCAATCATTACAGAACTTTTTACTCTATATTAGAGTCACAAGATCTTATGCCCTCAAAGTTCTAGCATAGAACCTTTTCCCTCGAGCCCATCAAGTTCAAGTAGTAAAGTTGGATGTCCTAGCCCCATATTGAAATAACAACCATTGCAGGATTTTACTATCCTCCCCATATGCTAAATATTATAGTTGGAACAAGAAGGTATTGAACATTGATGACAAGCAACCATAAAAATATCATGACAACAACAATTAGTATACTAAAACATCCAATCCTCCAATTCATCGAGCCTCTTTGCCACATGTAATATGAAAATTATGGGATTCCACATCCCACTCAATGTGTATATATTTATATGAATACTTAACATTCACTTAATCAAGTGATGTGATGCAAGCACATCAACACATGGATTTTTCTCCAAATTCCTTCTATTGTATGAGCATTCACATATATAAAAATCACACCATTTAACTAGTAGTGTTGGTATACTATAAGCACACACAATCATGTCATGAGTTCTGTAACTTTTAAGGAAATGACAAGCATCCAAGGTCACACAATAGATTGTCCCAACCTTCAAGATGCGAGAAAGAAAATGCATGCAAATTCATTGTGTTTTTATAATAATTAAAACATGATCATTGCAATTAACATGCAATCCATAATCAAATGTTATAAGAAGCACACAATGATATTCCCATTCAACTACTATACTTAGAGCTTGAGCTCCACTGATCTCTAGAAGTCCATGCATTGAACCTTCTACTCTTATACCACTCTATAACACCCCATCCACCCCATAGCCCATACCAAGGGTAGAAGAAGTTGTTACTGTCATTGACCAGACCTCCATAGGCTTGTTATGGAAATGGTGTCTTAAAAATTCTTTCTTTTCCAAACTCCTCAAAACTATAAACTAGTGACACCATTAGGTATAGATCGATAATACCTTTTTTGGTGATATAAAACTTATCGTAAACTAACTCGTAGGTCAAAAGATATGGTCAGTTAAAGACAAACCCCTAAGAACTTTCCACATCAACACTATTCTGCCACTTGAGACCCATATGGACCCCATGTGGTGCCCACATGGAAACCCTCCATCCCTCGTTTTAGGTCCACATATCCTTAGTCACACTCATGTCACACTGCCACATCATTATATCATCCTTAACCCCATCATCTTGGCCCCCACCTAGCATGAAATCAAACATCATTATTTGAAATATTAGCCCTTGGCCCAGTCCCTCGACTTACCCTGACTTTCTAATTAAAAACAAGCTAGGGTGAGATGGATTTTATTTACGTCACTCAACAAGAGGAGTTTTCATTTATCGACGTTGTCACCATGCCCTTCCTGGCCCCACAATACACGGATTATAACAAAATTTCTGGTGTGAGAACAAAAAAAATCCACATTAGCCAATAGGTTGACTTTTCATCTCAACCTCTGTCTCTTGGTGGGTCTCCATAGCATGTATATTGAAAAAGTATTGAGGTTTGATATTTATGTGTTAAATGTTAAATACATTTTATGTCAATCTCATTTTTTGGTCCTCGACCTATCTCCATGGCGCATGTCATGACTCCTCCAATGCCCCAAGATGACATCAGCCTAAGATGATATCATGTTGATGTCTTCCTACCCACATGGCCTTCTCTGAGAGTTCCATGCCCCACTCACTTTATAACCCTTTGACCCTCTGATATGGTTGAATCAAATTAAGTCCTAGGTGATGCAGATTAAATTCAAATTAGTTTTTGAGCGATATTTCTTGTCTCTCATCCCTCACTTCCTTGTCATCGCGCTTTTGGACACCTTTGAGGGTTCCCCGAGGTCTTGAGATGGGGATCATGTTACGTTTGTTACTACAAAAAAATGTATTCATCTTAGTCTCGCCTCCTTTGACACTTAGTTGAACCCTTGTGTGCCTCCCTCCTAAGCTCATATGTATATGTATGTATATGTGAGCCTTTTCCAATAACCCTCGATGCCTGGAAAAACCTATCTCTCCTAAGATTTTCTGATGTATACGAAGGTATATCTCTCTTGATCTTCCTCAACTGGGTCTTCCTATGAATTTACATGCATGAGTTATTTATGAGTGAATCTTCATTTTACTGGTGTGGTACCAGTGATGCACTGGTGCACTACTCCACTTCTAGACCTCTACTAGTTCCTCCAACAGTTAGAACTAGTTTAACCGACTATAACTTAGTTAGATTGAGTTATCTAATTATAACTCAAAAGAACTCAACCTAGGCCCCTAAAATTTAGGGATCACTCTACATGACTCTATATAGACTTCCAACTCAAATTTCCTAAGTCAATTTAACTTAATTAACTATTAAAAGTTTCTATGAGAATAGAATTACAATTTAATTCAAGGACAAATTAAATTGGAATTTATTCTTGTTATTTTTAACATATCTTCAACTACCCTCTATTGATATAGAAGGTTCTATCTTGGTCACATATTTCTCACTATAAGGATTTATATTGGCTTGAACTCATCAATGCACATAGGAGCGAGAATTCTTCATCACATTACATAGGCATATGAATTCTTTATCAAGAATCACAGGAATAGGCATTCCTCATGATTAACACATGCATTTTAAGAACAATAAAGAATACTCATGAAATTCTGCATTATAATCAAATTCTTAGAAATATAGGAAGGAAACCTATCTTATGTCTAATATCTTGGCAACTAAGATTGAGACATCAAATCTCCACGCAAGCATCAATTGGCTTGCACTACAATCTTTCATGTAGCCAATCACCCCCAACCTAGTTTTTTAGCTTGAGGAAGAGTGCTCAAAGGAAAATTCTCACACCATCAACTCCACTATGATACTAGAGATCCACCTATATCCACCCAAAAACCAAATACCTTGATGCCCTAATGCCTCTACCCTCAACAGCTTATGTGATATGCTAAAACATAAGAAAATAATCTATTCTACTCTTTAGCGGAAACCAAAATTGATCAATGAAAACGATAAGCAGAAAAGGAAGGATATCAATCGCACATAACACAATATTTCTTTGGGGAAATAAACTACTAAAAACCTTGACTATATATATTTCATTAACCTGAAGATCTGATAATAAAATACAGTTCTTGTTCGTCCTGAACGATTTCTGCACTAGTACAATCTAACTCTCTGCCTCATAAGCCAACTCAAGCCAACACTTATCCAATTTTGTTGCCTGCCAAACCCCTACTTCCTTTCACAATCCCCAGACGACTTTAACCATATTTAATTGGGAAATCCACTCTCCATAACTGCGCAATCCAAACATAAGTCCTCAACTGATTGCATGCACCATCTGTACAACTTGGAAAATTATACAACTGATAGTACATTGTCCCTAAACTGTAATCTCAACTGGATCTTCCTTTGAAATGACATGCATGAGTTATTTATGAGTGAATCTTCATTTAAATAGTATGGTATTGATGATGCATTGGTTCACTACTCCCCTACCAGATCTCTACTAGTTCCTCCAACATTTAAAACTAGTTTAACTGACAATAACTCAGTTAGACCGAGTTATCTAATTACAACTCCAAAGAACTCAACCCGAGCCCCTAAAATTTAGGGATCACTATAAATGACTCTAGATAGAATTCCAACTCAAATTTCCTAAGTCAATTTAATTTAATTAATTATTACAAGTTTCTATGAGAATAGAATTACAATTTAATTCAAGGACAAATTAAATTGGAATTTCTTGTTGCTATTTTAACATATCTTCAACTACCCTCTATTTGTATATAGGGTTCTATCTTGGTTGCATATTTTTGTTGGGTCCCACTCAGTTCTCCTCACCTCTTCCCCATATATCCGTGGATTTCTTTCCACACGCAACCAATTTTCCCAAGGCCCCAAAACCATGAAGGTTGAAAAGGAAAAATCGATAGGAACGAGGGGATTAATAAAAGGAAATATATTCATGAAAACAATCATAAAATCATAAAATTATTTAACATTCCCATGTGCATAGTCCATAGCCAATAACAAAAAAAATATAAATTCATCCATGAAGATACATGAAACATACAACCAACCAAAAACTTTGACACAATATTATTGAGTTCAATGTTCAATACACTTTTCACCATCATAAAATGTTAGTAAATTATATATTATAGAGCAATGGATCGCATAAAATATTGCAGAAATATAAACACATAAAACACATAAAAAAAGAGAGACACAGATATACATGGTTCACCCAATTTGGGATATGTCCACGGAGAAACAACCAATCCTTCCTTTTATATTATCCAGCAAAATGAAGAGATAAAACCTACAGCAGATCCGTTGTAATTCCCTCTTCGCTCTCACACAATATCCTCTCTCTTTCTCACTCAGAATACACACATACATAGCTACAATACAATTCCCTCATATATAGTGAGGGGTTGCCTTCTAGGGAAAAACACCCTCAATTAGACATAACTTCTACCGTCAGATTTCCACCTAATGAATGACCTAGATTGACTATGAAATTACAACATTTTACAAGGACCCTCCTGGCGGAAGAAAAATGGTTACGAACTGGGGTCCAATGCGGTGATATCTTTGAACAAAGAAGATAATCAAGCTCCACACCCAACATAAAAAATACATATATGTGTTCTATTTTTAGGTTGAGTGCATTATAGAGATATTTTTATTGCTTCCCCCGTTCCTCCTGCACTACTTGCTATCGACTCCTGTGCTTGTAGCTCAATTGCTTCATCTCCCTTCTTCTTTTTTCTATTGGATCAGTCCCTTTCAAGTGCTTGCCTTCACAATGCCAACAAGAACTATTTTCCTTTCTCTTTCAACATTACGAGGCCTCTTTTTGGCCCTATCAACATGACATTTGTCCACATCTCGGACGGTTGATGTGTGTTGCAACAATCTATATATATAGGACATGTTTTACATAAACATCGTATTCAATGTTTTCTATGCCTTTTGCTTCTTTATAAGCCCTCTATTCTTTACCTTGTAACTCTTGGGCTCAACCTTCAAACTATTGTTGGTTGTTTTTTTTTCAAAGGAATGTTCTCTTTCTTGTTCACGGTGGACTTGGTCCATTTCATGCTGTACCATGCCACTATCCATGCCTTTTTTCTTACTAAAAATGAGTCTTTTCATTTTGTCTTCTCTTGCATTATATTTTGTATTATCACAAGAACTCAGTTGTTAGTTTTAATCAGTATAAATAAATTAGCTATTACGTTGGCATGCTAGTTGTAAGCATGTTAAATTATAGCTATAGACACGTCTCAAATTGTTATCAGTGACATGTCTCAAAACCCATGACATAAATGTGTACCTTTATGTAGCTCAAAATAATTACCAAAAATCAAAATTTACATACAATTGTACATATCATCTTAATTAGTTACATTTGGTGTCTTTATTGAGACCATCATCACTAATCGAGAACTAGCTTCTTTAACAAGGCCATGGATAGAAAATGTATTTGGACTCTTTATCAAGAATATCCACCATGACATCTACAATCTTAAAAGTCAGTTAGAATCAATCTAACATAGTAGCATCTATCCTTTCTAGTATTTCAACATCATAATATTGTAATACAATGCACAATGTTCAATTAACACATAACCATCACACACATTGCCACAACCAACACCTACTTGCAATCATTAGAAAACATTTTACTCTATATTAGAGTCACAAGGTCTTATTCCCTCAAAGGTCTATCATAGAACCTTTTCCCTCGAGCCCATCAAGTTCAAGTAGTAAAGTTGGATGTCCTAGCCCCATATTGAAATAACAACCATTGTAGGATTTTACTATCCTCAACAGCGTATGTGATATGCTAAAACACAAGAAAATAATGCTCGTAATAAATATAACAATAATTTTAGTAATAATCATAACATTAATAACTTTTCCTCTCCTTTGGTCTACTCAAGTTGGCAAGTGAAATTTAGCCATTTCTCAGTCAAAATAGTTGTTTCCTAGTCAAACTGGTTCTTCAACTTGTCCTGAGGATGAACCACACTTGTTGGTTCGAAACGCGTCGACAAAAATACTATAATGTAATTTCCACCCAAAGATCTTCTCATTAAACATAATTAAAAGAGTGTTAATATATACTACTTAGGTCTTCTCGAGAAATCACATAGATAACATAGAGTTAATATATTTAATTAAAAATTATCAATAACAAAAAAATTTATTTCAATATTTATTCTAAATATATTTTTTTATTTAAATTAAATTTTATATTTTTAAAATAATTAAAGGTAAAATATTTTATATATTTATAAAATAAATTACAAATAAAAATTATTAATAATTTTATAATATATTAATAAATATAATAAAGGCAAAGAAAATGGGCTAATCCATTTATATTTAACAGGAAGAAAAATTAAAAGCAACCATATTTGAAAATATTTATTTTTTCAAAATATATTTATTAGAATTGAAATCAAAATGAATCATACATAACTTCAGGTTACTCAAACAGTATGAACGGCTACGGTTGAGACATTATTCGGACTACCCGACCTGAAGCGTCTCCATTCTCTGGATCGCGCAGATTATGTTTCAATGACCAGTGCCACGTTACAAAGATTTTACCCGCTGTCTGTTCCAATCCATTCATTCATCCTTCGTTTGAGCAATGAGTGCAGATACAAAACAATTGTCGTCATCGTTTTGTGGTATTGGCAGTGGTGTTGGGCAGAGGTCTGACCAGTGCCACGTTACAAAGATTTTACCCGCTGTCTGTTCCAATCCATTCATTCATCCTTCGTTTGAGCAATGAGTGCAGATACAAAACAATTGTCGTCATCGTTTTGTGGTAATAGCAGTGGTGTTGGGCAGAGGTCTCTGGCTAGGAAACTTCGAGTCGAAGATGGTCGGCAGGAAGGCTCAATTCGGCTTCCGACCACGCTTGATTCTTTGACCAGGGCTGGATTAACAAGTTTCACAGGAACGCTTTGTCAAAACTTGCAGATTCGACCGAGAAAATGGATATCTTGTTAGCTGCTCAGTTAGTTGTCAGCGATGCGAATGCAACCTGTGCAGTGTTTAGTAATTAGAATGGAATAGTTTTATTTACCTTCATGGGAGGTTGAGAATCGGTAAATATTCAACCCCTTTTGCATTTTCAATGTATTGGTCAATTTATCATGATCTGTTGGTTATAATCCCAATCAGTAGTGTTGACTCACAGGTTCAAATCGACCGTTGAATCCAGGATTGTGACATTAAAATAACTGTGAAAAGATAACCCTTCATGCCCCTGGCCCTCTGCGTGCAAATTAATGGAGTTGAATCAGTTTCGGTTCAAACCTCAATCCAACGGTATTCTAATCAGTTTCGTTAAAATAAGTTAATAATTTTGGCATGAGGAGTTGACTAAGCTTACAGAGTCAGTTCACTGATGATGAGTGATAAATGTTTGAGTGTTGAGTCAAGTTGACTCAAGTGATAGATGACTTTTAGTGTGTGGTTGTATGTCAAGATATTTTAGGCAAGCTGCTAGTTGGAAAAGGTCAAATATCTTTCACTAAATTCAGTGTAATCACCAAATGTTGTGTGATCGGCAACTTATATGTTTTGAGTAAATTGTGTGTTTAACTTCTCTGTTTTTCCAACAAATTGGTATCAAAGCTTATGAAAGATCACAAGATCAATACTTGTAATGCCACTGAGGAAAAAAAAAAGAAGAAGAAGCCTATAATTTTTTTTTTCAAATTACTTTACAAATTTATGGAACTGTTAAAAACCACCCAAATTTCGCACCTTGTTAATATAAAAACCGCACAGTTTACTTGGTGTGCGCAATTTATTTAGTGTCGGGGTCGCGCAAGCTCTGTCTACAAAAAACCAAAACGCGTGACGAATTAAAAACGAAAGTCAAACAAAACGCGTGACGAATTAAAAAGGAAAGTGAAATGTGCGTTTATTTCACGAGTTTCAAGCTTGAACGACTTTGAAGCTTCATCATTAGAAACAAAGTCAAATGTGGGTTTATTTCACGAGTTTCAAGCTTGAACGACTTTGAAGCTTCATCAAAGTCACGGTTATACAATTTTTTTAAGTGGTTCATTACAAGGCGCGTGTTTCACTTAAGTGGAGTGTTTTTTAAAACAAAAAAAAGTTGTGGGTGTTGATTTATTAATGTTTTTTTTTTAAATAAAAGTTTTATATTAAAGTTTTTTATATAAAAATTGTTTTTTATAAAAGTTTTTATATTAAAGTTGGTTTATATACTAAAAAAAATTATAAAAAAAGAGACAATAAAGGTTTTAATCATAAAGAGTTTTTGAGGAGTTTTGTAAGTTTATAAAAAATTTAGGGTTTTTGAAGAAAGATGGTTTTCTCAAATTTCCAACCTTAGTTCTCACTGTTTACACGGAAGAAATATGATGTGTGGGCTATTAAGATGGCGATCATTTTGCAGGCTCACAATGTTTGAGACTATGTCCAGCTTGGGTTTTCAGAACCTAAGGATGAAGCAGCAGAACGAGCTCTCAATAATATAGAGAGGGAACAATGGAAGAAAGCCAAGAAGAAGAATGTGCAAGCGTTGCAGCTTATCTAGCAGGGAGCGGACCGAGAAGTGTTCCAGAAGATTATGATCACGTCTTCAACAAAAGTATCATGGGATATTTTGGCGACAAACTGTAAAGTTATGGCTAAAGTCAATATTGTTAAGTTGCAGAATACTAGGAGAGATTTTAAAAGTTTGCAAATGAAGGAGACAGAGGATATCGATTCTTTCATGAATCGAGTCATAACTGTAGTAAAGCAGTTAAAGATTTATGGTGAAGAAATTAAAGATCAAATAGTGGTTGAGAAGGTCCTCAGATCTTTGTCTACCAAATTTGATGTTGTGGTAGTAGCCATAGAAGAAGCCAAGGATTTGGCATCCTTGATAGTTGATGAGTTGATGTGATCACTTCTATCATATGAGGAAATGATAGACAAAAATAAGGTTTACACTTTAGAGACCGCTTTCAAAAGTCAGGTTTCTATTTCAAGAGACAGAGGTCGAGGAAAAAGTAGATCGAAAGGCAGAGGACGAAGCGGAAGATATGGTGGTCAGAGAGATGGTCGAGAAGAGCATGAACATGAAAGTGGAAGCAACTACAAAAGCTTCAACAATAATCAAAGAGTTAACAAATCAAAGGTGAGATGTTATTATTGCAATAAATTTGGTCACTATGCTCGTGATTGTAGGAAGAAGATAGTTGATCAAGGGAACTAGAGAGCTAATGTCACTACAGAGAGTACTAACTCCATGTTCCTAGATTGTCATACCATGCATGAACCTTCTGCTAGTGTGTGGCTGTTAGACAGTGGTTGTAGTAACCACGTGAGAGGCAACAAGAATTTGGTTGCAAATTTCGATCAATCTATGAAAACAGAGGTAAAGTTGGTCACTGCCCAGACTGTGGAAGTAGATGGAAAAGGAGTGGTCAACATTCTGACCAAGCAAGGGGATCTGAAGGCAATCTCAGAGGTATATTATGTTCCTAGTCTCAAACATAATTTGATAAGTGTTGGTCAATTGACACAAAAAGGATACAAAGTTATCTTTCAAGGTCAAGAATTTGTTATATATGAAAAGCCTCCAAGTAAGCAGTTGATAGCGAAGGTGAAAATGACGAGGAACAGAATTTTTCCTCTAATTATGAATTACAGTGATCTGGTCAGTTCTTTTATAGTTGCATGTTCTGATGATTATTAGTTATGGCACTTTCGATTTGGACACTTGCACTTTTTTGGGTTAAGATTGTTGTAGTAGAAACAGATGATCAGAGGATTACCTCCCATCAAAGAACTAGCTAGTACTTGTGAGTGTTGCATCTTGGGAAAGAAACATCGTGAAATTTTTCCAAAGGGATTTGCATACAGAGCAAAGCAACTTCTTGAGCTAGTGCATACACACTTGTGTGAACCTATGAGGACATAGTCGATAGGTGGAAGTTGTTACTTCCTTACTTTCATTGATGATTATAGTAGAAAGACTTAGGTTTACTTCTTGAAGCAGAAGTCTAAAACTTTTGCAAAGTTCAAGGAATTCAAAGCCTTAGCAGAAAACCAAAGTGATCAACAGATCAAGGTATTGAGGTCAAATTGTGGTGGAGAATATGACTCAAATGCATTCCATGATTACTACAAACCACATGGAATCAGAAGACAATTTACAACCAGGTACACACCGCAGCAGAATGGTGTAGCAGACAAAAAGAATATGACAATTTATGAACATGGTAGGAAGCATGTTGAAAGGAAGAAACTTGTCTAATGAGTATTGAGCAGAAGTAGATGTATGTGCTATTTATGTGATCAACAGATTTCCTATAAAGAGTGTGATGAACAGAGTACAAAAACAAGCATGGTCAGGTATGTATTGTAGTGTATCTCATCTCAAAGTATTTGGATGTGTAGCTTATGCACATGTGCCTAAAGAGCGAAGAGGAAAATTGGATGATAAAAGTGAAAAATGCATATTTACTGGTTATAATGAGCAATCAAAAGCTTACAAATTGTATAACCCTGTCACCAAGAAGACCATAATTAGCAGAGATGTTGTGTTCAAAGAACAAGAGTCATGGAATGGTAGTATAGACAAAACTGTTGATGCACAAGTGCCACTGATGGAAGAAGATGATGTAGCAGAAAAATAGAAGCAAGAATCACACGTGAAGACACCAAACAGAGACACACCAACAAGGACTCCAAGAGTTTTTGAGCAGTATGGATCTTCAAGCAGATCAACAGATCGAGATTCTCCCAACAATTAATCAGATGATGAATCAAGCAAGGGTAAGAGAAAGATGAGAATTCTGAAAGATATTTATGATGTTTTGGATGTTATTTCAAATTTTGCATTGTTGTCATTCCAACCTTCTTCGTTTGAAGAAGAAATTAGAGATGAAAATTGGGTGCAAGCCATGGATGAAGAAATTAAAGCTATTGAAAAGAATGAAACATGGGATTTGATTGATTTACCAATGGACAAAAATCTCATTGGTATAAAGTGGGTGTACAAGACAAAGTTGAATGAGAAAGGTGAAATTGTCAGATTCAAAACTAGACTTGTAGCAAAAGGATTCTCGCATTAGCCAGGAATAGACTTTGGAGAAACGTTTTCTCCAGTAGCCAGATTGGATACCATAAGAGCAGTTCTAGCCACAACAACTCAGAATAAGTGGAAATTATATCAAATGGATGTGAAATGAGCCTTCTTGAATGGAATTATAGAAGAAGACATTTATGTGCAGCAGCCTCCAGGATACGAAGTTGAAGGTAACGAAGAGAAAGTTTACAGGTTGAAGAAAGCACTCTGTGGACTGAAGCAAGTGCCTAGAGCTTGCTATAGCAGAATCGACAGCTGCATGATTAAGAATGGATTTTGCAAAAGCAACACTGAGCCTACCTTATACATAAAGGTAAATGAGCATGGACATATTTTGATTGTTTTCTTATATGTTGATTGTTGTCCTTTGAGATAACTCTAGGTCAATTAGTTATGCCAAAGCATCTATAATGTTTTGTTGTTTTGAATTATTGGATGACTAGTGAACAATTTATAAACAGGTGCTTTAAACTCAGATAGATTTCCAAGTAAAATAAAAGGTTGTTCTTTAACTGCACATAGTTAATTTGATTTTAGTGGGGTGGAAAAGGAGAGCATAAAGAATTATAATTCATTGAATATTTAAACTGAATACTTAACAAACTATAAGAAGAATTTAAGAAAACAGTATTTTCTTAATCAACAAAATATAATTTTTACAGTTACAGATATATGATGTAATTTATAATTAAAGAGGAACTTACAATAACAAATAGTTTTGTAAATTATTCCCTTTTTATAAACACAATTTCACAGGGGATTCAAAATAAGGCTAAAACTCAGTCAGATTTTACCCAGATTACTATAAAAGACTTAATTTATATGAAGAAAACATAATGAATGAATAACATGAAATAGAACTTACTGAGAAACAAACCATATGAGATAAATCCAGAATCCTTTATTATTCCAAAAAAAATTCTCCAGCTTAGTATAAATCTGCTTGATAGCTTGTTCAAGGGTTCAACCAATAATAACTCAAAGGAGTTATTTATACAAAATTTGAAAAAGATCTACGATATCTTGGAACAACAGACCAAAATAGGACAATATTGTAGGAACCAGGAAACTGTTGAAGAGGTGGATCTATATTTTGGGAATCTATTGATGATCTAGCCTGAAACAGTTGATAAGCTGTCATACTGTTAGGATAAGAAATTACTCAATTGTTTCACACAATTTATCCCATCTTTCTTCACTTGGGATTTCCAAATTTACCATATTTCTAAATATTTCATCCACTTCTGTGTACCTCTAGAAAGTTGTCTTGTTAAGGAACAGATGTCTAATTTCATGCTTGATGGTCAAATCAAACTCCAAGGCTTCTAGAAGGGCCTTCCCTGTAATATGTCCTTTGATGCCCACAAAATTGGCTCTGTCCACTGCAATAGTATACAATTTCTTGCAACAATCTTGTAATTTGATCAACTTATCATTTAGAACTACTAATCCTGGTAGTCCTTTCTGATTTAAAATATTAAATTTTGAATGAAACCTTTGGACAACAATATCCAAGGCTTAACAATTTGTTTCTAGCTGGTTAATAAAATTCTTGTTTTGTAAGACCTTCTTAATCTCTAAGATGGTAGTTGTTCTGTCAGAAATATTTATTTCTTCCTGTTCTTCTATGCTTTTTGAATTTAGCACTTTTATCATATCTATGGCTGTTGTTTCCTTGGTCTTCAAAGTTGCTTTATGTTCTTCTATCACTGCTCTTCATCTTGTAATGAGTTCTTGTTGTTCAAAAATTATTTGCTTGGATGGCCATACATCTATCATAGATTGGTTGATGTGTGTCCAAATATTTTCCTTGGCTTGGGCCAAATTATCAACCATTAGGGACTCACTTTCTAACTTTTGGATCTTAAGTTCCAATTTGTGGGACTTCTACATCTCCTCCACATACAAAGTATCATTCTTGACTTTATGCAATTCTAAATTTTGGAATTTCTGCAGTAACTTCTCATTTTCATGTTTTTGTGTGGCCAATTCTTGTGATAATCTTGCTAGATCAACTGTTGTTAATGTAGACTCAATGGGTTTTGATGATGAACTAGTTTTTGTAACTACAACTTCTATTGGGAATGCTATGTCTAGAACGATAGCAAGTTGTGCTACTTCTTTCTCCTTTAGTAACTGTTCAACCTTCTCTTCCATTTTCTTTAGTTGTATATTTTGCTAAATTATAAGCTTCAACATGTCCTCCTTTTGCTGTTAATTTTCTTCTATGTCCTTTGTTAGAGGGTCTTCTGTAGAGGGCAACTTCAATTGTTTCTTTAATGTAGCAATGTCTGCATCTTTCTTTTTGAGGAGTAACTCTGCAACTTTGACATCTTCAGTATCATATCCTACTTTAATAACTAAGTCCTCCAGTGCCTTTATTCTGTTATCTTTGGCCAATGAAGAAATATTTTCTATCTTGAGCTGAGGTTGAACATTGGATAGGGCAGTCCTAAGTTTGGAAAGGAACATAGATGTAGTTGTCATGGTGGAAAACAACATCTCACTAGACTATCTGTGCATATCCATCTGGTCAATGGGATGGATTTGATTGGTATCAAATGAAAATATAGTCCTTTTATAATTTGATGGAGACTTAGGAAATTGGATTTGTGCTTGCAAGAAATCCATCTGCATTCTGCCTTTCTCACTGTCAAAAGCAAAAAGAAGCCTATGCTGGGAAATTGATGTTTGTTTTCAGAATTGGTTATACACATTAGACTTCAAAGTCTCATTCTTCTGTTTAATTTCAAGGAACTCTGAGAAGATGTTCTGATCATCTGAGGAACTAGTTCCTGTGGACTGAATGATTTCTAGAGGTTCTCTAGAAGATGAAGCTATAGGAGGAGTTCTTGGAACACTAGCCCTTGCTGATGTAGAATCTTCTGAATCTCTGAGATCAATTATTACTAGTTGATTCTCTTATGTTGATGTTTTCAAGCCAACGTTTGGCTTCTTCTATTGTAAAACGAATCCTTTCATAATATCCTCACTAGATGAAGTCTCATCTCTCACCCTTTTCTGTTGCTTTCTCTGAGCAACTGGAGTCTGCTCATTGGGGGTGGATAAAACCTATTCATCTGCCTCTTGAAGTGTCCCATCAGCCCTTGCTCTTGATTCATGAACTTTTCTATTTCTGGTCTTGGAGTATGATTATAGGGAGTCATTTTTAATTCAACTCTCAAGGCATAAATTATACCAAAAGGGTCATAAGACCAAGTAAAGCTAGGCTAGAAATTCATTTTCTTTAACAATGCATCTGCCTCAACACCAGCTGATCTAGTGTTGCAAATGAATGATCCAATATTTGACTTGATTTTAAACTAAGATTTCTTTTTTCCTGACACAAAGAGGAGGTCATCCATGTTGATCATCTGCCTAATATATTCTAGAGAAAAGATTCTCATAGGAACATACTTGGGCAGCTTATATGGTGCAATCTCACTTAAGTGCAAAACCCTCTTTATTTCATCTCCAATCCTTGGCTCTGTTTGACTATTGAGAAGTTGTGCCACTGGATGTATGAATGTATCTATAAAATCAAGAATGAAGAGCTTGTAGAAGTGGTCCTGACTATTTCGGTCCAATGAATCACTGATTGATTCACTCCTTGTTCATCATGTTTTTTGAGCTTGATGGACAAAATATCTCCCTGCTAAAAAAAGAAACATGTGGACAATTACAGAGTTGTAGTTGAACACTCCCTGTATAGTGAGATTCATGAATTGTTCATGTATATTATCAACCATGAATTGACTGTAATTATACATGAATGTTGGTTACTGATCTTTGTTGAAGATGGAAAGAAATCTAAGGATGGGTTCATCAACAGACTGGTCATCTGGATATCCTAACAAGTAGGAAAGAAGAGAAATATAATGCCTAGAGGCTTCAGAAAATATGGAAGATGGATAGGGTGGATTCCTTTTTGGTAATTATGCATCCTCAGGCAAAAATATCTCAAATATTTGGGCTCTCTGTGGAAAGGTTAGCTTATGGTACATATCCATAAGTGTTGCTTGTGAAAAATGGCTAAGAGAGTCTAATTGAGGAATTAGGAGCATCTGGTTAATGATTTCAGCAGATATGGTGATCAGAATGTCTCCATTATGAGCCACCACTACTCTTTTTACAGGGTTATATTTTTCTTAGCACCAGGTAATCAGGTCAGGGAAGTCATGAGTTTTCTAGAAGCTGAAGAAAGGCAACAATGATTCCCAGAATTTCATTGGGTCTTATTGGTCAAGGTATTTTTGTTTGAGCCATATGTGCAGTTCGTGGAAGTCGAACTCACACTTGGCATATGCAATCTTGAAAAGGGAGTCAGCGAGGGGAACATGGTCAAGATTGACTGGGATGGTGGTAGCAATACTTTCTTTTGTACTCTGTTTTTTATATTTCCCTTTTGGGGCCATGCTGACAGACAGAAGAATGAGTGACTCTGGTGATAAATTGATCAAATGGCAAGAGGTTTTGCACAAGGAAACTGTTTCACCTGCAACCAACAGTAAGAAGTCAGGCAAAAGTGAAAAAGAGATGGGTGTAGGTTTATTTATAGCATGCACGGTTTGGCTAACTGTTTGTTTTATGACCATAGCGGCTTTAATGTTTTAGGAGTGGAGCTGCAGCAGACAAATAGAATGAATGGGTATGAAAGTTGGGCAACAGATATGTGAGGTGGCAACGGATAGAACAAATTGGCAATGGGTATGTGAGGTGGAGGTGTTGGATTGGTCAACGGATAATGATCAAAGCGCGAGATGGAGAACCGTTGGCAGAAGAAAACCATTAGCGGATTTCAGAGGGGGTAGAAAATGGTTTGTGGTTTTGAGCAGGGGTGGTGCAGAGTTGTTAGATTGTGACATCTAAGGTTGGGGCGTTCACCATTAAAACTACTTTTTGGAACACCACCCCCCCCCCCCCCCCCGGCCCCATCGTGTTAACAGGAAATGGTCGAGGGGGGTGCAAAGCATCTCCCCATCGTTGATCCGGACAGGGAGTAAATCCACCGTCTGATGATGCGTGCCTTTTATTTAAAGTCGACAAGATGCTTTGTCGACTAGCAACTTTGGCATAAACAAATATATGCGCCATATACATAAAGTTTAATGTCAAAGATTTATAACAAAGATTAATACCTTTTAAGGGAAATTAATCATCAATTAGTAAAAATCTAACATTTCTGGTGTGGTGCATTTAAACAAGAAACATTTGAATTTATTCCTTTTGAAACTAAAGCTTTTATTTTCTTTTTGCTTCCCTAACATTTTCTTTTTCTTTTGCCTCCATTCTTTAGGGAAATTAACTCCTAACATTTTATTTGATATGGATATATATAAGATGTACAATTGTCCTAACATTTTTTGATATTTTTCTTTTCATCCATATCCTAACTTAACATTTTGAATTTATTTTTGACAAATATACTAACTTATCAAAACCAAATAATGTTACAACAGCAGCTCCAGCTGGGGACTGCTTCCTCTTGTGGGATGTAGAGAATAAGCAAATCCAAGCGCCTTCTCCTTGGGCAATGGAGTTTTTGCTGAAACAATTACATGCTTACAATATTTCAAAATAAAATGGATTCTCCAGATATTCACAAATGATGAATGAATGGATCAAAATATAATACTTGATATAATGTTTCAAGTATTTCCCATTGACTGGCAATGAGGAATATTGTCCTTCCAAATTCTCTAGGATGAATGTATTATTTCATTTGACTTCTTTGATGCTAAATGGACCAAACCAGAGGTTGTCAAATTTTTCATGTTTGCCTTTATCTTCCCTTATTGTATCCCATCTAAGCACCAGGTCTCCTTTCTTGAAATTTCTTTCTCTAGCCTTTCTGTCAAACAACTCCTTCATCTTGTTTTGATATTTCCTTAGCTTGTATTGAATCTCATCCCTGTTCTCATTTAACTCAATGATTTGATTAATCCTTCTTGAAAAATCATCTATTTCTTCATAATATTCCTGAAGGAATCTCATAACTGGTAAAGCTAAATGAGTGGGAAAAACTGCTTCCTTACCATAGAGTAATTGGAAAGGAGACTTGCCTATGGACCTCTTGGGAGAAACTCTATTTTCCTAAATTGCATAGATCATATGACTGTCCCAACTCTTTTTATGATCTTCAAGAGTATTCTTAATGACCTTAACTAAAATTTCGTTGAAGGACTCTGCTAGTCCACTACCCTGTGGATAGTATGGTGTAGAATGATGTAACATAATTGAATACTTTTGACAGAACTCAATCATTTTAACATTGCTAAAAGCTATTGCATTGTCTGTAACAATTTGTTGAGGACATCCAAATCTTGATAAAATATTTTCCTCAAGGAATTTAATTACAATAGTATCAGTTGCATTTTTAACAGGTATAGCCTCTACCCATTTGGTAAAATAGTCTGTAGCAGTTAGAATCCATCTATGTTGATTACTTGAATGTGGATGAATCTCCCCTATGAAATCCAACCCCCATTGTAGAAAAGGTGCCTAAACCAATATTGGAACAAGAGGGAGTGCTGACAGCTTCTATTTCCCTACAAATATATGACATTTGGTGCAACTTATAACTCTTGCTCAAACTTCTTTAAACAGTGTGGGCTAGTAGAAACTTGCCTTTAAAATCTTGTAAACTATTTCTCTCCAGGCATAGTGTCCACCACAAAACCCACCATGGAACTGATCTATAATCCCTTCTATTTGATTTTCAGTCAAACATAGCATAAGGATATTGAGAGGATCTTTACAGTATAGATTAGCATTGATAATACAGTATTTAACAGCTTTGAGCTTGAGGTTTTTACATTGCTTTAAGTCAAGTTCAGTTGGACATTGGAAATCTCTAAGAAACTTCACAATATCAGAATACCAATCAAAGAGTAGATATTTATGATCTATATGAATGAGAATCTTTTGATCTGAAGAAGAAGGTTCATGTGGATTCTCCCCTTCTGCATTTAAGGAAGGTTCTTATGGATTCTTCCCTTCTGCATTTAAGGAAGGTTCTTGTGGATTCTCCCCTTTTGCATTTAAGGAAGGTTCTTGTGGATTCTTCTTAGATGAAAGTTCAGAAATGAGATTTATTCCCAATAAAATTGGATTCAGCCAACAATTTGGCCAAACCATGACCTTTCACTAGCTTTGTGGTCTTGGTCTCAAGATCAAATTCAAGAATTTTGGCAATCCATCTCCCTCTTCTTCCATCAGTATCAGGTTGGGTCAAAACAATTTTGACAGCATGATTAGGGACATAGGCTGTAATGTGTGAATGAAAAACATAGGTTCTAAAGGCTTTGAGGTCTTGGATTAGAGCATAAGTTTGCTTTTCAATAATGTCATATTTAAGCTCGACATCCCTCATGACTTTACTAAAGAAGACTATGGGCTAGTCATCACCATTTATATTCTTTTGTAAAA
Source organism: Pinus tabuliformis (assembly GCA_031772625.1). NCBI lineage: Eukaryota > Viridiplantae > Streptophyta > Pinopsida > Pinales > Pinaceae > Pinus > Pinus tabuliformis. The sequence continues at coordinate 322,449,926 of CM062814.1, read as the reverse complement.
GTATAGCTGCTAAGGTTGTCTCTGATGCAAAAGAAAATATGCTAAAAGGGGAAGAGTAATCAGGACTGGCTAATGTAAGGGCTTCATATATAGCCTTTTTGATATGATCAAAAGCATATCTAGTAGAAACTATCCATTTCACTTCATTGTTCTTCTTTAACATATTAGTTATATCTTTTACTATCTCTGCATAATTAGGGATAAACCTTCTGAGAAAATTAATTTTCCCAAGGAAGGCTTGTATCTCTTTCTTGTTTCTAGGCAAAGGGGGAGTTTGAATAGCTGAGACTCTCTTTGGATCAATGACGACTCCTTCCTTGGAGATAATATGCCCCAATGATTTTCCTTCCTTTACGACAAATAAAGACTTCTTTGGATTTATGGATATGCCATATTTTTTGCACGTGTTAAAAACCTTGCTCAAGTGTTTTAAATGATTTTCATCAGAATCAAAGAAAATAGTTAAATCATCTTGATAAATGACAGTGAATTCAGATGTCTTACCAACAAATGCTAGATCTATGGCTCTATGGAAAGTGGCTCTAGCGTTTTTCAGTCTACATGGCATCCTGACATACATGAATGTACCCCAAGGAATAGAAACAGTAGTTTTGTCTTGGTCAGCTTGATTCACCATAATATGGTTGTAACAAGAAAATCCATCTAGCATAGAAATCATATTTGCACCTGAAACTTTATGAAGTAGATGATCCATTTTGGGAAATGGGTGGTTATCCTTTAAAGATGATTTATTCAAATTTCGGAAGTCTACACATAACCTAATTTCACCATTTTTCTTCCTGACAGGGACTAGGTTAGCCACCTAGTCAGAATACCTCAAAGGTACTATGATATGAGCATCAAGCATATTTTTAAGTTCTTTCTCAACGTCTGGAAGAAGGATTGGATTGATTCTTCTTAATTTTTGTTGGAATGGTTTTGCCTCTGGTTTTAAAGGAATTTTGTGCTCAATCAAAGATGTATCATAAGTTTTTAATTCATTATAAGACCAAGCAAAAACATCTTTTTAATTTTTAAGAAGATTCAATTATTTCTTTTTAACATCCAAAGGCAAAGATGAGGATATTTTAACATTTATATCTTCATCTAAAGTCCCAATATTGCACTCTTGAATTTATTCTTAAGCTGAATTAGATAAGGGGTTTTTGGAGACATCATTATTATCAAATAGTTTTTCCAATGGAACTAATCCTTTGGGAATAAAATTATTAGATAACTGAATGATATCATGATCAAGAATTTTAGGACTAAATGAAGTGTCTGAGCTCCGTTGATTTGATTCTTGGACATCTTTTTGATCTTCTTCAATTTTCATTTTTGAAAATTCATCAATCACTTGAAGGAAATATTTTAATTTCTCATCATCCTAAAAAATCTGACAGTGTTTAAGGTTATCAGGATTGGATGGTCTATACTTGACTTGAATATGATATTCCAACAATATTGGCTCAGGGATTTTGAAAGAGCTTGCTAAAACAACAAGTGAATCAGCATGCATATTCTCATCCCTGGGTATAGAAGTTATGTTAAATCCTTGAAAGAAATTTTCAATTGTATCCCAAACTTCATTTCTATAAGATCTAAGTCTTAGGTGCTTTGTTTGACACAGGTTTCTAACTTGCTTGACTATTAGTTCAGAATCATAAAAGACACTCAAGTTTTGAATCTTTAGACTCTTAGCTAGTTCAAGACCAAGAAGAAAAGCCTCATAATCAGCCACATTATTGGTGACTTCAAATTCAAGTTTACATGACTGAGTAATATTTTCTTTATTTAGTGAGATTAAAACAATCCCTTCTCCTGCTCCTTCCTTTGAGCAAGAGCCATCAAAATAGAGTTTCCAGATATCTGATTTTACAATTTTAGGTTTGGAAACTATATTTTTTATGGTAAGTTGAGTGTTTGATGAATTTTGCAATGATAATTGAAAGAAACCAAAATCCTACTCTAGAGCATAGATGGGGTGATTTTTTGCTTGATTAGACTTGCAAACAGTATTGAGGAGTCTAACTTCCCTATATAACCTTATATGTTCACCTCCATAGACTGGAATAGTAGCAAAAGACATGTCCATCTAAAGTGATCCTCCAAGTTTAGCACAACATGATCTAGACATAATCATGCCAAACTTGGCAAGAATATCAGTGACAACTATGTCTAAGACTACACTCTTAATAGGTATTTGGGCTAAGGTCACAACTAGGCCTTTGATGAGTCCTAGGCATGGTACTTTCTTTGAATCAAAGGTGTAGAGATCATGAAAGGAACGAGTAACTTCTAACTGGAGTTGGTCCATAATTACCTTTGGCATAAGGTTATGAGAAGCTCTAGAGTCCAACATGCAATTATACAAGAGAAAATCATGGACCTTTAAAGTTATGTAAAAGGGTGGAACAATCTCGTCAATCATGTCAGAACTAGGGCCAAAAACCACTGAGGGTTTTTCATGTTGTAAACTAATAATATCTCCCTCATTATCTACACTAGATGATTATATCCATTTAGACACTTGATTTTGATAATGAGGGTTCTTGGAAATTTCAGCTAAAGGGATAGGAATCTTGACTCTTTCCAATTCTTTCTCAATATTAAAAGTTGTCAAAATGGTTTTATCAGATGAAAAGGTTTTAGTAGATGACTCTGTAGTTTGAGGTGTTGGAGTTTGTGTTTGGATAGATTTTATTGCAGGTTCAATTATAGTTGTATATTTTGGAGGTCTACCTGGGCCTGATCTAGGTCTTAGATCATATCTCTTATTTAACTCTGCAATAAAAAATTCAGAAAATGCTTGATATTTGGAAAGTTGAGCATCTCCTTTCTCTTGTTCAAAAGACTGAGGGGAAGATGTAGGCACTATTGCCATTTGTACTACTGAAGAATCAAGATTATTGATGTCTTCAGTAATTAAAGGACCTGTATCCTGAGGTTGTTGATCATCAATCAACAATGGTGGTTGGATGTTTTGATCAGAACCTGGTCTCTGAAGGATCTGCATTTGAGGAGCTCTTCGAAATTGAGTTTGAGCTTGAGGCCTAACAACATTTTGTTGGGTAGTTCTAGGTTGTGATTCAATTTTAGAAATCCTATTGGAAAGGTTTCTAAGTAAAGATGTGATTTCATCAATTTTCTGATCTTCAAGTTTAGATTTGGAAGAAGATGAGTCATCAATCCTAGCTTTTAATTTTCTTTCTTCTTTCTCTGCTTTAGCTTTAAGTTTGCTAGAATAATACCTATTAGCTTCAACCTCTATAGCATTTGTCTGCATATCTTCTAATGTATTAGATACTCTTTCTCTTACAATGACTGCAAAGTCATCTTCAAATGATTTGGAAAATCTAACTTTTGTAGCCGCTACTGGTGGCTTACAATTAGGAGACATTTAATGATAAAGTTTATTAAATCTCTTGATAAATTCAGCCACTGGTTCACTAGGGTTTCTCTTCAATTCTTCAAATTCAGTGAGAAAGTAGACAAGATCCTTCTTTACCCCCCAATTGATTTTTAAAGATAGTTATGAGCTCATTCCATGTTCTAATAGAGTCATGTCTAAGTTGTCTAAACCAGATCCTAACATTTCCTTCTAAGGAGAGCACAAATAATATCATATAAACATTTTCATGTTCTATGTTCATATTATCTGCAAAATCTATTCTGTTGAAGGACCAGTTTCACCATTGAATCTTGGTAAATGCTTTAGATATCCATCAGGAAAGTTTGCCAAGTTTTGAGGAAGGACTAAAGAAACATATCTTGCTTGTAAAATGGGTTGAAAATCCATAGTGGAAGGTGGAGTCTGGGGTAATTGAGTAGATGATGAAGAATAAGAGGATGAAGATGAAGGCGAAGGAGAATCGGAAGGGGTATTAGTATGTAGAGGAGAGAAAGAAGGAGGATACCTTCTTGAGGATTTCAAAGGGGTTTTAATAACCAACTTCTGAACTCCTGATGGAAAGTCTTCCTTATTTTCAAACAAAGTATTTGAATACACAGAGAATGTCTCTTCAAGATTAGTAGAAGTTGATGGAATAGAATAAGTAGTTGGAAAGATGAAATCAATAGGCTTTAATTAAGGTAAATGTAAACCCAATTCTTCCTCGGATGAAGGTGATTTTATAGGAATTGATGGCACTTGATATGACTCAAGTGAATGAATTAAAAAGGTTGATGCAAGATCTACTCCTTTTTAATGAAGTTCAGAAACCCTAGGAGGCAATTTAGTCCAATCAGGATTAGATGGAACAAATGAAAAAGGATCTATAGATGATATATCTTCAAGGTGTAATGTTTAAGAAGAAGAAGAGGTTTGAAGTCTTCTCCTTGAGGAGGTTCCCCTAATAAGCCTCTCTGGATTTGGTAGAGGGTTAACAATCTTAAAATCAAAGCGTGATCTAGTATGCTTAAAAGGAGCCAGCTTGAAAAAGTGGAATCACCAGGGGAAAGTTTTTAACCTATACCTAATCCTTTATTCACCTTAAAGGAAAAGAGAAAAATCATTGTTCCGAGGGAAAATAAATCTTTCAATCCTTTGCTCCATGGAAACAGCGCCAATCTGATGTTGTCCTTTGAGATAACTCTAGGTCAATTAGTTATGCCAAACCATCTATAATGTTTTGTTGTTTTGAATTATTGGATGACCAATGAACAATTTATAAACAAGTTCTTTAAACTCAGATAGATTTCCAGGTAAAATAAAAGGTTGTTCTTTAACTGCACATAGTTAATTTGATTTTAGTGGGGTGGAAAAGGAGAGCATAAAGAAGTATAATTCATTGAATATTCAAACTGAATACTTAACAAACTATAAGAATAATTTAAGAAAATGGTGTTTGCTTAATCAACAAAATACAATTAAACTATTACAAATATCTGATGTAATTTATAATTAAAGAGGAACTTACAATAACAAACACATCTGTAAATTATTCTCTTTTTATAAACAAAATTTCACAGGGGATTCAAAATAAGACTGAAACTCAGTCAAATTTTGCCCAGATTACTGTAAAAGACTTAATTTATATGAATAAAACATAATAAATGAATAACATGAAATAGAACTCACTGAGAAACAGACCATATGAGATAAATCCATAATCCTTTATTATTCCAAAAAAAATTCTCCAGCTTAGTACAAATATTCTTTATAGCTTGTTCAAGGGTTGAAACCATAATAACTCAAAGGAGTTATTTATACAAAATTTGAAAAATATCTACAATCTGTTGGAAAAACATACCAAAATAGGACAAAATTACAAAAATAGGACAATATTGTAGGAACCAAGAAATTGTTGAAGAGGTGGCTCTATCTTTTGGGAATCTATTGATGATCTGGCCTGAAAAAGTTGATAAGTTGTCATACTGTTAGGATAAGAAATTACTCAATTGTTTCACACAATTTATCCCATCTTTCTTCACTTGGGATTTCCAAATTTACCATATTTCTAAATATTTCATCCACTTCTGTGTACCTCTCGAAAGTTGTCTTGTTAAGGAACAGATGTCTAATTTCATGCTTGATGGTCAAATCAAACTCCAAGGCTTCTAGAAAGGCCTTCCCTGTTATCTGTCCTTTGATTCCTGCAAACTTGGCTCTGTCCACTGCAATAGTATACAATTTCTTGCAATAATCTTCTAATTTGATCAACTTATCATTTAAAACTACCAATCCTGGTAGTCCTTTCTAATTTAAAATATTAAATTTTGAATGAAACCTTTGGACAACAATATCTAGGGTTTGACATTTTGTTTCTAGCTAGTTAATCAAATTCTTCTTTTGTAAGACCTTCTTAATCTCTAAGATGGTAGTTGTTATGTCAGAAATATTTATTTCTTCCAGTTCTTCTCTGCTTTTTGAATTTAGCACCTTTATCATATATGTGGCTTCTGTTGGCTTGGTCTTCAAAGCTGCTTTCTGTTCTTCTATTACTGCTCTACATCTGGTAATGAGTTCTTGTTGTTCAAAAATTATTTGTATGGATGGCCATACATCTGTCATAGATTCATTGATGTATGTCCAAATATTTTCCTTAGCTTGGGCCAAAGTATCTACCATTAGCGACTAACTTTCTAACTTCTGTATCATAAATTCCAGTCTGTGGGACTTCTGCATCTCCTCCACATACAAAGTATCATTCTTAACTTTCTGTAATTCTAAATTTTGTAATTTCTGAAGTAACTTCTCATTTTCTTGTTTCTGTGTGGCCAAATCTTGTGATAATCTTTCTTGATCAGCTTTTGTTAATGTAGGCTCAATGGCTGTTGATGGGAACTAGGTTCTGTACCTACAACTGTTATTGGGACTGTTGTGACTGGAACCATAGCAAGTTGTGATTCTTCTTTCTCCTTTAGTAACTGTTCAACCTACTCTTCCATTTACTTTAGCTGTATATTTTTCTCAATGATAAGCTTGAGCATGTCCTCCTTTTTCTGTTCATTTTCTGCAATGTCCTTTGTTAGAGGGTCTTCTGTAGAGGGCAACTTCAACTATTTCTTTAATGCAACAATTTCTGCATCTTTGTAACTCTGCAACTTTGACATCTTTGGGATCATATGCTACTTTAATCACTAAGTCCTCCAGTGCCTTTATTTTGTTATCTTTGGTTAATGAAGAAATCTTTTCTATCTTGAGCTGAGATTGAACATTGGATAGGGCAGTCCTAAGTTTGGAAAGAGACATAGCTGTAGTTGTCATGGTGGAAAACAACATCTCACTAGACTGTCTATGCATATCCATCTGGTCAATTGGATGGATTTGATTGGCATCAAATGAAAATATAGTATTTTTATAATCTGATGGAGACTTAGGAAATGGGATTTGTGCTTGCAAGAAAGCCATCTGCATTCTTCCTTTCTCACTATCGAAAGTAGAAAGAAGCCTATGCTGGGCAATTGATGTTTGTTTCCATAATTGGTTGTACACATTAGAATTCAAAGTATCATTCTTTCGTTTAATTTAAAGGAACTCTGAGAAGATGTCTTGATCATATGAAGAACTGGTTCCTATGGATTGAATGATTTCTAGAGGTTCTCTAGAAGGTGAAGCTGTAGGAGGAGTTCTTGGAACACTAGCTCCTGCTGATGTAGAATCTTTTGAATCTCTGAGATCAATTATTACTGGTTGATTTTCTTTTGTTGATGTTGTCAAGCCAACCTTTGGCTTCTTCTATTGTAAAATGAATCCTTTCATAATCTCCTCAGTAGATAAAGTCTCCTCTCTCACCCTTTTCTGTTGCTTGCTCTGAGAAACTGGAGTTTGTTCATTGGGGGTGGATAAAACCTATTCATCTGCCTCTTGAAGTGTCTCATCAACACACTGCTCTTGATTCATTAACTTTTCTATTTTTGGTCTTGGAATATGATTATAGGGATTCATTTTTAATTCAACTATCTAGGCAGAAATTATACCAAAAGGGTCATCAGACGAGGTAAAGCTAGGCTGAAAATTCATTTTCTTTAACAATCCATCTGCCTCAACACCAGCTAATCTGGTGTTTCAAATGAATGATCCAATCTTTGACTTGATTTTAAACTGATATTTCTTTTTTCCTAACAAAATGTGTAGGTCGCCCATGTTGATCATCTGCCTAATATATTCCAGAGAAAATATTCTCATAGGAACATACTTGGGAAGCTTATATGGTGTAAGATCGCAACCATATACCCTTATCTCTATATAGTTCTGGGATAAATACCAGTCACCGATTTTAGTTGGCTCACTTAAGTGCAAAATCCTCTTTATTTCATCTTCAATCCTTGGCTCTGTTTGATTGTTGAGAAGCTGTGCCACTGGATATATGAATGTATCTATAAAATCCGAGAATGAAGAGCTTGTAGAAGTGGTCCTGACTATTTCGGTCCATGGAATGGACAACCCCTAAGAATGTCACTGATATTAGATCATTCTTGGGATTAGCTAGATATTATCAAGATTCATTGAGGGATTTTCAAAGATCACTTTTCCAATGACATATTTGCAGAAAAAGGGACGCGCTTTCCAATGGACAATAGCTTATCAGCAGAGCTTTGAAAAATTAAAGCATCTGCTTACTACCGCTCCAGTACTAAAAGTAGAAAATCCATAAAAGTCCTTCGTAGTTTGCATGGATGCAAGCAAGGAAGGTGTTGGTGGGGTACTGACATAGGATGGAAAAGTGATTGCTTATGAATCTTGAAAGTTGAAAGAGTACGAGCAACGATATTCAACTTATTACCTTGAATTGACAGTAGTAGTGCATGCACTTAAAATGTGGAGGCATTACCTCTTGGAGAACAAATTTTTGCTGCTAACCAATAATAGCAGCCTTACCAATTTCTTCAACCAATCTAGCTTAAATTCTCGACAGGTCCGATGGACGGCTTTCTTAAGCGAATTCAACTTTGAAATGAAACATTTAAAGGGAAAAGAAAACTGTGTGGCTGACGCACTAAGCAGGAAGTTGCACTGTATCTATGAGATCCGAATGAGCCAAGCAACATCAAATATTCTAGAAATCATCAAGGAGGCAGCTAATAAGGATCCGAAATATACCTTCCTCTGGAAACAAACAAAAGAAGCCCTACAAAAAGAGGAAAAATCAGAATTTGGAATAAATTCTGATAATCTTCTCACTTTTAAAAACAAAATTTATATTCCAAATCAGACCTCGATTAAACTGTTGATATTAGATGAGTTTCATAAAAAACCTTGTGTTGGTCACCCAGGCTATCAAAAAATGTTTTTAGCCATTAAGAGAGGGTATTTTTGGCCCAGATTGAGGAAGGATATTGCAGAATACTTGTCCAAATGTTTGGAGTGTCAACTAGTTAAAACAGAACATCAGCATCCCATTGGATTGTTACAGCCATTACCCATTCCAGAATGGAAATGGGAGACTATATCCTTAGATTTCATTACTGGTTTACCCCGCACAAGGAAGCAGCATGATTCTATTATGGTTGTGGTAGACAAGTTGAGTAAAACAACCCACTTCATACCTGTGAAATCCACTTTCAAAAACAGTGGAAATCGCAGAAATATTTATGAAGGAAATATTTCACTTGCATGGGATACCAAATGTAGTGATTTCGGATAGAGATGTAAAATTCACGTCCACCTTTTGGAAGACTCTTTTTGTGGGACTAGGTACTCAAGTCTAGTTTAGCAATGCCTATCATCCTCAAATGGATGGACAGACTGAACGAGTAAATCAGGTATTAGAAGACATGCTACGCATGTTCGTGATGCAGCAGCCACATATGTGGGATGACTACCTACATTCGGTGTAATTTGCATATAATAACGGACATCACGAATCACTAGGCATGAGCCCTTTTGAGGTGTTGTATGGAAGAAAGTGCAGAGTACCTATAGACTAGAATAACCCAGTAAATAAGCTAGCACTAGGTCCTGACATGCTAGTAGAAATGGAGGAGGTTGTTAGGAAGGTTTGACAAAATTTAAGGGCAGCTCAAGATAGACAGAATATGTGTGCAGATAAAAAAATGACTTACAAGGAATTTTAACGAGGAGACAATGTCTACCTGAGGGTGAAGCCTCGTAAAAGTTCCCTGTTGTGGCGGGGTTGTGCCAAATTAGCACCCTGATACTGCGGACCATTTCAGATCTTAGAAAGAGTTGGATTGGTGGCCTATAAACTAGTGCTACCAAGCCACATTCGGGTCCACAATGTATTTCATGTATCCTTACTAAAGAAATATCTGTATAACTCTCAGCACATTATTAATTGGGGAAATATTCAGGTAAAGCAGTTAAGGGGGTAAAGACTAGACATATTTAGGTATATATATACATATACATACATACATACATATATATATATATATATATATATATATATATATATATATATATATATATATATAATTGAGAATTGTTTTATGGTGCAGGTCGAACCAGAAGGAGAGTTCCTGGCCGAACCTCTTCATATTCTCGATCAGCGGGAAACCAACTTGCGGAAGCGAGCCATCACCCAGGTTAAAGTGAAATGGAAGCACTTTAGCTCAGAAGAGGCTACTTGGGAAGAGGAGGAATTCATGCGAAAGGCTTATCCCGCATTATTTTCCGAAGAGGAAGAGAACACTAGGGACGATGTTCCACACAAGAGGGGGGGGAGATGTAACACCCCCAAGTCACATAAAGTTCCACGAAGTTTATTATGTTTGTTTTTACTAAAAGGATATTTTAAAATGTTATTTAATTTGATAAGGAATATGAACTGTTATTGGAAGGAACCAAGAAACGCATGTGGCAATTACCTAAATTATAGGTGGTAATACTTTAAATAAAACCGTTTATTCATTTAAAAGAACAGTTGCCAAGAAGTGGTTACCCTCTGCCTGAGAGAGGTAATATAAAGAGGGGCACAGAGCAAAAAAGGCTCATGGAGTTGGGTGGAATAAAACAGTGGGAGAAACTTTCTTAGCACAATCAACAAAGAGTACAAATTGGAGGCTGGACAGTAGTCCTAAGGCCCTTAGTACTAACTGTAACTGGATAAATTCCAGCATGGAAAGGAGAAAGTGTTTGGGGGGAGTCTGGATGTGATGGCCAAACTCGTGGCTGGGATGAGAGACTTTCTGGAAAGTATTATTTTATCATTATTGTTTGCAGGGTACAGGTAAGTAGTATGAAGAGTCCCAGTTTTTAGAGTTAGTCTATTTACATGATTCTAGAAATACGAGGTAATAAATATGCAGTATGCAAGTATATTTTGAATGTCAGACTATAGCTATTATAACTTTAATGACCAATAGTTCTATAAATCAAACCCTAGAATACTATTGAGAATGATGAATTTCAGAAGTTATATCTAGCATATAGGATAAGTAAATAAATTGAAAAAAAACAAAGGGATCACCTCTGTGCCGAATTTCTGAGTTTAACCTAATACAATGAATAGGAGATATACAAATTTATAAATGTCATTTTTAACAGATTTTGGAAATATATTTCGAACAACTGATTACATGTCAAACCTTTTTCCTTATGATGAAATAAATAAATAAAAACATATCAATGTAATTATATACTTAATTTGATTGTAATAGTCTCGGAATAAAACTTTCCCCATAAAATTCTCAAAAATATTAATGAAAACGTTCAGCATACAGAAAGAACTTCCAAGCATTTCCGCCAAAGCCTCACATCTGGTTCAGCATATCTAATCGCAACAAAACAAACTCAAAAATATAGTGCATGTGAAAATAAGGTCACAGGACCTGAAATTTGATAATCAAAGAATATAAACCGAAATGCATGAGATGCATAACCCTTGCGTCAAAGATTAAAACATATGAATTACAAATCCAAATAAATGAATGAGCAGCAAACGCTAGCTATCATATATACAACAACCATTGTAATCACCCAAAATAGAGAAATCTTGTCAAGTATCTAGCAAACCCTTTCTTATAGCAATAAGTTGAGGAACTATTAGTTCGAATTTAACTTAACAATGCATGAAAGATTGCCCAATGACACTGTATAGCTTGGGATGCCATTAAAAAGAGAATTTCGAGTCTTAGAACCAGTAACATCTCAAGACCCTTAATAATCATTAAAAAAAGGTTCATATACAGTATTCGACAATCAAACTTGTCGCAAAGATAACTCAACATTAATAACTAGCTTGCATAATGTAAATTAGAAACCCTAAGGAGTAGAACACTCCAGAAAACTTTGTATCGACAGGAAGAAATAGTCTATAAGTTTGTGACGCCAACCTGTGCAAGAATCAGGGGTGTATAAGCCCATACAACCTTAAAAGTTGCAGACCAAAACCTTTAGATTTCCATACAATGGTTTACTTGCACGGGATGATCGTAAATTGTTAGTAGCAGCAAGTTCGGGTGAATCCTCCCGGCATAATAGCAATTAGACAGTGATGTTTTAGTGCTCTTACCTATTATCGCGGCGTTTCCTTTTCACAAAGAGAAACTTGCAAAGAGCAAGGAGGGTTTACTGTTAAATCAAGAATGGAGCGATTAAATGAAAAAAAAAATCAATGGTAAATTTTAAAGTGAACAGGTAGTATGGTTATGGCAAGCCTTATACCTTTTCCTTTCTGCGGCAGGGAGCTAGCCGTTGTCGGCCCTGTCTCCTCTAAGCCTAAACATGCAAACCAATGTCGAAGCTTACGTAGCTTACAATGGACAGCCCCTCGGGGTTTCTACATTTCTTAAGGCCGAACCTTTAAATCACCCCGAACTTCAGACGTGGACCTTGCCTGTAAATCAATGGCGTCCCATTTAACCTCTTGTGATCCAGGGCATACCTTCTATCCAAAAGAGATTTGGAGGAGATCATAGCCATCGCAGAACAGCGAAACAGGTCCAAGCAGGAGCAACAATGAGCCATTTGGGGTCTGAGGGCGCGAAGTCGAGGAGGGTCTCAGTTTTATAGACTTTTCTCACCGTCGAATTGGTGGAAGGATATCAACGGTCCTGAGCCAAGACGCTTTGCAGGATAGGACATCGAAACCACGCCTTGGGCAGGCTATCCATTGCACATTAATACATGCGGAAACCAATCACGCATAACTAAAGTGTGGATCAAGTGTGGTATTAATAGCAAAGTGTAATGTATCCACATGCTTAATAATCTATCCACATGCTTAATAAAGTCTGAAGTGCATATATGCTCGATGAGAGAAAACCTTTACATTTATATCGTATTCAATTCAATGGTTCATATGTATTTATGATTGTAGTTATAAACCCTAGATTGATAACAACAATGCAATAATTTTTTTTATATATATAAGAAATCATCGTTAGGATGTTATAATCACCATCAAATTAAATATCAACATCAAATAAATAAATAAAAAGCGTAGTCTATAATGCGACTTTTTGGAAAATCAAGCTAACCGATTTTCCAAAATCCCTGCTGATGTGACAACGCGTTGGCCCCACTATCTCATTCGTCCGTCAACCGGAAAAAGGAGTATCCTACGTTTTGGATACCTCGAAGTTCGCATTTTCCCTTTTATCAACCTTCGTTTCCGTTTCCATTTCCACTTTTGTGTCTGTGGCCAGAATCAATGCCTCTGACCATACATATGCATCATATATCCATAGTCTTCCATTTTCAAATTAAGAGCGCGATAGTGAAATTTTGAATTTTTGGAAAAGGCCACGTTCCCTTATGGCCACCATCCTGCAAAATCATCAAGGATTATTGTTGTTTGCAATGACACGCCATTGATCTTGGCTGTAGAGTACCTCAAGCCGCGGATCTCACGCCTTGATAGGCTTCCGATTTTTGGAGTCACAGGTTGAAGCAATTATTTTTTGCAGGGTTGGGGACCACATCTCGCTTTAGATGAAAATACCAAAGCCTGTGGCTCAGCTAGTCAGTTGAGGAGATTGATTCATAGGTAAGGAGAATTACACAAAACCCATTGTCCATTGTATCTCAATAACTGCAACTCTAATGCAAGAAGTAGAATACATGTTAATGGTAATACAAGTACAGTAATTTGTAATGCAAGAGAAGCAAAGGGGCCTCGTCCCTCTCAATTCATAGAAGGTATTCCCATGCAAACTAGATGATTAATTATTAGTAGGGACGGTATGCAAGGAATAACAATCCCTCAAGGCACGACGCTTCTGGAAGGAAGCTTCACCATTCAAAATTGAAGCGATAATGGGGAACTGGTGCCTTCTTTGAATGGACAATTGAATTTATTCAATATTATGATTCGGTAAGAATCATACCTCACGCTAACACTCCTCTTATTCAGTTTTATACAGTGGTTTTGTCTTCTACATTTGTAATTCTAGGTTTGTATGTAAGCCTTTATCCAGTGACTCATATGACAAATGACATCGTTATGATATCTTGGCATTGGTGTGAATAACAAATTGTTTCTTATATTGGATAATTTTGTACATGTAACAATAATATATTTCCTATTTATAGATCTTTTATTTATTTTTTCTTATCATACGGTTGAATGACAAAGGTTTGGAATTCACAAATGTCTCGAACTCACAATGGTTTGCTTAATTTATCAGTTTTATGTGATAATCTCCAAGATCTTTTCAAAGTTCTTGAAGACTTTAATTAGATATATACCAATAGAAATGATTATTAGATATAGTCTTAATAGGATTTTTATTTAAATACTTATATTTACTTGTTATATTTTTAGAAAAGTCGAGGGTTATCTTTTTTAAGAAAAAGAAAATGTATTTTTTAAGATTGTAATAGTTAAATTATTTTATAGAAATAGATAGTTTTTTCCATAAATAAAGATATTTAATATACCAAAATGATATTTAATATTATCAAATTAATGTTTAACTTTATCTTAATCTTAAAATTAATGACTTTGTTTTTTTTCTGAAAATTCATAAATTTATATTTTTGTGGAATTTCCTTAATCTGATTGAGTGGTTCTATGAGATTAAGTATTTCCCATTAGAGACCCTTCTCTTTTAAGGTGTTTTTTTTCACAATTCTTTTTTTAGATTTTTATTTTATTTTTTATTTTTCACAATTTGAGTGTTTAGGCATTTTTAATTAAGTTTGAATTTGTATTTATGTAGCTTTAGGGTTGGAAGTGTATTTATATTAGGTGGATTTTTTCACAATTCCCTTTTTAAATTTTTTTTTAATATTTTTTTCACAATTTGAGTTTTTAAGCATTTTTAATTAAGTTTGAATTTGTATTTATGTAGTTTTAGGGTTGGAAGTGTATTCATATTGTTGGTAAGGATTAAGTTGAATTGTGTTAATACTAACATGACCATATAAATTACATGACGGGTAAATGTTGATAAACATTAAAACACTTATCTCATCATAGGTCTCATATTGAAACTACTAAAAAAACCATAAAAATTAATTAAAATATAACTTTATTATTATTATTAAAAGAATAATATATGAGTTAAACACATATACATTTGAAAAACATCTAACTATATTTTTAACTACAATAATTCACCTTTATTTTATCATAAATAATCACCCCTATTTGTAAATAGACTTTGTTCCAAGATCATTTATCAATATTATGATTTACCAATACCATATGCCCAAAAAACTATAACTCATTTTTATACACATATTCATGTACTAAATTTCAACTTTTCATTGCTACTAAGAATATTCTAAAATATTTCTATTGATAATAAAATTAAAATTATAGAATCCCTATTCCAATATAAATACATCAAGTAATAAATTAAAATAAATTTAATAAATAAATATTATAAATAGAGAAAGTATTAATTAAAACTTTAATAATTTTTTCTCAGCTTTTTATATTCAATTATTAATATATTTCTATTAATTTTTATAAATATTAATTTAAAATAATTTTGTAAATAAGATAAAGTAAATTTTAATTTATTAAATTAAAATAAATTATTTTACAATAAGTTTAAATATATTAAATTTTAAATAAATAATTAATTTTAAAAATAAAAATAAAAACTAAAAAATTAATAAATTTTAAATATTTATTTAAAATATATCTACAATTCATTCTTAATCCACATTCTTATACAACTTTACCCAATAATAAATGAACGATACAGTATTTCTCATAGACTACTAGAATGTGTGGACAACTTACATCTCAATAATTTTGGTATAATATTCGTGGCTGTTGTGCTCACTCTTTCAAGGATAGCTGGAGATATTATTTTGCCATCATCTCACTCTTCCAAAGGATAATCAGAAATATAAAGATAAAGGTATTTTGAACTATGGAATTTTTTTTTTTTATTATACAGAAGTTTGAAATTTTATTAAAACAAAATTTGAAAAATAAATATCCGAAAGAAAGAAATTTTAAATAGATAATTAATAAAATACAATAATTTTGTTGAACTTTTGTAAATAAAAAAGTAGATTAAAAATATAATAATATTTTTTTTAATTTTTTTATAAATACAAAATTACAATTTAATTACACTTGAAACATTTAAATTAAATTAGAATGTATAAATAACTAAGGCTAGAAAATAGTATTTCAATTAAACTAAAATAAGATAATGATAATGGAAGATTATTAAATTTAGTTTTAATTTTTTAAATTAAAAAATATACATTAATTTTATTATAAATTTATTTTTTTATTTTAAAAATGTTAAGATAAGGGTTTACAAATCATCATAATTAGGTAGATAATTATTGTAAGAAATATTTTGAAATTATGATTTACTGTGGATGTAATAAAAAATTGCTTTTCATCTACAACTCTATTGCAATTTTTTTAACTTAACATTTTAAAAAGTATTTAACTTCTCGTTGTGTTATAATTTTTATTTTAGGAATGCTGAGTTTACTTTTTATGCTAGTCAAAACATTATCTTTTTTATCTATTCCATTTTTTTCAATTATAGTCGATCATTTCTCTATAATTATTTTGCTTTTTCTTTATTTTTATTTTTTAATTATAATACAATTCCCCTCTCACTATTCTAAAAGCAGTAACATATTTCTCTATTTCCTAATATTTACTTCAAGATATGTTACTTTTTAGCACCTTTTTTCAAGCTCCTTATGGTTTTGATTGGAGTTTAAAGTAATCTTAAGAAGTATTAATTTGTTTATTTTGCGATTGTAGATTATGTATTCAGTCATAACTAAGTTCTCAATGTGAAAATAATATTTTTTAAGTTTTAAGAGAGCCATGTTCTCAAAAGAGAATGACTCATTTTTATAAGAAAAATGTGATAAAATGCATCGCTTTATTTTTGAAATTATAAATTATAAAAAAAATTATAAATTATAAAAAAACTTTCAAATTTATTTTAGCTTTTCCAATATTAGAGAGAGTTTGGATTCTTGAGTGGTAACTTTCTTTTATGAAGTTAAGCATCATAACCCATCATGGGATGTATAGAAGAATCTTAAATTTTTATTAATTGAACCAACCTATGTAGATGAATAATAATTAACCTAGAATTACTGATGATTTTATGTCAGCTTTCAATGAATAATAGAAAAAAAAAAAATTTAAAAAATTAATAATATAGTAAATTAATACAAATAATAATAAAATTAATCTAATTTAAAAAGGATTATAATACAGTAAATTAATAATAAGGTTAATTTAATAATAACAACACTCGGGATAATTTATTAAAGATTAAAAATGAAGCTCAATATAGTATTATAAAAATTTAATCTAGTATTAATGTTATATAGTACTAAATCATTTTTATTAATTAATAAAGTAGATTATTAATAAAAGTAAATAATAACGTTAATTAATAAAGATAAGTGATAAGGTAAACTAATTAATTATTAATAATAAAGTTAATTAATGTAACATTTATTTTTGAAAGAGTTAACAAAACAACAAAGTATATTATACAATAACAATTGAAATGTAAATGTAAGTGGTCATACATCCTAGTAATTATCATTAATTCATTATTTGTTAAGTTTTATAAGAATGTCGAATAAGAATTAATTGTACAAATATATATTTTTTAAAATTAAATAAATATTCAAAATTTTATTATTTTATTTTTATTTTTATTTTTAAAACTAATTATATATTTTAAATTATATAATTTAATACAAATTTAACATACTTAAATTTGCTGTAAAATATTTTATTTTAATTTAATAAATTAAAATTTATTTTATATTATTAATAAAGTTATTTTAAATTAAGTTTATAAAAATCAATCAAAATATATTGAGGATTGAATATAGAAAATGGGAAAAAAATATTACACTTTTAATTAATATATTTTCTATTTATAATATTTATGAATTAATTTTATTTTAATTATAATAGTAATATTTTAAAATATTTTTAGTAACCATGAAATATCAAAATTTATCTCCAAAATAGTTATTCATTTTCTATACTTTTAATTAAATTGATTAATTAAAAAAAATTAGTACATGAACTTGTGTCATATAAACATGAGTTATAGTTTCTTTGGGCATATGGTATTTGTAAATTATAATATTGATCAATGATCTTGGAACAAAGCCTATTTACAAGTAGGGGTGATTATTTATGGTAAAATAAAGGTGAATTATTGTGGTTAAGAATCTTGTTAGATGTTTTTTTAAAAGTATATGTGTTTAGTTCATATATTATTCTTTTAATAATAATAATAAAGTTATACTTTAGTTTATGTTTATGGCTTTTTTAGTCTTTTCAATATGAGACGTATAATGAGATAAGTGTTTTAATACCTATCAACATTTACCCGTCATTTAATTTATATGACCATGTTAGTATTAACACAATCGCTTAATCCTTGCTAAAAAATATAAATATACTTCCAACACTAAAACTACATAAATTCAAATTCAAACTTAAAAAAATGCTTCTAACACTGCAATTGTGAAAAAAAGTAAAATTAAAATTAAAATCTAAAAAATGAATTCTGAAAAAATACCTTAAAAGAGTTTTAGAAAAATAAAAAAATCATTAATTTTAAGCTTAAGATGAAGTTAAATATCAATTTGAAATATTAAATATCATTTTGGTATATTTTTTTTTGTAAGCTTAGTAAGACTACATCTTTATCATGTCCAACTTCTCACCTTGGAAGAAATATCATTTTGATATATTAAATATCCTTATTTATAAAATAAATTATATATATCTATAAAATTATTTCACTATTACAATTTTAAAAAGTACATTCTACTTTTCTAAATTTAAATTTATAGAAAATTATACTTCTCTAATTTCCTAAAAATATAACAAATTTGCCCTTTAAAAAAATACAATCCACTTTTCTAAAATTAAATTTATAAAAATAATATAACTCTATATAAAAATTAACCCTCGACATTTCTAAAAATGTAACAAGTAAATACATGTTAGTGAATACACGTGGTTAAGTAAATGCAGGTAAATACACGTGTTTAAATATTAAACCAATTAAGACTGTATTCATAATCATTTATATTTACATATATCTAATTGAAGTCTTCAACAAATTTGAAAAGATCATTGCAAAGTTGAGGGAGTTTTTAGTCCCTGCCTTCGGTATAGCAAGGACTATAGCGTTCGCAACAGCATTGACTCGCTATTAACTCGAGTTGACCAGAGCATCTAACTGACGTTTTTGGCTTTTATCCAAACTTTTATTTTCGACCTTTAATGTTTTTTTAGAGTTTATCTAAACTTTTATATTGGAGGTCTTATTGCCGGGTTGTTGAATATCCAGGGACTAACAAAAGCTTTAACCAGTCTGGATTTACTTGCTATTTGGCTTTGTGAATTTTAAGCAAAGTTTGGTTCCCACCGCAAAGGTAGCCACCTGCCATCTTTGGTTGCCACTGCACAACCAACAACTCTAGCCACTTGCCTTTGACGCTTTGCGCCCTTCACCTCATGAAAATAGAACCGCCATAAATATAGCTATCAGAAAGTAGGCGCTTCATGAATATAGTTATCAGAAAGTAGGTGCTTCACCTCTGTGTGCAGAACCCCCATGAAAATACCAGCAACCAACATTGACACTTTGTGCCCTTCACCTCTGTGTGTAGGACCGCCATGAATATAGTTATCAGAAACACTACCATGCTTGCCTGCTCGCAGTAGGCGCCTCACCTTTGTGTGCAAAACCGCCATGAAAATCCCAGCAACCATCATTGAAGCTTTGCTGCCATGCTTGGTTTCTCGCAGCATATGCCTAGAAGAAGCAATGGATTTAGTGTTCAAAGCAAGCTAAAGGGTGTTCAGAGAAAAAGCAGAAACAAACAAAAATCAACACACTGAAAGGTATTTTCAAATTCCAAATTTCAGCAATTATTCAATCTACTGTAAAATAGTTACAGTAAAAATAGAACAAAAACAGAAATACAAACCTTGTTTGTGTTCGGAATGGGCTGGGGAGGCAATCTCCTCAAAAGAAGATATAACCATATATGGATATCTATCCAGCCCAAAAGTAGAGTCCCCATCAATGTATATCCCGTGGAGGATGCCTCAAGCTGTCCGCCCTTGAAGTAAGTCTGCCCAGTTCACCTACTTCTACTACAGCAGCACATTGAACAACTCGCATAATGATTAGGTAGAATTTCCTTTTCTCGCCCTGTATCTATCTATAAGGAAGGTGCCGCCATACATAGTAGAAAATGCCTCAAATAACCTAGCCTAGGGTTTACGGAAAAGCACTGAATTACCTACCTCTACTTACTGATTCATTGAACCATACATCCAAGATCAAAAAGAAATAGAAATAGATCTCACATCGATCAAGCAAAGTCCAAGAATGAAATGGGTCTGACATGCGAGAATGACTCCTTGATTGATAAGGTAAGTTTGAGAATGACTCCTTGATTTCTTAAGTTACCAAGGCTGGAAGCTTATAGCCCTTCCAGGCTTGTTGGATAAAATCCTCATTTTACCAGAAGAATAACATCCCTGGCTACTATGGCGAGAATGTCAGCGCATGAAACAATTTTAGGGAAAATGGACTCGATCTTTGTCTTGGCATCGTCTATAACGTAGAAGGCGCGGAGTGAAACGTTGGGCGGTCTATCTTTCTCTGCTTCGTTGTTTCGATTAGAGTCTAGCAGCACCGATGCGTCACAACCCTGCAATGTTTAAGATACAATTATTCAGATCAAGATGACATGATGAGTAATATTCCAACACAAAAAGAATGAATAAGTGGGCTATTAGGAATTATTATAAGAAGAATTACTCGAATGAAGCAGTGCATGCGTAGAATGCGAGCAGGGATTTTGGGGTCGAAGTGGGTAGCGTTGCGTATGGTATCTCTTATCACACTCTCTGCGCTTGGGCACGTCTTCTTGTAGTAGTCTTTGCTAAGACCTATGCTACTACTTGTCAATGCAGCTGCATCGGCCATTGATAATGACGAGGTGATGCAGAATAATATGTAGACAATTGTCATCATCACAATTCCAACACCCTGCATTAATTTTCTTTTGCACTAACTATATCGAAAGTGAATATTGATATTCAAGTCCACGATGAAGCAACAGTACTGTTCTCCACACACAACGTCTGTACTTTTAAAAAGTACTAATATCCTGGTATAAATATATAGATATGAGCTTCTTTCTTTGTCTTGTCGCATTATAAGTGGCCAAACAACCCAAACCTGCAACATTCTCAACCATTTTTTCATAGTAACTCTTCCTTGATGCCAATACAGTGGCCAAACAACCGAAACTTGCAACACTATCGATCGTTTCTCAACCGTTTTTTCATAATAATTCCTCCATTTTTCTGTAGCAAACAATCCAAACTTGCAACATTCTCAATAGTTTTTGCATAGTTATTACTCCTGCATTTTTTTTTTGTAGAATACAACATCCTCAATCATTTTTGCATAGTAACTCCTGCATTTTTCTGTTGCAGGCCATAGCAAAGAAGCCATAAATTCTTAGGCACAGACACGTTTCACCATAACATACCAGGTGGTAAGGAAGCAAACACCCAGGCAATGGCGTAGACGCTTTAACCATGTGTAGGTGGATGACATGCAATGAGTGTGTTAATACATACGAATAAGTGGCAGAGACTTTTTTGATGCATTGTTATATGATTGTTGTTCTGTACAGGTGTATCCCTTTTTGTATCATACAACACGTGTTGTTCTGACCTCATCTTGCATTTCTCTCATACCAGAAATCGGTTTAGGTGGGTGGTGCATGTGAAGAGAATGTGTCATGTTATATGATTGTCTGGCAAGAGCTTTAGAGAATTATAATTTGTGCGTCGGTGTCATATATGGGATGCCCGACTAATAAATTACCCGTTCTTTAAAATGTTACAAAAGTAAAATTTTATTGATTTATTTTAATATGTAAATTATTTGTTTTATATTGAATATAAATGTATTGATGAGATGGCCAGTGACATATGAATCTATGAGCATCAACTTTTTGTAATTTATGAGGACGACAACCAGTAAAGCTGCAGATGGTATAAAATGTCGGCGTGTTTATTTTTTTGAAATCTCCCACCTGAAATTGAATAAGCATACCTGAAATTGATTATGTACTCTAGTTGCAAAAATTCTATATTTAGAACGATGTATTTCAACATAGTTGGGAAATTTTAATCTTGTTCTTGTGGTGGGAAATGTTTTTTTAATGTTGAGTAATTACTTTATTGAGAATCAATTAATACAGAGAATCAATTATGTGTATTAATGATTATACTATATTTATGGATTAACTGTTTATTTAACTTAAGTAACATTAAGGGTAAATTACATGAATTACTAACCACAAAGTATAGTAAAAATACAAAAAGTTTATTAATACTTCTCATTTTTAGTCCAACACCTAGAAAAAAAAATTGTCTCAGCCAATCAATATGTAGCAAACCCTCGTTTTCATAAAAGAGCTTGAGAAGATTTTCTTTTTTTTTTCTCATATGCATTCTTTTAATATGAGAGCTTGAGAAGAATTATTTTTTTGCCTCAAATGCATTCTGTGTCTGAACTAAAACTGATTTTTTTAGATTGACTAATTTTATTTTCAACTCACCATTATTCCTTTGAAATTAATGAAAGACCCATGGGAGGACTTTTGGTGATGTAAAATTGTTGCAGCCAACTCTGGAACGTAATATCCTACAGTCATGCTCCAATAATGGTAGTTAACACTCTCACACAAATATTAATATTTCTCTCTGCATCTAATCAGTCAGAATATCACAGTTTTCAGAAGATTTCAGGACAAGTAAAAAAGAAAGACTATCACACTTTTGAGACATATTTGACGAAGTCCGTTTAATAAAAGGAAAGACCAGAAATATACCATCCTTGGAAAAACAAAGGTTTGAACGGATTCTTGGAAGAGGGATCTTGAAGCGCATGGCGTCGGAGGCAACGATGGAGGCAGCCACAAGAGAGTCGAGGGCGAACTCCTGGGAAGACGCGGTGACCATAACTTCAAACGCCAAGGAGAAAGTAGAAATTGGAAAGAAGGCTCTTGCCTTAGAAACTTAAATTTGGAACATCGAGTTGGGCTACATTCTACAACCTGGAAGCTGTTATTGGATCAATGGCCTAGAGGGCTAACAACTAGAATTTGTCAGCCCCGGCAGGGACTACCACTACGATAGTGGCTCCCTTGTTTAATAATGGAGAAAATGGAGCTTCGTACATAAACCTGATAAATTAAACAAACCGTTGTGAATTCCAGACATTCGTCACTCAATCGTATGATAAGAAAAAATAAGTGAAAGATATATAAATAGGAGAGATATGTGATTGTTACATGTACAAGAAAAAATAAGTGAAAGATCTATAAATAGGAGATATATGATTGTTACATGTATAAAATTATCCAATGTAAGAAACAACTTGCTATTCACACCAATATCAAGGTATCATAATGATGTCATTTCTCACTGTAGAAAGGCTTACATACAAACCCAGAATTGCAACTGTACAAGACAATACAAACCCAGAACTGAACTGCAACTGTACAAGACAAAACCACTGTATAAACTGAATGTTACCAAATCTAATATTGAATAAATTCAATTGTCCATTCAAAGAAGGTGCCAGTTCCCCACCATCGCTTCAATTTTCGACGGAGAAGCTTCCTTCCAGAAGCGTCGTGCCCTGAGGGACTGTTATTCCTCGCATACCGTCCCTACTAATAATTAATCATTAGTCTGCATGGGAATCTCCTGTGAATTGAGAGAGAGCGAGGAGGCCCCTTTGTTTCTCTTGCATTAAAAATTACCGTACTTGTATCACCATTAGCATGCATTCTACTTCTTGTATTAGAAACATGCATTCTACTTCCTGTATTAGAGTTGTAGTTATTGAGGTACAATGGACAATGCGTTCTGTGCAATTCTCCTTACCTGTGAATCAATCTCCTCAACTGACCAGCTGAGCCACAGACTTGGTATTTTTCTCTGAAGCGAGATGTGGTCCCCAACCATGCAGAAAATAATTGCTTCCAACCTGCGACTCCACAGATCGGAAGCCTATGAAGGCGTGAGATCCGCGGCTTGAGGTACTCTACGGCCAAGATCAATGGCGTGTCATTGCAAACAACTTTTGTAGGATGGTGGCCATAAGGGAACGCGGCCTTTTCCAAAAATTGAAAATTTCACTATCCCGCTATCAATTTGAAAATGGAAGACTATATGGATATGTATGGTGAGTGGTATTGATTCTGGCGACGGACACAGACGTGGAAACTGAGACGGAAACGGAGGTTGATAAAAGGTAAAATGCGAACTTCGTAGTATCCAAAACGCAGAATACTCCTTTTCCCGGTTGACAGAAAACAAGATAGTGGGGCAGGGCGCTGTCACATCTGCCGGGATTTTGGAAATTGAAATGATAATAATGATGTTGTTGAAGTAAATAGTTGTGATGTCAAAATAAATGATTGGGAATTTCGTTCTTGGTTTGATTCATCTCCAACCCTCAATACTGAACAACTAGATCTCCCATAATACATCAGTTTACCTGTGTATTCCATTTTACATGTTTGTTTCTACTATCATTCTCGCTTTGACGTTTCCGTATAACTGTGTACTCAACCTATATATACCGGTTGCTATCAAAATACGGTATACCGGTTGCTATCAAAATACGGTATCTCGTTTATGGTTTCGAGGAAGAAATAAAATAATTTAAAATGTTAAATATAAATCATTTGACTCGTTTTCTTTTAACCACTTAAATAAATAAGTTAAGATAGTAATTTTTAAAGAAGAATATTTGCAATTAAAAATTAAATTCCCATAGATTTTTAATAGCTAAAAATAATTAATAATGTAAATTATTAATTTATTAATAAATTAATGATGTGAAAGAAAATCCCTTAAACCATTTTTTTAGTTTTTTTTTTCTTTTATATTTTATGTTTTAAAAATTTAAAGTTTTTTTCAACCAAATGGTTATGATACTATGTTTTTTTCAACTAAACAATTATGAGAGTAGTATATGAAGGTATACATATTCTATCTTTTTAGTTTTGAACATGTGGAAAAAACACATGCTTTTAACCATGAGGCCAACTCAAATTTTATATATATAACTTAATATTAGCGGACTAATAATGTATATATAAATATCATTTAAATATTTTTGACAATCACATTAGTGGAAAAGTAAAGGATTATATTTACTTATAAATATTTTTATGACACAACATCATCATCATTATCATATTATATATATATATATATATATATATATATATATATATATATATATAACATAAAATGTGAATATGAATATCATTTAAATATTATTTTTACTTAAACTTATTTTAGATGCGATTTGTAATATTGTTATAAGGATATTCATGTTAAATTTAAAGTTAATAATATAAATAATAATATAATATTTATTAATATTCATTTTAATTAAAATGTTTTTATATTAATTTTATATATATAAAAAGTTTAAAAGTGTTTTTGTAAGTTGGTGAGAACACATATTCATCATGTCCTCATCATCTCATATATATATATATAGTCCTCATCATCTCATATATATATATATATATATATATATACACAACATAAAATGTGAATATGGATATCATTTAAATATTATTTTTACTTAACTTATTTTAGATGTGATTTGTAATATTTTTATAAGGATATTCATGTTAAATTTAAAGTTAATAATATAAATAATAATTTAATATTTGTTAATATTCATTTTAATTAAAATATTTTTATATTAATTTTATATATAGAAAAAGTTGAAAGTGTTTATATATATATATATATATATATATATATATATATATATATATATATATATATAACATAAAATGTGAATATGGATATCATTTAAATATTATTTTTACTTAACTTATTTTAGATGTGATTTGTAATATTTTTATAAGGATATTCATGTTAAATTTAAAGTTAATAATATAAATAATAATTTAATATTTGTTAATATTCATTTTAATTAAAATATTTGTATATTAATTTTATATATAGAAAAAGTTGAAAGTGTTTTTTTGTAAGTTTGGTGAGAACACATATTCATCATGTTAAATATATTACTTTAATCAGAACAGGGAATTAAACCCGTGACTTCACATCAAGGAGTCTCTTAGTCTATCTGTAACATACCCCGGTAACCTCACATGAAAATGTAAGGAGTTAGAATTTTTTACACAAATTACCCACAAGTAATTATCCAAATCACTATTCCACATTCCTCATTAACCATTAGATAGAATGTTCATTAGTACATAAAGTAACTTTAGTAGAGGAATAGTAAGTTGCATAACCATTAACAACCACTCTTGTAGTATATTAACATAAACTGTATGATGTAACCTTGCATCCATTTCATGATTCCTTTAACCACATTAATTAATCACATACTTGACATTATCAACATCACATTATGCAAGGAATCAACATCATCAAATTGACATAATAAACAATCACATCATTGAACACCAATATACACTACAAACCTTGTAGGGTGAAAACAAACAAACGTTTAATTTTATTATTAAACGCTCGTGAAAGTGTTCACCCCTCTTAATGGCTTATAAGGGGGTCCATCCCTTAACCATTTTTATAAAATATTACAATGAAATATTATTAAAATACAACATACCTAGCTAAAAGCTATTACAATCATCATGAAAACATTTACCCACAAATCACCACTCTCTATATCCTTGTGGCATGATTGTTCCATCAGGGACACTCATGCAACTCGTAACAAACAAACGTTTAATTTTATTATTAAACACTCGTGAAGGTGTTCACCCCTCTTAATGGCTTATAAGGGGGTCCATCCCTTAACCATTTTTATAAAATATTACAATGAAATATTATTAAAATACAACATACCTAGCTAAAAGCTATTACAATCATCATGAAAACATTTACCCACAAATCACCACTCTCTATATCCTTGTGGCATGATTGTTCCATCAGTGGACAATCATGCAACTCGTATTCATCAGCATGGACCATTAGTTCTTTATCTACCACAATGTTAAACAAAATGTATTTTGCACAAATCACCAACCTTAATGGTCATTGTTGTCATCAACAAGCTTTGATATCATGATTAGATAAAACATTAATCAACCAATAATCGGTCTCTAAAAACAATCATTTAACATCTATTCATGTGCATACATGAGACATAAATATAATATCACAACATGCTTCTTCTAACAACACTACACATGCATTAACTGTAAGCAAATAATTATCAAGCATGTCAATATAATTACCATAGTATTATGATCATTCTCGCACCAACACACCTTCATGTCAATAAATTACCACATTGCTATGATCATTCTCATACCAACACATGTTCATATCCAAAGGAAACCACTGTAACCATTCATTTTATTTAAAGGATACCATCAACTTATCTTTCTTTTTCATGCATGTAATTAGATAAAAACTTATTCAAAGAGAGCTAGCCCCTTAGCTTCTTCTTTGTGCATGTGACTAAGTAATCTTTCCAATACAATATATATTATTATAATACATAAAATTACATGTCCCTTCCTAAGGGAAAGCTAACATGATCCACAAGATTATCATGCATGTAAATGCAAGTCCCTTTTTGAAAAGCATCTTCCCCAAAATAAAGCTATTTAAAAAATCTATTGTATGCACAAAACATGCATTGCTATGAAAGAAAACTACTGTGTTAGTCATTATTTCTTGCATGTGGATATATGTATTTTACAAAGGAAAGCTAGCACAAAGGCATGCATTGCTATGAAACAAAATTAATGTGTTAGTCATTATTTCTTGCGTGTGGATATATGTATTTTACAAAGGAAAGCTAGTGCATTTATTGCAAGTAATTACTTGTTTTCCTTTCCACGATCTAACATAATACTTATTCTTTTCTGCACACATATCCATGTTTCTCTTTAAAAGATATAACACAATAGTTCTACAAATTTATGTTTCCCTTTAAAAGATGTAACGCAATAGTTTCATTTCATGCATGTAGTCAACTATTGTTTATATGCTTTTGCATATGTCTTCTTTTCAAATAAAATAATTGTTTATTTGTGCAAATAACACATAGTCATTTTCAAAAACACAACATAGTTTCTCTATTTTTTATGTACAAAGTTCTCATGCATTTGTTTTCAAAAAAGTATCATAACAAAGCTCTCATGGATTTTTTTTCAAGAAAGTATCATAATCAACCTTTGTTTTGGGCATAATAACTAAGATAATAATAATGTTAACCCTTTATGCATTAAACCGTGCAATTAACTCAAGCTATCCAATATACAACACACTCTTGCAAAGAAATGAAAACAATTGACTTATCTTTCACGGACAAGAAAAACATATTCTTTCCAAAGACTTATATTATCTCTGTGCATTTGATCTATGCGTAGGTTATTATATTTTCTCATAATTAAGTATTCTTTTTTCAAAAGAACTCTCTTACACATGAGAATATATGGAAATATTTTCCATGTATTTATTAAATAACTAAACTTTACCAACTCCATGGAAATATTTTACCATGACTAAGCACAAAACCATTGTGTTCTTTTCAAGAACACCACAAGATTTATTTATTCTAATTAACATAAAGGTCATAGTTACTTATATTTTCTTCAGCAAAGACTTGTGCCTTATAGACACATAAAGTAGTTATTAAAACTACACATTTCAAAAGAAAATCTCACTTTCCATAAAAAATAATCTAATTAAATTTTCTCTTTTAATTTTCACTAAGCAATTTTCATTCAAGAAATAATATGATTTCATTATCTTTTATAAAAAAATATTCTTGAAACGTTTGGTTAATTGTCTTTTATATGAAATACCCTTTAAATATTTCGAGAATGGTAATATATAAGACCATGCCTTTGAAATTATGACTAATCTCTCACTCGTTGTCTGCACGGAGACTTGCAACATCCTTCTACGAAACTTCCCACTGTAATTGCAATGTCTTCGGGCCATTCACCTCACCAACTGTAACTCTCATCTTACCATGACATCCAAAAATATGTAATGCAATTTTTTTGTAATTCTCGTCTTACCACGAAATCCAAAAATAAATAAATATATAATGCAATGTTTCTTTTCTAGCTCAATGACTAATATTATAATTCATAGTTCACCCAACACCCAAAAAATAAATACTAAGCCTACGGCTCTATCAATAAGCAGTAAGATACTATTACTATAACTCTATCCTTGAACAAATGAGCCATTACAGGTCAATAAGATGCAATGCAGGTAGTAGGGACGGAGGCAAGTTAATGGCCTATCGCCATAACATAACCACAACGGAGGCAAGTTAATGGCCTATCACCATAACATAACCACACTGTCTCTTTCTTCAGACCATCCACCAACATGAAAAAAATAAAATGTATCATCATAAAAAAATAGGTCTCTCTTTTGTTTGATTGAATATGATAAAAATAGAAATTGCACCAAATGTTGCAAAGGAAACGCTGTAAGGCATAAATTTGAGAAGAATCATACCATATAAAATATCTTTGAAAATAAAACTTAGTAAACAAAATGCCATTCAAGCTAGAAGATAAAGAGAAATCACTTATCTTTCCAACATAGATTGGCTCTTAATAAAGAGAAATCACTTACCTTTCCAACATATAGATTGTCTCTTAATCTTCAAAGATGGTATTTCAAGTTCCAATAGCAAATATTTAATAGATTTTGAAAAAAATAAAGTAGTAGATCACATTAGATAAGCTGAATAAAATAACATTAATTTATGAAAAATATGATAGGTGAAAATATGATGGCTATCTTTCCAAATCTAATTTTTCATCAAATTAGATGAAAATGAGCTAGACATCAACTCGCAAGTATTTATAACTTTTGGTGTAAAATTTGCAACTTTGATGGGAAATTTTAGTGCAGTGCAATTGATGATGTTCAACAAAATATTTAGTATTTTTCATTGCCCCCTCAACTATTCAGGGTGGTGGCCAAAATTCTAATCTATATTATAACTTTTTCTCTATATCATAGATTTATATTAACAATTAGAACAGACCATTGCAAGAGTTTACATGGTGAAAAACCTTCCACTTGGTTGAAAACATTGATTATTCATACAATCCAATAAGCCAATCTATATCATAGATTTATATTGACAATTAGAACAAGCCATTGCAAGAGTTTACATGGTGAAACCTCCTACATGGTTGAAGACATTGATTATTCATACAATCCAATAAGCCAATCTATATCATAGATTTATATTGACAATTAGAACAAGCCATTGCAAGAGTTTACATGGTGAAAAACCTCCTACATAGTTGAAGACATTGATTATTCATCCAATCAATGAACCAACGTTAAAGAAAATTATTCTCATTAAAAAGAAAATTGTTATTATATTTTTTCAATTAAAAATATTTTTTAGGTTATTGTATTTCTATTTATATTAAAAATATTTCTAACCAATCTCTTTTTAACTACTTAATATATGCTAAAATCCCTAAATACATTGATATCCAGTGAAATTCTTATTATTTTAATTAAATATATTTTAGCTTATTTAATTTTTTATTTTTAAATTATTTATCAAACAAATTATTTTATTATATTTTTCTAATTAAATATATTTTTAGATTATTGTATTTCTATTTATATTAATAAATATATTTTAGATTATTTTATTTTTATTTATATTAAAAAATATAAATTTAAAATCTATAGAGATTAACCCAACATCAGGCATAGTTTTTTATTTATTTATGTGAATTTTTTTCGAGAGATAGCTTTATGTGAACTTAATATATAAGAAGTTCAATATGTGTATATATGTGAATGGAATCATTCTTCACCTAAAATATAATTCAAATTAACTATTACTCCAAAGAATGGAATCATTTCTTCACCTAAAAAATAATCCAAATTAACCATTACTCCAAAGATTTAATAATTTCAAAAAATAATCCAAATTAACCATTACTCCAAAGATTTAATAATTTCATATTCCTTTTGACAAAAATCAACACAATGCGTCACTTTTCAATTAGTTTTACTAATAATTCCATATTCCTTTCGACAAAAATCAACACAATGTGTCACTTTTCAATTACTTTCACTGTGACTTCGAATGTGTCACTTTTCAGTTACTTTCACTGTGACTTCGAATAGGTTCATCTTTCATCTTTGGCATTGCTAGACTAAAAATATGCATTTGGCTAAACTGTTCCTATCATAAATTGAATTGAAATATTATTGATTTATTAATTTTAAAAATTTAAATTTAAATAGATAATATCCAAATATTTTATATTATTGGTTATATATTAAATAATTTTTAATACATAATTAAATATAAATATATATTTATAGATAAATTAAATAATTATTTTAATAAATAATTATAAAATATTATAATAAAATAAAAAATATATTTTAACATAATTATAAATCATAATTTTGATCTACATAAATCATAAAATTTAAACAATATGTTCACTATTATTTTAAATAAATTTTCTTATATTTTAATTTTCAATTAATATTATCATAAAATTAATTTTCAATTTGAGAATAAAAGTTTTTCTGATGAATATTAGTATAAACTAGAGTGTGACTTCTTGGAAGAGCACTTATATTAGTGTAAACTATAGTGTGACTTCTTGGAAGAGCACTTGGGATCCGAGTCCAGTGCCCTACGATCTTCATTTAATTTAAAATGGATTAAATAATTAACCTAATAAATAATTATGAAATATTATAATAAATTGAAAATTATATTTTAATATAATTATAAATCTGATTTTTGATCTACATAAATCATAAATTTTAAATAAAATGTTCGTTATTATTTTAAATTTTAAATAAAATGTTCGCTATTATTTTTGTAAGTTGTCTTACTATATATTGCATGACATAGATATTAAATTGAAAATTAAATGTTATATTTTAATTTTCAATTTCAGAATAATATTACCATAATTTTAATTTTCAATTTGAGAATAAAAGTTCCTAGGATGAAGGTCAATCTAAAACAGAGAGTGACTTCCTAGAAAATCATTTGGGATCCAAGTCTAGGGCTCTACGATCTTCAGATGGATGCAAACATAATTGATCAATTCATTCTAGTGTGGGAAATAACTTTCAATCAAGTTCCAATCTACAATGAACAAACAACTGTATAAGAAACATCTTTATTATTTCACAAATGAAATGGCCACTTTAGCAAATCCGTCGATCCAGTATCCAGCCACACTTTTTCCCCTAGCACCCTGGCAAAAAAATTGTGTGGATAGAAACAAATTATTTTATAAACAGTTCAAAAACGCAGAGAATACATGCAAAGCATTTACTCTAACAGTAAGAACGTATCTATGAGAATCTATCTTCAAAATCCTGAAAATGTCACGCAATTTTCTCATTACACATCGCCAAATTTATCGAATTAACTAAACCCGCAAGGTAAACAGGGGCTCCTGCTCCCACCCATTCGGCATGTCGACCTTCAAAGACTGGGTGATTCTGCAACGGGAAACTCCAACCCTGCCTTGCTGCTTCGCGAGGTGGAATTCTTCTTCGCCTTGTTGCAGGTTTCTGGAAGGTATGTGGCTCTTTCCTCCACCGTCTCCTCCTCTTCTCTTCCACACGATTGGCGGCCGCCACAGCTTTGGTTAAGTGCAGACCTTCTTTCCAATTCTTAGCAACATCTCTCCGATGGCGGCTTTTACCCTCTATATCATCATAACTTGGTGGAAGAAAAATTCTTAGGGTTTAGTAAGTTAGTTATTAGGTAGTTAATTGTGTAAATGAAGGAGGTTGTGGATCTAATGGCCTAAAACATTTCAATCATTTAGCGTTTGATCTCATGGTGGAGACAAGGACACCCTGGGAACATGGGAGTTGTTTTCAAAAGAAAGCGCCTTACGACGTAAAGAACTTAAGACATTTCCATAATAAAAAATATTTAATATATAAAAATTATAAAAAATATTTAATATATAAAAATACTATATCAAAAGAAAGAAGAGAAAAAGATGTTTAATATGCCCCTTGTATTATCCATAACATATGGAAATATTAGCGTAATTTGATAAAGTCATTCATTTTGAATGCTACATAAAAAATATATATAAGCTAGAGATAGAATAGAGAATATTTGATATAATAATTTGTATATATGAAAAATAAAAATTTCCAATAATTAAAATAGAATTAACATATCTAAATAAAAATTATCAATAACAAAAATATTTTAATATTTATTTTAAATAAAATTATTTTTAATTTAAAATAATTTTTTACACTTTAAAATAATTAAAAATAAAATATTTTCTAATTAAAACAATTTATTAATATATTTTATATATTTAAAAATAGCTTAAAAATAATAATAATAAAATTATTAATAATTTAATAATATATTACTAAATATAATAAAGGTAAACGGACACGTGGTAATCTATTTATATTTAAGGGGGAGAAAATTTTAAAACAGCCATATTTGAAAATATTTATTTTTTCAAAATATTTTATTAGAATTGAAATCAAAATGGAGAAAATTCAAAAACAACCATATTTGAAAATATTTATTTTTTCAAAATATATTTATTAGAATTGAAATCAAAATGAATCATGTATAGCTTCACATTACTCGAATAGTATGAAGTCTCGTTTCGCTTGTGAAATGATAAACATCAACATCTTCGTCACCCAATATCAACTTAAACATTTTCATCACCCACATCATTTCCACGAACATTTTCATCACCCACATCATTTCCTCGTGGATTTTGAAAATAGCTTTAACCATACGAGAGGAAATCGTGCTGCAAGCAATCCTCAAACCTTTCCTCTATTGTTTGCTTCATATTCATATATTGTCTACTTGTTGATGCACCATGTGTCTCTTACATACATGTGTTTTTTTTGTTTGTATGAGAAATAAATTTCGAATTTGATTATTGTTTAGTTATTTTATAGAATATGATGCCTCAGGTTTAAAATGGTTATTGTAATTGACTATATAAATTTTGGGATATTTAAATAATCAAATTAGCAATTTGCTTAACCTATTTAATTTATGAAATATACCACCTACGTTAAGATGACCGTCATCATAAAGGTCCAAGAGCTTCAAGAGTTATTTTTTGTTCGACCCCTTCAAGTTGACTTTGCTAACACCGCTATTAATCTTAGTTAACACCGCTAATAATCTTAGCGTGAACACATTTTCTTATTAAAAACGCTATTTAGTGCAATTATCATATCATATATTACATCTCTTCATATTTAAATTAATTGATTGGTGCGCCACACATTGATATATTTTTGCTCTTGGAAGCGTACAAATATTGGTTTTATAGTATGCTTGCATGTTACCAATCATATCTGAAATTTTTTTAAATATGAGTAATTGTTCGCACTTAACCATGGAAGTCTTGGCTATCCGGTACGCCTGCATGTTACCCATCGCATCTAAATTTTAATTTGAAGTGTAGCACTTCAATATTTCAGATGGTCGTGTAATGTAACACTTTTGGTAAAAGCTGTAAATGTTTTGTTTGAAAGTAAATGGTTTGGTAAAATTATGAGAAAATGTAAATGTTTTGTTTTATATAAATTATAAAACATAAATGTTATTTTTATGTAATTGAATTTATTTTTATAAATAATATTTTTATGTAATTGAATTTATTTTTATAAATAATATAAGTTATGGATAGTCATAAAATTACGTGAAAAAGTGTTAAAAGAGAGTTTCATTTACCATACATGTAAGATAGTAATTCTTCTTTTTAGAGATAAATAATTTCAATGGGGAAAAGGAAGCCAAGAGGGTGAGAGGAAAGAAAACCTAAGGCGAACTTGGAGACTTGTGTAATATCCCTAAATAACTCGGTGAAAACTAGACAGTAAGTAGTAATTCTTTTAAAAAGATTACGAATTAGTTTAAAAACTAATTCCTGTTATTCATAAAACTAATTATGGAGAATATTTTGGCGAATTGTGCGTGGAACCCATTCGTCCTCTACACGGGTAATAACTGATTCTTGATAACTGATTTGGGGATGAATTTTCCGAATATTGGAGATCCGGATGCTGGAAAGGGGGGAGCTTATTTCGATATCTCGGAAAAGCACGTTTGCTTCATGGTGTGAGGGAAAACTGTACACATAATCACTCGAATTGGGACAGAAGGTTTAACAGCGAGGTAGCCGGATAAGGATCAGATGGCAGAAAGAAAAGAAAAAGGTCATGCTATGTTTGGTTAGGATCAGATGGCATATGATGAGGAAAGGAATTTTCCTGTGTACGCTACGTCTGGTTAGGACCAGATAGCGATTACTGGCGGGGCCAGCGAAATTGCAGTCGAGAGGATCTGCAAGTGCTTGGGGGTGGAAGATCGCGAAGAATCTTCCTACGGATGGGTGGATTGACAAGCATTACAAGTAGGTTTGCAGATAAGCAGGTATGGCTTATAATGCATACATCTATTGAAATATTTCTTGTATTGTTCTGTACTGAGAAAATAAAACTAGTTGAAAGACAGCCGACTATACTTCTTTAACAGAAAACAAGAAAAGAACATTTACTTCTGTATTATAGAAAGAGATTGAAACAACATGCATTCTGTAGGAAAGAGTATTAAGATTCCACATGAAAAACTTGCATTCCTCATCCGAAATAAAAATAGAAACAGAAGTAACAGGTTAATCATTTCGGTGACAGCAAGAATTCATCAACAGGGAATGATACTATAAAACCCTATATTTATATTCAAGTATCGAAGTAAAGAACTAGAAAATCTGTGTGCACAGTTAAACGAAAAAGAAATGTCTATGCGTTCTTTGCTAAAGGACTGTATATACATATAAAATCATGATATATACCCGTGAGGCGAACCTGGTATGTCTCGCCGACCAACTGAATCCGTAAATAAGCTGTGTGCTTTTTCATAAAACAGTGCTGATATATATATTGAACCCCGGTCAAGTGAACCGCGAGAAAAACACAGAGAAGGTTAACAAAACCGGACCACACCGTAACAATTCCAGATAATCATATAGCTGTGATGCGCAAACGGACTAAATAGATTTACACATTCACTGTTAACAACACAACAAATAAGTATGGAGGCCGAGGAAAGAGCATGGTAACCGGGGTTACATGCACCCTCAGCCAGATTTAACCAGCAAACCACGCTTTGGTGAGCCCCTCTAGCCGAAGCCGAAGCTTGTGCTCAGCCAGCAGAGGCACCAAAGTCGGAATCTTGTGACAAATATATTCATCGTTTTAAAACTGAAAGAAAACAATAGATACTCTGTAAAAGATATATATATTATTAAACATCAAACATTAAGCCTGTAACCAAGCCAGTTCTGAGAAGGCGATTAACCAGAAAGAAATATGACGAGTAGAGCTGAACCTACGGGGGTACCCGTGATACAAATACTATATTTCAATAAGTTTAGTCAAAACCAAACCCTCTCAGCTCGGAGTCACAGTATAATAAATAATTATTGTCTGCGTTCAAAAAGAACCAGTACATAAACTAAAACGACGAGTTACATTTGAAAGCGAATCATGACTAAACAGACAAACTCATGATGAAGTGCCTCCTAACAGAGGAGCCCGTCTAAGCAAGGGCAAAAAAGAAAACCGACTGCCATCAGGGGAGACCCTGAGCTTGTGCAGGGACAAACTCGAGAAGTTATGTCCGGCATCCCTGCCAAGGGGATAAAAGAATTCAGCCACTGCTTGATAAGTCCAGCATACGAAGTCGTAGTAGCTATCGAATCTTACCTGGCAATAGGCTATCCGGCGGAATGGGAAATCCCTCGTTCTTGACGGAGTAACGGCGAAACACCTGTGTGGGACATCAGCCGAGTTAATAAATGGAGAACCCTGGTGTAAAACAGTAAAAGACGGTAATGGAAAAGAAAAACATTAATACCAGCAGAAGCAGGTCTGGTGTCGTTAATCAAAGTGGCCGATAACTTCAAATTGTGGAGAGAGGCCGAGTAGAAAAGCAATCGTTGCATACCTGAGACCAAAGGGCGGTATCGCTGGATACTGGAGGAGTGTCGAACAGAGCCAAGCCTTGCAGAGCTGTGGCGACACAGAGACACAATGAAATGAGGAAACTAAAGCCATCCAAAAGAAGAGACATGCATATAAATAGATCTAATATCTTACCGTTTCGTGGCACATCCATAACCCTTGATCTGCATTAAACCTCTGATCGCCGTTCGATAACCGGTGAGTCTCGGTGAAAAACTCAGGTGGGAAATGGCAAGCCCAAGGTGTCAGGCCGTAAGTACTTGGAGCACCAGGGCGCACATGGCGGTTTGCCATCTGCCGTCTATTCATCCAAATGGATGACGTTGATTTCTCTAGCTGGAGCAAGACCAAAGCCGGACATATGCTCACAATCCCAGAAATATCGGGATATGGAAAAACCTGAACTCTATAGCTGTTCCCATAAATACACCTTACGAATGACAGTGCCAACTGTGCGTTGGTCAGCTCTCGTATTACCACCACAGCACATATGTTTGTATAGTTAGTCAACAAATGTGTATACCCGCGGACTTTGCAAAGTGGTGTATGTTGTTTATATTTCATTATGTCCGTTGCATAAATGGGAATATGTGTTAAGAGTAAATGTTAGGATTAACTGCGTAATTATATATATGTAAATGTTGATATAGATTACACATGTAAACGCTAATGTAGCATGCATATAGAGTAACACAAGGAAGTTAATGTTACCATATAAAAAAAAATTATGCACCGTATGGGAGTGTGACAATTTGGTATCAGAGCTAAAGGTTGCAGCACTGGCGCCTTTGGGAATTGGTAAGCGGAAAGGATATTGAGGTACGCCATCAGTAGGCATTAACTCAGGTATGAGTTTAATCATTCACATATTGATTTACATAGTACACTATTTTTGGCATGATATGTGTGATTCATATTTATAACTGCTTTGAGTAGTAAGTAGTAAAGTTGTTGCATAACTACATTCATAACATTGGATTCCTGATGAGGGAAAAAGACATTAGAAGAACCCCCTTAGATATTGAAAACATGCAATGAGTCAAGCAGCGAGACTTGATTGTCATAACTAACTTTTGATTCAGTCTTGTCATGAATGCATGAAGACAATTGGTAGTTGAGATTGGTTAGTGTTGTATGACTAACCCATAGAACTTATATGCATTAATTGAATTGGACTTAAAATTATTACAATTCGAAAATAAGTGAAGGTTGACTGATGTCACATGCATGGAATGTGTGTATAAAGATTCTTACTCTCTTTGTGCTATAGTTCCAGTTGTTTATGAGAAGAGTTCTTGATTTTATTCACCATGAGAATGCATGATGAATAGTATATGCTTATGTCTTAATAGATTTAATGATGATTACCCTCTAATTAAGTGAAATCCATTAGCATGGTATGTGTTTATGTTAATCATTACTTGTTGGGAGATAAAAACCATTGGAGCCTCGATTTAACGATGGTTGAATTTATCTCTACTATGGGAATGATGGATTTCTTATGCATGTTGCATTCCAGGGTGAAGTTAATTGTAGAGGCATGTTCAGTGGGTAACATTTCTAGGACCCATTCATGGTATAATTACATGCGATAATTATTCATAAATAGACTACCTGTGTTAATACAGTTGTCAGTAAACTCTAATTACCTTCCCCAACTATAGATGCTTCCAAAGGAAAAGAAGCAAGGAGAAGGAAGAAGACCGTGCTGTAAGGACAGACGGAGATGGGAAAAAGAATCACTAAATCTGGTGATGACCAGATAGCGCTCGATGTGCATGTGAGTATTCCCTTGACCATGCTTAAGGAGTTGGAAAATGATAACTATAGTGTGTTGATGTTAATGATTTTCGTAATGTCTCCTTGAACTCATTACTCTGAAATGGTCACATAGTAGTGTTATGATAGTTGTTGCATCTAGCACCAAGTGGTAGCTCTGGTGCATGTGTGACACTTAGGAGATTATGCTTCTAATTGCATAAGTAGAGCAATTGCTTCCGGTAAGGGTGGTTTAATTTGTTAGTTATGCATATTGAACCAAGGAAAAGATAGGTAACTCTATTCTTTATAGAAAATAATCAGTGGCGTTTTACTAAACAGTTGGAAATATCATGGGGTTGATTTCTACAGTAAAGATTGATTGTTTATATGTTTTCTTGGTAGAGAAAATATGATAATACTTGCAGTAAAAGAATTGGTTATTTTATATGTTTTCTTAGTAAAGAGAATAGGTAGTTCCTCCTAGTAAGACTACATGTGAGTCTTGTGAGAGAAATGTTTGTCTCTTGTTGTTTTTCTTGGAATAAAATCCTTGCTAAATATAGCCAAAGTATCTTCTTGAGAAAAGAAGATGAGGCATATCAACGCCCTGAGGACATAGCATGAAGGATGGCCAAGTTTTCTTGAATTAAAATATGTATTATATGTATTTTTATTTGATAAAAGTTTCTTGGAAAATATATATATGCTAATTGCATTATGATACTAGTTAGTTTCTAAGTTCTAGTGAAATGATTATGCATTACATGCATGATAAAGATAGCTAAAGATGTGCTTCTAGGCACATAGATATTCACTTCTAACTTTTTGAAGAAAGAGTATATTATATGTATATACATAAATATAGTCTCATCCTAAGAGTATGCATACTTCATGTATGAAGATGCAGGATTTTATGAGAATTTTCTTGAAAATAATAATCTCTTGGAGAGATTGTCTTGTTGGATGAGCTGTGTCGATTGCTTGATTTTGATGCATAAAGAATAAGTAAACCTTGTTTTTGTATCATGATTTTTATGCCTGAAGATAGATATCTTTAATAATTTCTTGAAAGGGAATCTTGAGAAACCCTCACATCGGAAGATAGAAGAATGAGGTTAAAATGACTTCCTTTAAGAAAGAGGTATGTAGTTGGTTGTATGAGATGATGGTAGTATTCTAGTGAAAGGCTTATATGATAAGCAATGGTATGCACAAAGATAGTCATTATGACATAGAGTTATGATCTTTGTATGTTAGAGATTATGTTTAGTTACATTAACAATGCATGACCCAAGCTAGCCATAGTAAACGTAAGATAATACTCCATTAATGATGATTCGGATTAAGACAACAGACTATGGCAAAATTGGAAATGTTTAAATTATTAGCTCAACTGTTGTTGACATTTATACCTTGATGAATATTTGCATATGCTTTTATACATGACAATATTGTATGCATGAACATTCTTGGAAATGGAATACGTGTTAACTGATGCATATTTATAACTAATGTTGCTGATGGGATTAAGTAGTGGTAGCTTAATGGCAACAAGAAAACTCATCACGTAAATTGCTGCAATGTGAATTGCAATCATAAATGAGAAAGAATGATGTTATATGATATGCATGAATTATGTTATTTGGAAATTTGCATGCATACAACGTGTATGATAGATATGTTTCCATCAATCTAGATGTTGTGGACCCATGATGAGGGATAAGTGTAAATGCATGGTATACATGCATGTTTATTTTGTTAATGATAATGATTATATGGTTCATTGTGTAAATTACTTTGAGAAAAAGTAATAAAAGAGAAATTTAACATGCCGGACAGTTGCGGATAATTGGGTTGATGACAGTTACCTGCCCGGAGGGGTTGATGGTACTTGTCTGCCCGGATTGTGAAAGGCTGGAATGCCTTGGGTTGATGACAGTTACCTGCCCGGAGGGGTTGATGGTACTTGTCTGCCCGGATTGTGAAAGGCTGGAATGCCTTGGGTTGATGACAGTTACCTGCCCGGAGGGGTTGATGGTACTTGTCTGCCCAGATTGTGAAAGGCTGGAATGCCTTGGGTTGATGACAGTTACCTACCGGAGGGGTTGATGGTACTTGTCTACCCAGATTTACTCTCCCTGGAATTCTTGAGCTGGTTGGCCAGTGGAATTCCATGTTAGACCTGGTAAGGTCTCTATCAAAGAAACTGTCTGGATGTGAAAATGACTCGGTTTGGTTGTGGAAACCAGTTCCCATGGGTTGGGAATTCTTTAGTCTATTGTGATTTTCATGGCTAAAGGAAAATTAACTAATCAGTTGTATGTGAAGTTAAAAATAAATTCTATATATAGTTGTGTGAAATGTGTTATGCACATTCAAAAGAAATGAGTTTAATGTTCAATAAGGAGTTATTGGAAAATTTAATTCCTTTATTGTATTACTAATTTTGTGAACATCTTAGTGGGAACTAAGACAGTTTTTGCTTGATGCAGTGATTGACTGTTTTGATGATTAGAGAGCTAGGTGCTCTTTTGGTACTTTTAGTAGTACTCAATGGATGCCTTTAGTGAGAATTCGCTCAGTGTGCATGTGAGCAGTGATTTATCATTTGATGATTAGTGTTAGTGCTCTTTAAGTACTTGTAAAAGTACTGTGATTTAGAAATCATCTAGCATCGCACAATTGAATTGATAATCGAAAATATTTCAATTGACTCAAAATATAGTGGCTAATGCAATTGAATTTGTTAGTCATATATTACAGGAATTACTTACCATGGAGGGTTGAAGAGTTGTCCAACCACTATTAAAATGCTTACATGAAAGTATTCATGATTTCCAAGAATAGATGGTAAGTAATGGTAAGTTGACACAGAGAATTGATTATTAGGAATGAATAAGGGCCAAATGGTGGCGATTAGAAGTTGCATATTTTTGCAACTATTGATGCTTATAACTAATGATATTTCTTATGACTATATCATTACTATTTTGTTTGTCGTCTTTTCTTGGAATGGAATCGTTGCTTT
This sequence comes from Pinus tabuliformis, assembly GCA_031772625.1. Taxonomy (NCBI): domain Eukaryota; kingdom Viridiplantae; phylum Streptophyta; class Pinopsida; order Pinales; family Pinaceae; genus Pinus; species Pinus tabuliformis. Next base: position 322,408,154 of record CM062814.1, on the reverse strand, counting down.
CAAAGAGAAAGGATCACATTTTGTGTGGTTTAGATGGTAACACCATGAGTAAAGTCTAAAGTTCCAATGAAAGATGAACACCGAGGACGGTGTTCCTGTTAAGGTGGGAAGTATGTAATATCCCTAAATAACTCGGTGAAAACTAGACAGTAAGTAGTAATTCTTTTAAAAAGATTACGAATTAGTTTAAAAACTAATTCCTGTTATTCATAAAACTAATTATGGAGAATATTTTGGCGAATTGTGGGTGGAACCCATTCGTCCTCTGCACGGGTAATAACTGATTCTTGATAACTGAATTGGGGATGAATTTTCCGAATATTGGAGATCCGGATGCTGGAAAGGGGGGAGCTTATTTCGATATATGGGAAAAGCACGTTTGCTTCATGGTGTGAGGGAAAACTGTACACATAATCACTCGAATTGGGACAGAAGGTTTAACAGCGAGGTAGCCGAATAAGGATCAGATGGCAGAAAGAAAAGAAAAAGGTCATGCTATGTTTGGTTAGGATCAGATGGCATATGATGAGGAAAGGAATTTTCCTGTGTACGCTACGTCGGGTTAGGACCAGATAGCGATTACTGGCGGGGCCAGCGAAATTGCAGTCGAGAGGATCTGCAAGTGCTTGGGGGTGGAAGATCAAAGAAGAATCTTCCTACAGACGGGTGGATTGACAAGCATTACAAGTAGGTTTGCGGATAAGCAGGTATGGCTTATAATGCATACATCTATTGAAATATTTCTTGTATTGTTCTGTACTGAGAAAATAAAACTAGTTGAAAGACAGCCGACTATACTTCTTTAACAGAAAACAAGAAAAGAACATTTACTTCTATATTATAGAAAGAGATTGAAACAACAAGCATTCTGTAGGAAAAAGTATTAAGATTCCACATGAAAACTTGCATTCCTCATCCGAAATAAAAATAGCAACAGAAGTAACAGGTTAATCATTTCGGTGACAGCAAGAATTCATCAACAGGGAATGATACTATAAAACCCTATATTTGTATTCAAGTATCGAAGTAAAGAACTAGAAAATCTGTGTGCACAGTTAAACGAAAAAGAAATGTCTATGCGTTCTTTGCTAAAGGACTGTATATACATATAAAATCACGATATTTACCCGTGAGGCGAACCTGGTATGTCTCGCCGACCATCTGAATCCGTAAATAAGCTGTGTGCTTTTTCATAAAATAGTGCTGATATATATACTGAACCCCGGTCAAGTGAACCGCGAGAAAAACACAGAGAAGGTTAACAAAACCGGACCACACCGTAACAATTCCAGATAATCATATAGCTGTGATGCGCAAACGGACTAAATAGATTTACACATTCACTGTTAACAACACAACAAATAAGTATGGAGGCCGAGGAAAGAGCATGGTAACCGGGATTACATGCACCCTCAGCCAGATTTAACCAGCGAACCACGCTTTGGTGAGCCCCTCTAGTCGAAGCCGAAGCTTGTGCTCAGCCAGCAGAGGCACCAAAGTCGGAATCTTGTGACAAATATATTCATCGTTTTAAAACTGAAAGAAAACAATAGATACTTTGTAAAAGATATATATATTATTAAACATCAAACATTAAGCCTGTAACCAAGCCCATTCTGAGAAGGCGATTAACCAGAAGGAAATATGACGAGTAGAGCTGAACCTACGGGGGTCACCCGTGATACAAATATTATATCTCAATAAGTTTAGTCAAAACCAAACCCTCTCAGCTCGGAGTCACAGTAAATAAATAATTATTGTCTGCGTTCAAAAAACCAGTACATAAACTAAAACGACGAGTTACATTTGAAAGCGAATCATGACTAAACAGACAAACTCATGATGAAGTGCCTCCTAACAGAGGAGCCCGTCTAAGCAAGGGAAAAAAATAACCGACTGCCATCAGGGGAGACCCTGAGCTTGTGCAGGGGACAAACTCGAGAAGTTATGTCCGGCATCCCTGCCAAGGGGATAAAAGAATTCAGCCACTGCTTGATAAGTCCAGCATACGAAGTCGTAGTAGCTATCGAATCTTACCCGGCAATAGGCTATCCGGCGGAATGGGAAATCCCTCGTTCCTGACAGAGTAACGGAGAAACACCTGTGTGGGACATCAGCCGAGTTAATAAATGGAGAACCCTGGTGTAAAACAGTAAAAGACGGTAATGGAAAAGAAAAACATTAATACCAGCAGAAGCAGGTCTGGTGTCGTTAATCAAAGTGGCCGATAACTTCAAATTGTGGAGAGAGGCCGAGTAGAAAAGCAATCGTTGCATACCTGAGACCAAAGGGCGGTATCGCTGGATACTGAAGGAGTGTCAAACAGAGCCAAGCCTTGCAGAGCTGTGGCGACACAGAGACACAATGAAATGAGGAAACTAAAGCCATCCGAAAGAAGAGACATGCATATAAATAGTTCTAATATCTTACCGTTTCGTGGCACGTCCATAACCCTTGATCTGTATTAAGCCTCTGATCGCCGTTCGATAGCCGGTGAGTCTCGGTGAAAAACTCAGGCGGGAAATGGCAAGCCCGAGGTGTCAGGCCGTAGGTACTTGGAGCACCAGGGCGCACATGGCGGTTTGCCATCTGCCGTCTATTCATCCAAATGGACGACGTTGATTTCTCCAGCTGGAACAAGACCAAAGCCGGACATATGCTCACAATCCCAGAAATCTCGGGATATGGAAAACCTGAACTCTATAGCTGTTACCATAAATACACCTTACGAATGACAGTGCCAACTGTGCGTTGGTCAGCTCTCGTATTACCACCACAGCACATATGTTTGGATAGTTAGTCAACAAATGTATATACCCGCGGATTTTGCAAAGTGGTGTATGTTGTTTATATTTCATTATGTCCGTTGCATAAATGGGAATATGTGTTAAGAATAAATGTTAGGATTAACTGCGTAATTATATATATGTGAATGTTGATATAGATTACACATGTAAACGCTAATGTAGCATGCATATAGAGTAACACAAGGAAGTTAATGTTACCATATAAAAAAAATTTATGCACCGTATGGGAGTGTGACAACTTGATACCTAGCTAAAGGAGGTCCAAGAGAAGAGTTGAAGCTTCAAGCTTCAGAGACTTGGTACCTAATTGAAGGAGGTCCAAGAGAGGAGTTGAAATGTCAACCTTCAGAACCTGAAATAGGACACTATTGAAGCTTGGCATGAGACTGTTACAAGGGTATCCTTCAGCTGGTGAGTGGCTAGTGGGATCCTTAAGATAGACTTATGACTCTGAGTTCTTGGGCTAGACTAAAAAAGTCTTGATGCCTCTGGACAAACTTGAGTGGGTCTCTGTCAAATAATTGTTGTTCTGGGAAGAAACTGGCTCATGGGAGTCATATTGTGTAGACACAGTACTCATCAGTTGGGTGGAACACTCTTTTCTCTGGTGATTTGTGGATCTTCCACATGGTTGAGGAACATGTATGTGTTATTATATGTTTTGGTGCATAGTGTTTCTTCCCTATGTATTAATGATTTTCTGGTTGTACTAAATCTTGTTTTTCAGCTAACTGTAATTACATAAATTCTCTTTATGATTGTAAGAACTGAAAGAAAATACTTAGGTTATTTCTGGGCCAAGCTAGGTAACCAACAGCCAAGAAAACAACCTTGGGTTCAATAGGAGACAACTAAAAATCATCTGGGAAGTTCTAAGGACTGGTTCCTTGTAGAATCGATAAGACCTTAAAAAAAACTATAAATATTTTGGTACTATAGAGAACAGTTCCATGTAGAGAGCAGTTGTAGTTGCATCTGCTAAAACCTTCTAGATAAACAATGGTTATGAAGCCTACTGCAAACGCAAAGTTCCTTAGAGTGGTACCGAAACTGTAAAGAAAAAAGGAAAAAGAGGCCAAAATAAGTTGGTAACCTTAACTGTAGTTTACCATACGGCCACGATAACTACAAAACAAGAATCCGGTGACAACAAAATCTAAAATTATGATACAACTATAGGATTTGCGACGACTTTCGTCTATTAAGGCCTCACTACCTTACGAGAATAATCTTAAATACATTAATACAACGAGAATAGTGATAGTAATGCTTAATACTATATATGGTGTGCTTGGGTTCATGAGGTTTAGTCGATTAATAGTCCAACATTTCATTTCTTACTATAAAGATGAAGCTTGAGAAAAAAAATCAAGAAGCAAGACCTTGTGGATTACACAACACACATTTTGAAGGGTGTTTGATGATAGAAGATGTAGGGACTTTAATCTTGTAATCAGTAAAGCATTCATGTATAATCATATAAAATGATGGTTGCTCCAGAAATTAGTAACATGATGTTACAATGTGATTAATTTTCAATTTATATATGACTCACGTGTATAAGTAAACCACTGGGAATGGGTTGATCCCCGTAGGTATTTAAGTACATCCAATGCAATTATACTAGCTAGTGCAAATTTCATGATTAATTTAAAATAAATTCCAAACTAATAAATGATTTCTCACTAAAAATAAAATAAAAAGGGGAGCCACAAAGAGAATGGTTACCATAAGAGAGCAACTAACACAAACCATTAGCATAAAGGATTCTAATAGTTAAGTGATTGTGAGCGATAGTAGAATGGATAGGAAAGATACCTTCTCTAGCACCAACCAAATAGAGATAAGTTGTGACCGATATGATGGAAGGGAATTAGCCTCAGAAGTAATAAGTAAACAATATATTGGAACCTTTAAGTTGGAAGGAGTGTGGTAATTGTATCTGGGTTATTTCCCAACACTAAAAAAATGTGAAAGAACATCAGAACAATGTCATTGTTATCTAGAAAAAAAACATATCCGCACCATATCATAATCTAAGTACAAGTAAGTAAGATCAAAAGTCGAAACATGAAAATTCACTAAGAAGTACAATGGCACTAAAACATGGGAAAGGAATATAGATAAATTTTAAAATTCTTTCCCTTTGTGTGGACATAGGGCTCAAGGATTTCATGAGTTGCAAACCTGCAATACTAATTCTACAAAGACTCGCTAAATGAACTATTTTATAGCCACCCCGAAATTGAGAAGACTAGGTGTGATTGAAATACAAGATGATAATATAATTTGATTAGTTTAAATGATTGATATCTAAGAGATTTGAGATAGGTTGATATAATAAGGAATAGAAGTAAATGCATGCTAAATTTTATTGGGCAATTTAGTAAAAATCCAAAAATAAAACTATATTAAGATCAAGTAATATAGTTGTAAATTATTGTGGAAACTCTTAATTAGGTCTTTACTTGTTTGATACAAGACATCATATATATATATATATATATATATATAGATATAGATATATATATATATATATATATATATATATATATATATATATATATATATATATATGAGGTACATTACAAGGTGTAGGCAACGCGCAAGTGATTAGAAAAGAACAAATAGTTGAGTAAGATAATGAAGTGCAGTCAAGTGATCTACTAGAATAAATTTATGATCACCATATCAAGATAACCAAACGTAGATGACATATTGAAGGTGAAGGGATTTTCCACACATCCTAATTAATAGTTGCAGAACAAAAGGACATAAACACCAAGATGAAGATCAAGAGGAACTCATAAGTGAGGCAGGTTTGCAAAGTACTCTTGTGAAACTTGGTGACTTCATTAATATTATCCTTTAAAATCCTAGTAGTATTGGGAAAGAACACACACACACACACACACACACACGATCACAAGCATGAATAGTGTGAAATGAATAGTTCATTCCATATTGAGCTAACATTGTTGTTGTTTTTGTTTCTTTCCAACAATCCCACTCACTTATAGGTTAAACGTATCAAAGTAACATACTAAATGAATGAAGTAAATTTAAAAAAAAATTCCAAGAACTAATATATATAGGGAAACACTATATTATACTAACATAGGAGTGTAGATGTAAAAAAAAAAAAGAAGGAAATTTCATGACCACGCATAGAAGTGAATTGCATACAAGTCTTATTTGTCACCTGTAATGCAACATGGCATAAGCCCAAAATTGACGGAATGCTAACTCTTGTTGTTACGATGGAAGAAGACAACAAGAAATCTAAGATGGACATAAAGGAAATACTTGGATAAGTAGACAACAACAAAAAAAAGAAGGAATTTGTATCGAACTTTACTTGAAGCACAATTAATGCATATCTAAAAACATAAGGACATAGCAATGCTACCTAGTATTATAACGTGCTAGCTATAATCAATCAATTCAAATAATATAAAAAAAGAGAGAGAACAATAAAAGGTTCTTGAGATATTCTTAACAGGTAAACAATCCATGAACTGGATTTTATAATAAATCCATGTGATGGAATCCATAGTACTTGACACAGTCATTGGCTATGTAAAAACGGTTAAGACTATTGTTGATAAGCTATAATAATGCCTCTTATTGAGTGTACGCTACTAACCTGTAGTGCGGTGAGGTATGTTGAAGACATTATTGAATACATAAGTAATAATTGGTGGTGTTTGTGATAACATTTGAAATGATTATATATGCATAGATGCTCCTTAAATAGTAATTGATGGAAAATAAGCCTTGATGATATTGAATGTAAGTCAAATAGGATGAAAAGCTTTTGTTTAGACTTCTATGTACTCTTTACTGAACAAAAAAAATCATGTTGTAAAATTGAGCGATCGCCCAGGTAAGTGTGGTAGAATCACTTCAACTTGGAGAGGCTACCTAGAAGATGAAGATAATATGTGCAATACATATTCTAGTCTATGTAGCATGCTAGGAAAACACCTAGGATGGTGTTTCACTCGAGCAGGGGAAGATGTAACACCCCTAAGTAAAAGTTGTAAATGCTTTGTTTTACCACAAATGACTTGGTAAAATTGTGGGCCACCTAATGGCCTAGGTGGATGATAAAACAAAAACGTTATTTTTGTGTAACTAAATTTATTTTTATAAATAATACAATCTATGGACATCCATAAAATCACGGGAAAGAGTGCTAAAAGAGAGTTTCATTTACTAGACAATTAAGATAGTTATTCCTCTCCTTGGAGATAAATAATCTTAGTGGGGACAAGGGAGCCAAGAGGGTGAGAGGGAAGAAAACCTGAGACGACCTTAGAGACTTGGTACCTAGCTGAAGAAGGTCCAAGAGATGAGTTGAAGCTTCAAGCTTCAGAACCTGAAACATGAGGTTGTAGAAGGTTTGCATGACACTGCCAGTAGGGTATACTTGAGTTGGTGGGTGGCCAGTGGGATCCTTTAGACAGAGTTGTGAGTCTGAGTTCTTGGGTTGGACTGGAAAAGTATCGATTCCTCTGGAAAAACTTAATTGGGTCTCTCTCAAATAGTTGTTCTGGGAGGAAACTGACTCAGGGGGATTCCTATTGTGCAGACACAATACTCATTTGTTGGGTGGAGCACTCTTTTCTCTGGTGATTTGTGGTTATTCTAGGGGATTGAGGTACATATAAGTCTTATTATATGTTTTGGTGCATAATGTTTCTTCCATGTGTATGAATGATTTTCTAGTTGTACTAAATCTTGTTTTTTTGCTAACAGTAATTACATAAATTCCCTTTATCATTGTAAGAAGTGAAAGAAAAGACCTAGGTTAGTTCTGGGTTGATTTTGATAACCAACATCCAGGAAAATAACCCTAGGTTCAATAGGAGACAACTGAAAATCATCTAGGAAGCTTTTAGTATTGGTTCCACATAGAATTGATAAGACCTTAAAAAAAACTCTAGATACTTCGGTATTGTAGAGAACAGTTGCATGTCGAGAGCAGTTGTAGTTTCATCTGATTAAACCTTTAAGACAAACGAAGGTTATGAAGCATATTGAAAATGCAGAGTTCCTTAGAGTGGTACCGACACTGTAAAGAAAAAAAGAAACAGATGACAAAATATGTTGGTAACCTTAACCCTACTTTACCATACGACCACGATAACTACAAAAAAGAATACTGTGACAACAAAATCTAAAATTATGATACAACTAGAGGGTTTGTGACGACTTTGGTCTATTAAGGCCTCACTACCTTACAAGAATAATCATAAATACATTATTATAAACAAGAATAGTGATATTAATGCTTAATACTATATATGGCGTGCTTGGCTTCATGAGGTTTAGTCGATGGATAGTCCAACATTTCATTTTCTTAGTATAAAGATGAAGTCTGAGCAAAAAATTCAAGAAGCAAGACCTTTGTGGATAACACAACACACATTTTGAAGGTTCTGTGATGATAAAATATGTAGGGACCTAAATCTTGTAATTAATAAAGCCTTCATGTATAATCATATAAAATGATGGTTGCTCCATAAATTAGTAATAGGTTGATACAATGTAATTAATTTTCAATTTATATATGAATCGTGTGTATAAATAAACCATTGGGAATGGGTTGTCCCCATAGAAAAGAAGAAAGGCTTGAGGTAGTTATCAAGTTGTCTTGTGGAGGAGAAAACTTACTTACGCTAGAGGTATAAGCAAGTTTTTGGGGCCAGGGTGGATGTTGTCTGTGTTCTACCACCATAAAAGACGTGATTACAGAGAACCATAGTCATCAATCCCATAGTGGAGATTGAAGCTCAGAACGCTAGTATGCTATTTAAAAAAATATATACACATATCGATAAACAAGATACGTGAGTATCTGAATTTTGTTTCCTATGTTTGTAAAGCTAAAGATAACCAGCTCCGAGACCCTGGTTAGCCCATAAGGCAGAGTCGTTTCCAACAACCTACTAGTAGTCCTAGGTCTCAATTTGTAAACATGATATAAAAAAAATTATTGTTAGCATAATAACAATTCTATAATGCAAAATGAACACTTAAAAAGAATCGAAAACTTTAATGCCTAATAAATCATACCTCCGGCCATTGATGCTGCTCACACTCTGACACCATACTTCTACTTCGCGTGTAGATATCTCTTTGTAAAAACCTTGAACGCTTAATGCTGAAGCTCCAATGGAAACTCCAAACGGATCAGCTGAAAGAAGCACTAGAATCAACGAAATACAAGAATTTTTCTGCGAGATTTATTAAAGAAGAAGGTGTAGGGAGTTGAAACAAATTATATATTAATCCATATAATATTCTAAAATGGAGTATCAAAAACCGAGGCCTTGCAAAGCTGTGTAAAGAAAAATGGTCTTCCTGTATGTCTTGATAGTTTGTTCCTTATTAAGAAAAAACAAAAATTAGATCTCTTCAGAATTACAAATAATGAAAGCATCGAAAGCACCAAAGAAATAATCACTCTGAACGTCAAACTCTTAAAACCCTTGCATAGCGCCGAATTAATTTAGCCTTTGCTCTAAGCTGTACATTATGAAGAGTCTTGATTTCTCCAAAATAGCCCAAAACTCTCATCCATGTGGCACTTCCAAGCTCTACTCACTCTAATTTGATGGTGTAAGGCTGAAGGGGATTAAGTTAGTGAGCTTGGGGACCAAACAGAAGTATTTATAGCCAAGCTTCCATCAAGCTTTTGTTGGCTATGTGTCAAGTGTTCCACATATCATGGTAGAGAATTGTAGAGGGAGTAATGGACCACTCCAAGAGCTCCTAACAAGAAATTAATTTAACTGCAGTTGATTTCCGTAATTTAAGGAAATAACTGCAGTTGGTTTCCAGAAATTACTACAGTTGGTTTCTAGAAATCGGCGGCCGTTGGGAGAGGGAGCTTAACATTCTCCCACTTGGTCCATACTTCCAATCTTAATGTCTCATCTTAAAACCCATTGAAAATCTGTATTAAGTAATAGATACATGAATCATGGCGATAAGTCCTCTAATGACGAGTATTATCTTCCATGTATTACTATGTATTTATTTCTATTAAAATTTATGTGGCAACAATTTCTTAATGAATAAACCTTATGTTTATTCTTGGTCCTACATAGATGAATTTTCTCAAATCAAATTAAGGTGCACATAAATATGAGAAAAACATCACAATAATTAAGAATTTCATTAAAATAACATTGTCCATACAATGAGAAACTACATAATGGAACCAAGTCCCATATTCATTACATGATCCTTGAATTTAAATGGTGGCATGCCCTTAGTCAAAGGATCAGTGATCATCAAATTAGTGTTGAGGTGCTCAATGACCACTTTCTTTTCTTGAACACTTTCCCTTATAGCTAAATACTTAATGTCGATGTGTTTATTTCGACTGCCACTTTTGTTGTTTTTAGCCATAAAAACAACAGTTGAATTGTCACAATATATTCTCAATGGCTTAGAGATAGAATCCATAATTCTAAGCCCAGAAATGAAAATCTTAAGCCATACACCATGTAAAGTAGCCTCAAAATAGGAGATGAACTCGACTTCCATAGTGGAAGTGGCAATCAAGGTCTACTTAGCACTCCTCCATGATACAGCTCCACCGGCCATCATAAAAATGTATCCTGATGTTGATTAGCGTGAATCAACACATTCAGCAAAGTCAGAATCTGAGTAGCCAATTACTTCCAAATTGTCTGTCCATCTTTACATAAGCATGTAGTTTTTGGTTCCTTGAAGGTACCTCATTACTTTCTTTGCAGCTCTCCAGTGGTCTAAACCTGGATCACTCTGATATCGTCCCAACATTCCCACAACAAATGCAATCTCAGGTCTTGTGCAGACCTAAGAATACATTAGGCTTCCGACAGCAGAAGCATATGGAATGTTCTTCATTTGTTCCCTTTCAAAGTTGTTCTTCGGGCATTGGTTCAAATTGAACCTATCACCCTTCACAATGGGAGCTACACTTGGTGAACAATCCTTCATCCGAAATCTATCTAAAATTTTATTAATATAGGTTTCCTGAGACAGACCGAAGATGCCTCGGAATCTGTCTCTATGGATCTTAGTGCCAATGACATAAGATGCCTCACCCATATCCTTCATATCGAAATTTTTAGAAAGGAATTGTTTCACCTCATGCAGTAAACCCTTATCATTGGTTGCTAGCAAAATGTCATCCACATATAAAATAAGAAAATAGATTTTACTCCCACTGACTTTCAGGTATATACATTAATCCATAATGTTTTCTACAAAATCGAATGAAGAAATTACATTATGGAATTTCAAATACCATTGGCGGGATGCTTGTTTTAAACCGTATAAGGATTTCTTGAGCTTGCAAACCAATTGCTCACAATCACTAGAGGGGAATCCTTCAGGTTGTTTCATGTAAACCTCCTCCTCTAGATCTCCATTGAGAAATGTCGTTTTTACATCCATTTGTTGCAACTCCAAGTCAAAATGGGCTACTAATGCCATAATAACGTGCAAGGAATCTTTCTTAGATACAGGAGAGAAAGTCTCCATGTAATCGATTCCTTCTTTCTAAGTGAATCCCTTAGCAACAAGTCTTGCCTTGTATCTCTCAATGTTGCCCAATGAGTCTTTCTTTGTCTTAAAGACCCATTTACATCCAATGGCTTTTGCACCATTAGGCAAGTCAAAAAGATCCCAGACTTTGTTACTCTTTATAGAATTAATCTCTTCCTTCATGGCATCGTACCATAATTATGATTCTTTGCGACTCATGGCTTGTGAAAAAGACTCGGGATCATTTTCGGCTCCAATGTTGTAGTCAAATTCTTGCTGATACACAACATAATCCTCAGGAATTGATGATCTATTTGGTCTAGTAGATCTTCTTAATGTTGTACCATCATATTCCTAAGAAGTATGTGGTTCAACTCGTTGTTCAAAAGTTCTTGGCAACTCTTGAACTACCTGATCTACTGGAATGTCATCAACAGCTTGTGGAACTTCTACAATTGGTTGTTCAACACCAATTTGTACTTAAGGGGTGCTATGAACAATAACCAATCTATCACTTGAGGTGGAAGGTTGAGATTCTGAATGATACTTCTCAGAAAATATGTTCCTGGTTTGATCGCTCCCACTGATCAAGTCATTTTCAAGAAACTTTGCATTTCTTCATTCCAAAATCCTAGTGCTGTGAGATGGACAATAAAATCTCTAACCTTTAGACCTTTTAGCATATACAATGAAATACCCACTAATGGTCCTTGGCTCCAGCTTCTTCTCTTGTGGATTATATATTCTTACTTTAGACGAGCATTCCCAAACGCGCATATGTCGCAAACTTGGTTTCCAACCTTTCCATAATTCAAATGGCGTTTTAGGAACAACCTTGGTTGGAACTCAGTTTAATATATAAACTGTCATCTTAAGTGCTTCAGTCCACAAGGATTTAGGAATATTGGAGCTGCTAAGCATACTCTGCACCATGTCCAATAATGTTCGGTTTCTTCTTTCTGCTACACCATTCTGGTCGGGTGAACCAAGCATGGTGTATTGGGCAACAATCCCATGCTCTTGAAGAAATTTTGCAAATGGCCCAAGTGCTTGTCCATCTTTTGTGTATCTACCATAATATTCTCCACCTCTATCTGATCTCACGATCTTAATTTGCTTGCCACATTGTTTCTCTACTTCAGCCTTAAAGATCTTAAAGGCATCTAATGCTTCGTTCTTTTTATGAAGCATGTAGAGATACATATATCATGAGTAATCATCTATAAAAGAGATGAAGTATCTCTGACCATGTGAGTCCATGTCTGGACTACATATATCAGTATGTATGATCTCTAATATGTCTGAACTCCTATTGGCACCTTTCTTTGACTTGTTGGTCTGCTTTCCTTTTATGCAGTCCACACAAGTCTCAAAATCAGTAAAATCCATAATATTAAGTACCCCTTCATTTACCAATCTTTTAATTCTTTCTATGGAGATATGACCTAAGCTCTGGTGCCATAATTTAGAGGATTCTTCATTAATAACACATCTTTTAGTGCCAGTGTGAACATGCATTGAATCATAAGTAACATTGTTTTGTAAATTAATGAAGTAAATACCATTAGACAAAATACCATTCCCAACACAATCAGATTTATAAAATAAACTAAAGGATGTTTTTGAAAAGTTAAAGGAATATCCAAAAGGTACAAGCCTTGAAACTAAAATCAAGTTTCTAGAAAAACTTGGAACATAAAAGGCCTTTTCTAATTCTAAAGTAAAGCCACTACTTAAAGTTAAATAGCATGTTCCTACAGCTTCCACATGCGAGCCCATCTTGTTTCCTGATAAGATGCTTTTCTCACTTCCCACTGGCTTCCTTAGGTTTTGCAAACTCTCCAAGGAATTCGAAATGTGAATTGTTGATCCAGAATCAATCCACCAGGTGTTAATATTGACATTAGCCATATTAGATTCATAACAAACAAACGAGATTGTATTACCTTTGCCCGCAAGCCATTTCTGAAATTAATGCAGTAAAGACCATTAGACAAAATACCATTCCCAACATAATCAGATTTATAAAATAAACTGAAGGATGTTTTTGAAAAGTTAAAGGAATATCCAAAAGGTGCAAGCCTTGAAACTAAAATCAAGTTTCTAGAAAAACTCGGAACATAAAAGGTCTTTTCTAATTCTAAAACAAAGCCACTACTTAAAGTTAAATAGCATGTTCCTACAGCTTCCACATGCGAGCCCATCTTGTTTCCTGATAAGATGCTTTTCTCACTTCCCACTGGCTTCCTTAGGTTTTGTAAACCTTGCAAGGAATTCGAAATGTGAATTATTGATCCAAAATCAATCCACCAGGTTTTAATATTGACATTAACCATATTAGATTCATAACAAACAAACGTGATTGGATCACCTTTGCCCGCAAGCCATTTCTGAAATTTGGTGCATTCCTTCTTCATGTGTCCCTTCTTTTTACAGAAGAAACACTTGAAATACTTCTTGATATTGGCTTGGGGAGGTACTTTACCTTTCCTTTTCCGATTGGCTTGAGATTTGCCCTTTCCTTGCATTGCCAGCATTGCACTTTCTCCCAGTTCCATCACCGGTCTCTCTTCCTCTTGAACACACATGGTCATGAGTTCTTTAATTGACCATTTATCCTTATGTGTGTTGTATGAGATTTTGAAGGGTCCGTATTGGTGCGGAAAGGTGTTCAGGATGTAGTGCACCAGGAAGGACTCCGATATTTCAACCTTGAGTTTCTTCAATTGAGCCACAGTGTCCTTCATTTGCATGATGTGCTCGTGCACACCTTTCACACTAGTGAGCCTTAGGGATGAGAAATTCATGATTAGGGTGCTTGTTAGTGCCTTGTATGAAGTGACGAATTGATCATCAATGGCTTTCAGCAAGTCTTAGACCTTTTCATGCTGATCAACAGAACCATGAATACCAGCTGAAATTTTAGTCTTAATGAACATCATGCTTAGGCGATTAGATCACTCCCATCGTTCATAAAGCGTGATGTCCATTGCAGTGTTGGTATTAGTGAGTGCTGGTGGTTCATCTTTCCTAATAGCATAGTCTATGTCCATCCACCCCACATGAAGGAGAACCCTCTCCTTCCAAACCTTACAGTTATCTCCCTTAAGTTCAAGGATATCGCAACGAATTTCAGAGAAATTTATAGATTGTACAACTACATAAAATTAAAGATCACATGCTTATGTTAAATTTGAGGCCTAAATAAAATTTCATGCTTTACCAATGTAAATCATGCTTAAAATTGAATCTAATGACATAAAATTTGCATGTGGGATAAATTTCCAATTCAAGCAGATTCAATTATTCTTTATGATAGAATTTATCAAATTATTCACCTAATTCATAATTCTAAAGGGTATATTATGATTATAATTCGATATAAATTCTATCTTAGATTTGAACTTTATGACAAAACTATTAATTCATAATTTCCATGGGATAAAATTTATTATATTTAGTATAATTAATTACAATTAATGTCTAAATATTCTTTATGTGATTCTAATCAATCATAATATATAATATTATTTAATTAGAGATGTTGTGGCTATTCTCTAATCAATTAAAATTATAAAAATTAGATGTTGTGGATCACTAGACATTATTTCTTTTATGCATAAAAATTAGCTTGAAATAAACTTAATATTCATGCATAACATTCAAAAATGGGTCTCGTAGACTCATCCAAAATAGCATGTTTTAATTTAAAACAGAAATAACAATTCATGCAAATTAAATACGAGCATTAATAAATTTAGCACAACAATTATCCAAAATGCATATAATTAAATAAATATTATGAGCATAAAAATTGAGCAAAGTTTAGATATATTTCCAAATAAATGCCTTAATTCAGAAAAATCTCAAAATATAACATTAGAATAATAGAGCATGTCTATAAACACCAAGGCAGAGATGCTCTGATACCAAATGTAAACCAAAATAACGATTCTATAATGCGGAATACACACTTAAAAAGAATAAAAAACTTTAATGCTCAATAAATCATACCTCCGGCCATTGATGCTGCTCACACTCTGACACTAGACTTCCCCTTCGCTTGAGGCAAATGTCTCTTTGAGAAAACCTCGAACACTCAATGTCGAAGCTCCAATGGAGACTCTAAACGGATCAACTGAACAAAGCACTAGAATCTGCGAAATACAAGAATTTTTCTGTGAGATTTATTAAAGCAGAAAGTGTAGCGAGCTAAAACAAATTATAAATTAATCCATATAATATTCTAAAATGGAGTAGTGGAAACCGAGGCCTTGCAGAGCTCTGTAAAGAAAAATGGCCTTCCGGTATTTCTTGACAGTTTGTTCCTTATTAAGAAAAATCAGAAATTAGATCTCTTCAGAATTACAAATAATGAAAGCATCAAAAGCACCAAAGACATAATCACTCTGAACGTCAAACTCTTAAAACCTTTGCGTAGCGCCGAATTAATTCAGCCTCTGCTCTAAGCGGTACATTATGAAGAGTCATGATTTCTCCAAAATAACCCAAAACTCTCATCCATGTGGCACTTCCAAGCTCTGCTCGCTCTGATTTGATGGTGTAAGGCTAAAGGGGATTGAGTCAGTGAGCTTGGGGACCAAACAAAGGTATTTATAGCCAAGCTTCCATCAAGCTTTTGTTGGCTATGTGTCAAGTGTTCCATAGATCATGGTAGAGAACTGTAGAGAGAGTAATGGACCACTCCAGGAGCTCCCAACAAGAAATTAATTTAACTGCAGTTGATTTCCGTAATTTAAGGAAATAACTGCATACTGCAGTTGGTTTCCAGAAATCGACGACTATTGGGAGAGAGAGCTTAAAAATTATTTGAAAACAAAAGATGCCAAGAAAACCTAGCATTTCAGCAATATAACTACATAAATGTTTTATGTATCATTCATATATATATAGATATACAACAAAAAACAAGTAAACTATCGTTTAACACATAATACAACCCAGTGATAAGTCTGGTGAAAAAAAGAGGAACCCTTTTATTACAATACCGAAGAGAAAATACACCAGAGATAAAGTTACCAAAAATTTAAATATGAACAGGTATATTGAATATCTTTAACTGTCAAAGAAATACTTTCAACCCTAGGCAATTACCTAGACAAAATTTTTGGCTCAGTAATCTTCTGCAACATCTCAATTAATCAACAAAAAATATACATTGTTTAGATAATCTTCGGCAAAATCACATAACCAATCTTTTGTCGACGCGTTTCCAACCAACCAGTGTGGTTCATCGTCAGGACAAGTTGAACCACACTGGTTGGTTGGAAACGCGTCGACAAAAGATTGGTTATGTGATTTTGCCGAAGATTATCTAAACAATGTTATGGATCACAGAAGTCTAAATTCCTTAAAAAATATACAATCAATAATTATAGAGGCATTATGCAGAGGGCGTATAGTCGTGGCACAAACAAACTTCATAAGAGAATTCACAACATTTGTGTCCAAAGTTAAGAATATGGCAATAGGGAGGACGACAGCAAAAGGCCGTTGAGACTGGAGTGTGAATGCATACAACAAACAGCTAGATAAGGGATGTAACTTAAGATCCCATCTTGTCCGATAATCAGAACCGTAAATATTGGGAAGGAATTGAATGAAACCCTTGTGAAACATGTATAACCATGGGTGTGCTCCAAACACCTGCAATACATTTTAAGGCATAGTGTCAAGAAGAACCTCGAGGTGAATCGTAATTTTGCTGAAATTACAACGCCGATAGTTTCCATCCAAGGTTTACTATCAGAGAATGAATTAGAAAAGCATTAAATGAGACAAAAGTTTACGTTGTAAAAAATATGACGATACAGAACCTGATAGCAAGGAGGATTTTGCCTCATAACTGTATATAGATATAGTAAAACATCTCATGAAGAGCTGTATTAAGCAAAATAAAAATAACAAGGGAAATATTAAGAACTAAATTTTCTAATCCAGGTGGGAAAATCAGGGTAAAAATAAAGAAAGCAAAAAATACGGTGTGGGAATGTTACATGTAATGTTACGCTTTCTCGCATCATATTATATTCGATAAATGGTTGATTTCAAACCTGGCGAGAAAGTATATATAGATAGATAATTAATTTTATTGCTTTGAGGTGAGGTTGAAAATAAAGGAATATTCACTTAAATTTGTCCATCTCCTTACATATTTAGATATAGATATTCTACCAAACGTGACCATTACATTTAAATTTTTAATTCTAAATGATTTTTTTTTAATTTACGTATTTGAAATCACATATAGAATGGAATTAAATGTATCATCTCTATATTAACAAATTTGGTGATCCCATTTTTATCTACATTTAATTTTTATTTCTTTTAAATAATTCTATGTTTGAATTAAATGTTTATCATGTATATATGGATGCGTTGAAGTAAATGATGATGTTCTCATAATTCAAACATATTTTTATAATAAATTTGAATATGTTATAAGGAAAAAAAACTCCGAAAGAAAAAGAATGAATTTTGTTGTTATTATTTAAATAGAAATTATGTATAAATACTTAATATATAATTTACATTTACATTTTTTTAATTATGAAAATCATTATATATTTGAAATCTTTTATGAGTGTTATGTATATTTTGATGAATGTTATATATATATATATATATATATAGATAGGACAACAAACTCGTTTAACTAAAAAATAGAGATATAAATAGTTATTTAAAAAATAGAAGTTTTTATTTATTTGCAACTTAAATAATTAGGTTGGTATTGTGAACTTATATTCAAAAATATCAACTCAACAAATATGTATGTTAGAGTTGTCACTTTTTGCTACAATGAACTCGAATTTAAAAGAACATGCCTAAGCTCTTAAAAGCACATGAATGTTCTTAAAACCACATGTACTCTTAAAAGAAAACAGACTCTTTTAACATTATGGGAACAATTTTAAAAATGCATATGCATTTTTATGACTATTCTATTGTTTGATGCCTCTAACCATTAGCAAGGGATATCAATGATATTCTAGGGTTTGAATATCATTTATGGGTACTAAGGTTTTTAACATGGTGAAGGAAAGAAACGTGGGTCTCAGATTATACATATTATTACTAAGAATTAAGGTCCCTAGACCAATAAATTGCACCACTGTACATTACATATTTAGAGCATCATTTCCTTCCAAGTAAGAATACATGCATTTTTATAATATTTTAAGCATTATTTGTTAGTCTCAAGGCCCTTGACATGGTCATGGAAGGAAAAATAATGATTGGATCATAAAGAAATCATTTTGGAAAAAAAAGCTATTAAAACCAACTTAAACCAACAAATAAGACCTCGCAAGGTTCTCCCCTCTTTCTATTAGGTTATTTCTCTCTCTCTCTCTCTCTCTCTCTCTCTCTCTCTCTATTTTACATTGTCATCCAATTTCTTCCCCTATCTCCCTCTTTCTCTCTTTCACCCGCTTTGCTTGTCTCCCCCTCTCCCTATCTCACCCTTCCCCACTATCCCCTTCTTGGAAGGGCTAGTTGAATGACTTGACTAGACCCTTTACATAAAAATAATTGACCAAACTCTCTAAGATATTTAAGTTGGTTTACTAATTAATCAAGCTAGGATTCCATGTTGGGCCAACCATTTAAGTAATTAAGGTAGTTGGTTGGATGTAACTATTGGGATTTTGGTATAATAAGATATATTATAAGGAATGTAGTCATGGTACTTGTGGATTAGTGAAAGAAACATTTTAACTAGCTTACCACGCATCTTGTTTCTTTGTTTTATATATGTCATATGTTACATGTCTCTCTTTTCTTAATATTTTCTCATTCTATAGATATGTACATAACAATTTATACATTTCCATAAATTACAACATTGATTTTGTTGCTAACAGTTTCTAAACCCAAGTCACCTTAATATGCACACATAAATGTTGTTCCTATAAGAGATTCAAGAATGGTGGCAGAGAAAAATTAATAAATTTGCAAGGAATTATGTCAGGAGAAAAAAATTATCTCTAGTTGAACCTAAATCTCAATTCTTATAGAGACACGTGAAATATTTAGTAGATCCATCCCCGTTGAATAGAAAAAGTACATTGACCAATTGTCTAATGCATCATCTAGTATCTGATTGAGATTGATGTAAAAAATTATCAATGAGGGGAGAACGAGAGAAAATGAGTGGGTCAAACAAATTACAAAAGACTACCTTAAAGATGAACCTCCATAAAAAGAAAGAAAAAAAATAAAAAAATTCAATTTCATACTAATTTTCACGATTTCTTTCTCTATTTGATACCTAATTTTCTACATAGATTTATTCATGACATGGCCATTGGACATATTGTGGTCTATCGAACCCACCACAGAGAACCAATCAACATAAGCGATGAAGAATGGGAGGAAAAGTGAAGAATTTGTTAAAAGCTTTTTGTCAAGATACTAGAGAAGTATGGGATTACTTCCTCAACAAATAAGTATGCACATGCCTTACATAATTTCCAACCAAGATTAAGTCATGGAAATTGTTGGGGAGATCACTATTTGCAACTGAGTCGTAAGATATAAATTCAACTAGAATCAAAGAGCTGGTATGAGAGGGAGCAACTCATTTACAAAGAGTAGAGAGCATATACTCAATAAGGAGTCTTAAAGGATAAAAAAAATGCTATAAACATTATTATAAAAAAACAACTAATATAATGGGAAAAGCATTATCAAGAAAGAGAAAATATGTTTAATGCAAGAAAAATGCATCGACCAACTCAACCTAGAAGCTTGAAGTAGTAAATCAGTGGTGCATGACACTCCCTTGAAGATGTCAAAGAAAACCTAGAGTGGACAGGCATATCCCCAATGGCTCTAGAGTGACGTGAAAGTCTCCAATTGTGTTTAAGCCCAAGGGAACAAGTTGATGTTATGGACGTCAATGGTTTAGGACCTAAATTATGTTAATCTCCTATGTTAAATACAAATAGTCCTATAATTCATGAATTCCTTAATTAAGGAATGAATATGGAATGAGAACCCTCCTTGACCTAGTATCACAAAGATAAAAAAATAAAGTTGAAGGATCATATCCTCACATAAATATTGATGACTAGCTAGACTAAGTCGAAAATGAGGAAGTTAGTAATATCCTTCTTCAAAAAAAACCCATTGATGAACCCCCTGCTAAATTTTTTGTCTGCATAAATAACTACTAATATTATAGACAACATTGATGAAGAGTCGTATTCTTTAGACAATTAGTTTATAGAGCACTTAGGTAAATCTGTCAAACAGACAAAATAATATTATTGACCATAAGTTTCAAAGTATAAAGAGAGAAAATACCACCTATAAATGAGAAACATATCGAAGTGAACATGGATATTGAGATTGACCAAACAACTGATCAAGTTAAGTTGATATAATAGTCAACCAACCATAATAATCAACCAATTAGTTTTTCACCACCCCATCAACCAACTAAAGCAAATAAGCCACTTGAATCCTCAAAAATAAGATTGGAGCTAAGTCATATCCCTCTCTATGAAGGATAAGATTATCCTAAAAGACATAGATTCATCTATGGAAAGTTATAGAAAGCATGTGGTATTGATGATGAAGATAAGAAAATTTCCTAGTTCATGAGAACCCTTAGAAAGAGAGCCCTCACTTGGTTAACCAATTTCACAAAAAATCAAGCTCGAACCAAATCCCAAATTAAAGATAGTTTCCTCACCTTCTTTAGCACCCAAGATGTTTGACATCTCTTTGTAAAAACAATCAAGTAGATCGAGAAAAATTCCAAAGAATTGGTTTGGGAGTGTGATAAAATATTTAAGGATCCAGTCAATCAAATTAATTACAATATAGACAAGAATATCCTAGTTCAATGGTATGCAACTATATTACTTCGAAAAATAAAAAGACCATTGTGAATGCATGTGATAAGCACATGTGAAGAAGCATTGAATAAATCTTTTCATATTGAGACCAATAATGACTTCCCGTTGGCTTCCTCATTAAAATAAAAATAAGAATAAAATTTCAAACGAAAGGAATACAAAAGACAATTGAAAATTTGTATATTCCTTTGAACAAGACATCCATCAAGTGAAACTCAACTTATATTCTAAAATCTACAAAATGTTGACTACAATCTAAAAAATGTAAAACTAAAGTGGTATGCAATATGTGAGGGTGAGACGTATCCCACTTAGCAATGTCAATTGAATATATAAACTAAACCAAATTACATACACTTTATCATAAACAATTGGGTGAGTAGTTGATCAACCCTAACATTCAAGGTGGAAGAGGCCTACCAAATTTATGGCTATCAAAATGGTGGAAGATGTCTAGGGGGAAGAGGATGTGTGATCCAAGTGGAAATTGGTGGATATCCACCTTTTCCATCAAATCACCATGGCCAATAATTTTTTTCTACTATTAGTGGTTTTGAAGCCCATAGTTTGGGTAAACCATGATATCCACCCATGGCGTTCGATAGGTGGAGGAAAACAAAATAAAATTATAATCATACAATTATATTTTACCATATACAACTATTCAATAGTTTTTATCATAGTGATTTATCATTTTCAGTCATGGTTTTTGTAACATGAGGTATTAGATATATGATGAAAGTGCACGAGTCTAGGTGAAAGGGCACCTTAAATAATATAAATATAGGCCTTCACTATTGTAAGACCATGAAATTTTTTCTTGTGGTGTAGTCTAATGATATTTTTTCCACCTGAAAATAATTAAACTCTTTTCATATGACTTATATATTGTAACATACGTGGATTGGGTGAATTTCCATAATATCTAAAAAATTTGTAAATAAAAATTTGTAAACTTACTTCCTTTAGTGAAACATGAAGTATTAAATTCAAAAAATATTCATATTGTAACTTAGGATAAGAAAATCAGCTCCATAGGGAGCAGGTATCTAGACTAAGATATATCACTACTCCATATCAATATGCTAAACACCGAGAAGAACTAAGGGAAAAAGCATTTTAGTTTTTTACACACAATGACCTTAATTAATATGTCAAGCATTGAAAAGGAAGTTCGGATAGAGGAAACATCCTAGAAGAATTCGCTAAGTTACTCAAGGAAAAGTAGTTATCTCATTGAGTAATCAAATTATTGAACATATTAATAAAATTGCAGGATGAACAATGACCGATCAAATATCTTCACAAGCTTAACCATGACCTTTTTTATGAGAACCATGATCTTCAACTCAACTAGGAAATTAATTTGTACATGGTAAAATATGTTGTAGTGACCTTTGGATCTCAGGTAAATATCTTACCTAGAGAAACATGGATTAAGCTTGGAAAGATGTTATTACATAGAACAATAAATTATCTAAAGCTAGCAAATCAACACCTCTTGTAGTCGATTGGTATGATAAAGAATATTCAAACAAGCATAATTTGTATCCTAACTCTTGTAAACTTCAAAGTAATCAAATTGGTCAAGGGAATACCATCATGTATAGATCTAAGTGGGTGACCCTAGAGTCATAAAATGGAATATACCATTTCCCTTGAAAGGGATAGTATCAACTGAAAATATAATAAAAAATAATTGTTATCCCGTTGGACCCAAAAGAAGGCAAACATTGGAGCAAAATTTGGGATGAATATGATACTAAGTAATCATACTAAGTCATGAATAAATATAAGGATAACATTGAACCTAATGATGAAGGAGAAATATTACTAGGCTCACCACTATCCATTAGATAAATTTTTTATGTGTAAATGTACCAATGGCAGCTAGAAAAATATGAATTGATGCCCAAATAATGTTTCTATATGGAAATCATTTCAATTAGAAGAATTAAATTTTATTTTTGAGTCAAGGTAGTGCAAATTCTATATGAAAAAAAATCAAACCTTTTCTTTGGTCCCTTCAAAATTAGAAGTTTGGTCGAGTACTCCTTTTTGTTTCAATGAATGGAATTCTTCCACAACACATCTTGACAAAGTATCTAAGTCAGTTGGGTACCAAGGTAAAATGTATAGTCTTATCTAGACATTTATGAGACAAGGAGATTGTTGGTGGGATACTCATGCACCTTGACTACAAACATGGACTACTCCAACAACATACTTAGTCAAACAATTTGGTGGAAATGAAATTCCCAGAGATGTAAACATTCCAATATTTAAACAATATATGATCCTATTGAGAATAATGAATGTTGTGAGAAAGAACGTGTTTAGCCACATATTTTCCCATCTATACTAGATGAATTTTCCAACAAATGGTACAAATTTGAAGAGACACATAGTGAAACCTTGTAGTGGTAGGATTTAAAGAAAATATCCGTAAAGGACTTTCAATTCACACCATATGAGGAGGAAGAAGAAATAAGAGAAGTGTTTCAAATTATTCACGACTTCATTGGAAAACACAACCCAATAGAGATTACTTAAAAAGAAAAGATGAAGGTTAATTCCGCTTCAACTTCAAGTTGTAATAGAGTATCTCATCATGACAAAGTATCCGCTTTACTTGATAAGGAAAAAATAATAATTCTAAGTTAGAGTTTTATATGGAAAAGGATCCATCTTCAAGTTGCTTCTACTTAACCTTTTAGCCAGCTTCCTTCACCCAAAACTAGGCAGTCCAATGTTCTCCCTACATCACATCATACAATCCTCATGCGACTCATCATAAAGAAATTGCCATAATTTAAATTATACCTCATTAGTAGATTTATTCATGAGGTGAACTCTGCAATTTTAGTTTACTTCCCAAATCCAATTATTCCATAGTCCAAATCATCATAAATAAAAAATTTAAATAAAAGTAAATTATGGAAATAATTTAGAAATTCATTAAATCAAATGGAATAATTAATACTTATCTCTAGTTTTCTCTTTCTCCTTTTATTGACATGTATTGAGTGATTTTCCAAGTTCATCTAGCACTCTACAGTTCTCATACAACCCCATGCAATCTTTAACTCACATGAATTAAGATTGTTTCCAAAATCGGCAACTTCCAGTAGTGGAAATCCTCCATGCAATACTTAGTCTTCTACTCAGTTACATTGGATCGATTTCCAAAACCAACAAGCATCCAATGTTGGAGGTGCTCCACGTGATATTTGGTCTTCTACTCACACACACTAGATTGATTTTCAAAACTAGCAAGCATCCAATGGTGGAATTCCTCCACGTGATCTTTATTCTTCAACTCCCACACACTAGTTCAGTTGCAAAACCTAGCAAGCATCTCGTGGTGCATATTCTAAAAATATCCCCATTTGCTTCACCATGAGTATGGGAACTACCAATCCCAATAGTCTTCAGTTGACATGAATATTATCATTGGCCCAAGAAGTCCCATACGTTCGTCTCCCAATATCATCATAGACCCATGTAGTCCCATACTTTCTTGTCCCAATAATTGTTAGTAGTTAGTATGCTCGTCGATCCCACATCACAAATATATAAAAATTATACAACATATTCACATATACACATTACAAAACA
Source organism: Pinus tabuliformis (assembly GCA_031772625.1). NCBI lineage: Eukaryota > Viridiplantae > Streptophyta > Pinopsida > Pinales > Pinaceae > Pinus > Pinus tabuliformis. Next base: position 322,383,295 of record CM062814.1, on the reverse strand, counting down.
TATACACATATGCACATTACATAACATACATGCATATACACACCGTACAACATCGTGACTTCCCATCACTTCCCAGATGCTCAAGAAACCCCCAATATTGAGTGGTATAGATATCCAAATATCATCTTAGGAAACCCCCAATATATGTGGTCTACCTATGTGGATTGTAAATGATAAAATATTTGTCTCATACTTTAACCAAGGATCCATTTGGTAATTAATATACCTACTGACATAATCTTCAATATTTCCTATTCATAAACATGACATAAACATAAGTGTTTGAATCTCATGATATTAAAATCATACATCAGCAAGGCTTCCTCTTTTGCAATTTATTCCTCACATAACCAAGAATCTTAAATATGTTATTCGTACATGCATTCAATTCATAAGCACTATTAGTTATTCTTCAATGAGAATGATCCCTAACGGGAACCTGTCAATTTCAATGGAATTTTTACACGTGCGTAAACATTACCATGTTCATGAATATACATACACACATAATCACATATGTGAATGAGATTCAAGTTTAAAGAATGATGTCAGCCTAAGCCGACAATACCCACATTATGCAAATAAAATTGCATGTCACTGGTCCCAGGACTTAATCACCTGATCCATGGTGAAAACCTTCTTAAACCAAGGTTTAAGGCTTCTTAATTAAATCTCATGCGGGAACGTTTATTTGACTATTCAATAGTCTGACCCTCAATTAACCTTTGAGTGGAACTCTACTCAACCTTCAATAAACTTTGGTTAACTTGACTTAACCTTTTAATTCATTTTATTTCTATTATAACCTCATATAATAGAAATATACCATAAACCCACTTAACCTTACCTTTCCACTTTTCCATGGCCTTGACACATTTTCCGAGGCTCACCTTTATTGGTTTTAATCTTCCACCCATCGTTGATTGCACTCTTTCAGATTAACGGCTATCACGTCATACCTCATTCACCCTCCAGAACTCAAATAACTTTAACCTGCATCCATAAAATTCTCGAGTCCACTCAATGTATTAACCTGCGAACAAGTTCGCGCGTAATCACCATCCGATCATGAACCAAAGAACGGTCATGATTGTTGGAATTCAATGAGGATTTAAGCTCGTTGAATAAACCTTCATTACTTCAGCTTATTCCACAATCATTATCACACTAACTCTCCATCGTTGATCTTAACTATCAATCCGACAGTTGTTGGTTCACCCGATCAACAAACCTAATTAGTGATCCTCCACCATTGATCAAGGCACATTTGATCCAACGGTTAATAGCGATATCGGATGGACCACTTGCACAAGGATTACCTGCCCAATAAAGTGGTTTTCTCTCTCCACCTGAGTGCTACGTGTCGGTCAATAAATGGAATCGGGTGACCACCCCAAATTACCACTTACCACTTTTTCTCCACCCGATAACTAGCTACACTGATAAAATCACTTTTCTTCCTTGACTAATGCATGAGCTTGCTGGCACATGATGACTGCAGATCTTCACCCATCAGACGGGTGCGACGGCTCCTCCAGATTCCTCTTCCACTAACACTTAAGTTTAATCTTCGTCGTTCATTTCTTTTACTTTATGCTACGTGACTTAATCTTGACCGCCCATCGCCTTCAACCTCATTTGTTGATTTCACAAATCTGATGGCTCTTGTGCATCGTCACTTCATTTCTTTTACCTTCCCTTTACCTCGTCTTTAGGCCATTCCTCAGTGTTTTCTGTGGTTTCGGGTTTACTTCAGGGTTTCTGGTTTTTGGTTGTTCTGCAACACAACTCCCTCCTGAGCTTAACTCCATGTACTCTTAATCACTTCCGTCCCTGAACTTCACTTGGATCCTTTGATTGGATTCAACGATCAAACCCCGATCCTACATACTCCCCTTCTTCTCTATGTTATGCTCGAACTTCACCTGCATATATATACTATGCAAAAAATTCTAATTCACACACAATTCATAACTCCATTAATCAATACACACCACACAATTCAGAATCGAATTCTCTGTATTGATAAATAAATATTTACATAGTTTCTTCTCTCAGGCCTGATTTCTAATATCAGTGGCCTCTGTTTCACAATCTTCCCATAGGCTTACAGTCAACCTCTTCACATTCTAACTCCCCAACTCACTAACTGGACTAACTTGACTATGCCTTTTAGGCTTACATTTATACAAAAGGATTCTACAACCGATTCTTAGTTTAGATCAATAAACTTCTCAACAAAATTCTAAAATCTCATCTTTATCCCTAAGGATCCTCTTTAATCCACAAATCATGAACTAATTCCTAATTCAAGATCTACAATTAATTTCCAAAGCTATCAATCCCTATGAACTCTTAACTATCATGATTCTCTCATGTTCCCCTTCATTTGAGAACATTTACAATATGCCTCACAATACTTTATCAATTCCTATTTTCATTAAAATCACTCAAAAGCCTAAATAATTACATTAATTTGAAACTTGGGAAACCAACTTCCTTAAAATACAAGACCCCCTATGTCTACTAAAATACAATGATTTTTCTTGAGCTGAATGCTCCTGCATCAGACTCCCAAGGTAGAAAAAATTCATGATCTCCTGATCATGTGTCTTCATATGTTGATAGAAAACCTCCAGGGTCCCAAACTTTATTTTGTAACTGCCCAAATGCCTTGCACCTTTGCTGCTATTGTATATCTATCGTCTTCTGATTCATTTTCCTCTCTTCAATCAGTTTCAAATTCTGATTAATCACACTTCCTACTGTCATTTTCCTTAGCCTGGACTGTTTCATCATCAACTGCCATAGTTCTTCAATCTCCCTTTCTAGCACATCCTTGGGCTGGTCCATACTCTGCCATTTTCTGCTATCTCTTTCTCTTCGCTTCAGGTTTTTGTTTTTCTCCACTAACTTCGACACCTTCACATTCTGCATCTCTGATGCCAAATGATGCCAGCCTAAGCCGACAATACCCACATTATGCAAATAAAATTGCATGTCACTGCACATTGTCCATTCATATTTAAACTATTGATTACTTTCCTCAGCCTTTCCTACTTCAGCTTCTGCTATTACTCTTGATATTGCTCTAGGTACTGCTGTAGATATTTCTTCCACCCAAACTTCCTAAATATCCTTGAATATTTCTTCATTTGCAACATCTAATTTCTACTCCTTCTTTGCAACAAAACCTATAATCATAAAACAATTGTTAAAATAAAAATCATAAGGCTTCTGTGCCTTTTCTTCCTTTGGCAACAATTCATCTTGCTGCTCTAATTCTTCCTCCTCTATCAGCACATCAATATGTTGTTTTGAATTCTCAAAAGAATTCACGAGACTGTCAGCTAGTCTCTCCTCCACACCATCTGTTTCAATGATGTCCTCTTGTCTTTGTCCACTGTAGTTAACTTCTTCATTCTCATTCAGTTCTAATTTTACAACATGAACACTTACTTTTTGGTTTTCTAGTCTTTTCTCCAAAAGACTTAACTCATGCCATAAATTTGCCATCTCACTTGGAATTTCTCCTAAAATCTCTGTACAATCCTCACTATCTTCTTCTTTGTCACAAGTATAACTTCTTGTTGACACTACTTCTTCATTCTTGATTAGAATAAAATTTTTATCCTCCATCTCTGTGATAGTTTTAGATGTCTGTCCATCACTCTCCCTTTGGCCATTTAAGAAAATCACTTCCTCATTGTTCTTACCAACAACGAATTTCTTATCATAAGACATAATTGTCTCATCTCTACTGAATATATTTCCTCCACTAAGCAAGGAATTTATGAATTCCTTCTGCTATAATAAATCAACTTGATCTTCATTTGAAAGACAGTCATCATCATACTTTGCTTAGCAACTTTCAGCTTCATTCAAGACAGTTCCATAAGATGGTTTGTCTTCTGCAATACCTACATTCACACACAACTTGTCAGTTGTAAAACCACAAGACCTCATGATCTCATTTGATGATTCAATCATCAAGTCCTCCTGTTGTTCCAAGTTGTTTACATGACTTGAAAATATTTCAATAGTCTTCTCTTCAATCTCATCAAGTCCTTCACTTGATTGCTTGATATCCTTCTCTACTTCTTCTTGCTTTTGGCCATCCTCATGAGTCCAACTTCCTCTACTTTTAGTCCTTGCAATATGCTGAAAAGTAAAACCTTTTCCCAACTATGTATAGGTATTTATATGAGACCTATCTATCTTATCTTGTTTCATAACAAAATTTAGATTCTGCCTTTCTTCTTCCTCCTTTATGTCAATATTAGCAAATTGTCCTTTTTCACGTGTTTCACCTATAAACATACACAAATTGTTAGATTTGAAATCATGTGACCCTTTCGTCTCACTTGAAGTTTCAGTATTCAAGTCTTCATCTTCACCCAGAACTTCACCTTGTTCTGCTTCACAAATGGAAATTTCCATTTCCAACTCATCTTCTCTGAGTTCTTCCACTGGGCCCTTCACTTGCCTCTATTGTAGCCTTCTATGTAACTTATGCGACTTCACTAGCTTTTTCTTCAAGACCCAAACTAGTCTTTGGCTTTCCTCTAGTATCATACTCAATACATTGAGTTTTTCTTTTAACTCAACAATCTCTTTGTAAATTTCCACTTGACTCATCCTCTTGCCATTTGCTTTGGTATTCTCTTTCTTCACTTTTCTTCTACTGTGGTCTTCCTCAGAACCTCCACTATGACTATTAGTAGTCATCTTCTTCTCCATCTCTATGAGTTCTTCACTCACTCACTATGAGTTGCATTAAAGCCTCTGCAACAGTAAGTCCTCCCTACTACCACTTACCTCACCAAGATCCCCTCTGTACTTGGTCTTTTGGCAAGCACTCGGTTCTCTGTCTTTGGAACCTCTTTGAGCACTTCTCTTTACTCCTTCTAGGTTTCAACTCATCTGCACCTTTTAAGAACACAGATGTCCTTTTTATCCAACCTTTGTTGGAATTCCTCAAGGTTCTGCCACATTCTGCTTTCATTCAGAAACTTTATCCAACGTCTTTTATCCCTTAGCAATTCTACCCACATCCTCTGCGTAATTGCCTTTGTGAATTGCAACAATACCTCTGTAGTAACAAGTCTCATTCTTGCTACATATGCCTCAATAAGCTTCTCTCCTCTGAGCTCAGTCTATTAGCATTTCTCTGGTTCTTTCCTCTGGAACCAATTGAGCACTCCTTGCTCTAGGTTGTTGCAATCTTCTCACCTTCTTATGTTGCTACCTTCAAGATCTCTGCATGATCTTGTTCTACCATTCTCCTGCACTTTGAATGGATTGTTCTTTGTTTCTTGCATCTGTAAATTCTGCTGCACTTTATCCCTGTGTGCCTACTGCTTGTTAGATTAAAATATGATCTCCTCTTTCCTACATACACATCTTAAAACATAACTCTGTTCTAAATTTCTCAAAGATATTTTACACATAATTTCCTTATTCTTCTCTGATACCAAATGTTTCAACCACAATTCTGCTTTGATACCAAATGATGCCAGCCTAAGCCGACAATACCCACATTATGCAAATAAAATTTCATGTCACTAGTCCCAGGCCTTAATCACTTGATCCATGGTGAAAACCTTCTTAAACCAAGGTTTAAGGCTTCTTAATTAAATCTCATGTGGGAACATTTATTTGACAATTCAATAGTCTGACCCTCAATTAACCTTTGAGTGGAACTCTACTCAACCTTCAATAAACTTTGGTTAACTCGACTTAACCTTTTAATTCGTTTTATTTCTATTATAACCTCATATAATAGAAATATACCATAAACCCACTTAACCTTACCTTTCCACTTTTCCACGGCCTTGACACATTTTCTGAGGCTCACCTTTATCGGTTCAATCTTCCACCGTCGATTTCACTCCTTCAGATCAACTATTGTCGCGTCATACCTCATTCACCCTATGGAACTCAAATAACGTTAACTTGCATCCATATAATTCTCAGGTTCACTCAACGTATTAACCTACGCACATGTTTGCGCGTGATCATCGTCCGATCATGAACCAAAGAACGGCCCGATTGCCGGAATTCAATGAGGATTTAATCCTGTTGAATAAACCTTCATCGCATCCGCTTATTCCACAAACATTATCATCCTAACTCTCCTCTGTTGATCTTACCTTTCAATCTTACGGTTGTTGGTTCACTCGATCAACAAACCTAATCAACGATCCTCCACTATTGATCAAGGCACATTTGATCCAACAGTTAACAGCAATATCAGACGAACCACTTGCACGAGGATTACCTGCCCGATAAAGTGGTTTTCTCTCTCCACCCGAGTGCTACGTGTCGGTCAATAAATGGAATCGGGTGACCACCTTGAATTACCACTTACCACTTTTTCTCCACCCGATAACCAGGTACACTGATAAAACTGCTTTTCTTCCTTGAATAACACATGAGCTTGTTGGCACGCAATGACCATAGATCTTCGCCCATCAAATGGCTGCGACAGCTCCTCCGGAATCCTCTTCCGCTAACACTTAAGTTTAATCTCCACTGTTCATTTCTTTTACTTTATGTTGCACGACTTAATCTTGATGGCCCATCGCCTTCAACCTCATTTGTTGATCTCATAGATCCAATGGCTCCTGTGCATTGTCACTTCATTTCTTCGACCTTCCCTTTACCTTATTTTTAGGCCATTCCTCAATGTTTTTTGTGGTTTTGGGTTTACTTCAGGTTTTCTGGTTTTTGGTTGTTCTGCAACACAACTCCCTCCTGAGCTTAACTCCATGTACTCTTAATCACTACCATCCCTGAACTTCACTTGGATCCTTTGATCGAATTCAACAATCAAACCCGAATCCTACATACTCCCCTTCTTCTCTATGTTCTGCTCGAATTTCACCTGCATATATATACTATGCAGAAACTTCTAATTCACACACAATTCATAACTCCATTAATCAATACACACCACACAATTTAGAATCGAATTCTCTATATTGATAAATAAATATTTACATAGTTTCTTCTCTCAGGCCTGATTTCCAATATCAGTGGCCTCTGTTTCACAATCTGCCCATCGGCTTACAGTCAACCTCTTCACACTCTAACTCCCCAACTCACTAACTTGACTAACTTGACTATGCCTTTTAGGCTTACATTTATACAAAAGGATTCTACAACCAATTCCTGGTTTAGATCCATAAACTTCTCAACAAAATCCTTAAATCTCATCTTTATGCCTAAGGATCCTCTTTAATCCACAAATCATGAACTAATTCCTAATTCAAGATCTACAATTAATTTCCAAAGCTATCAATCCCTATGAACTCTTAACTATCATGATTCTCTCATGTTCCCCTTCATTCGAGAACATTTACAATATGCCTCACAATACTTAATTAATTCCTATTTTCATTAAAATCACTCAAAAGCCTAAATAATTACATTAATTTGACACTTGGGAAACCAACTTCCTTAAAATACAAGACCCCCTATGTCTACTAAAATACAATGATTTTTCTTGAGCTGAATTCTCCTGCATCACTTCATCTATCGAAAGTATGCATAGAATTAAAATAGCAATTTCCAATGCAGCCAAAGGAATTATTTTATCTAAATTCCTCCCTTTTACATTACTACCATCACTAGCAACTTCATATGGTATTATTGTTGCTACCATTATTAGTAACGTGTTTAAAGTCAACATTTCCCGCATGCATGCTATTCATGTGCCAACACACAGTCATCATATTTTTAAAGATAGGTAGCTTATATTCCTACTAGGATGGTTCTCTACCAAATACCTATAGATTCGAAGGACATCTTTCATTCCTTCTATGTAATATGACATAGAGAATGCATATAGAGATGTCTTGGTCATGCCAAGCTTTCACTTCCCAAATATGTTCCAGGTTACTTGAAACCATTCAATAACCATACTGATTGTCATATCATGGAAATTACACTTTCTCTTTTCTTTTATGTTGTTCTCATGACTATCATATCACAGGTCATTTTTATTATCCTGGACACAACCAGTCCCCTAGATGTTTTGTTGCCTTTGCCTATCCTCAACTACCCTTTATTCATATAAGGTTTTATCTTAGTCGTATATTTCTATTGGGTCCCACTCAACTCTCCTCGGCTCTTCCGCATATATCCATAGATTACTTTCCACACCCAAACGAGTTTCCCAAGGCCCCCAAAGCATGAAGGTTGAAAATGAAAAATCAAGAAGAATGGGGACATTAATAAAAGGAAACAGATTCATGACAACAATCATAAAATCATAAAATAATTTAGGATGGCCATGTGCATAATCCATAGTCAGTAACAAAAAAAATATAAACGCATTCATGAAGATACTTGAAACATACAACCAACCCAAAAATTTGACACAATACGGTTGAGTTCAATGTTCAATGCACTTTTCACCATTATACAAAACACATATGTGTTCGATTTTCAAGTTGAGTGCATTCTAAAGATCTTTTTGACTTCTTCAAAATTCCAATGCCCAAAAATATTCCAATAACGAATCATTTTTCAATACATACATACACACACACACACACAGATCAGAGGTCCTGAGGGGATGCTTCCCCCATTTTTCCTGCACTATTTTCTATCGACTCATGTGCCTATAGCTCAATTGCTTCATCTCCTTTCTTATTATGTCTATTGGGTCAGTCCATTTCAAGTGCTTCCCTTCACAATGCCAACAAGAACTATTTTCCTTTCTCTTTCAGCATTACAAGGCCTCTTTTTGGCCCTATCAACATGAAAATTGTCCACATCTCGGAGGGTTGAAGTGTGTTGCAACAATATATGTATATAGGACATGTTTTACATCAACATGGTATTTAATGTTTCCTATTCCTTTTCGTTTTTGATATGTCCTCTATTCTCTACCTTGTTGCTCTTGAGCTCAACCTTCAAACAATTGCAGGTTGTTTCCTTTTCGAAGGAATGTTCTCTTTCTTTTTCACGATGGACTTGGTCCATTTCATGTCGCACCATGCCAATATCCATGACTTTCTTCTTGCTAGAACTAATCCTTTTCGTTTTGTCTTCTCTTATCTTTTGTATTGTCACAAGCACTCAGTTATTAGTTTTAATCAATATAAATAAATTATCTATTACCTTTTCATGCTAGTTCCAAGCATGTTAAGCTATAGCTATAGACACGTCTCGAATTTCTATCAGTGACATGTCTCAAAACCCATGGCATAAATGTGTACCTTTATGTAGCTCAAAATAATTCCCAAAAATCAAAATGTACATACACTTGTACATATCATGTTCATTAGTTACATTCAGTGTCTTTACTGAGACCAACATCACTAATTGAGAACTAGCCTCTTTAATAAGGTCATGGATAGAAAATGTATTCAGACTCTTTACCAAGGCTATCCACCATGACATCTACAATCTTAAAAGTCAGTTAGAAATAATATATCATAGTAGCATGTGTCCTTTCTAGTATTTCACCATCATAATATCAAAATAAAATGCGCAATTTGAAATTAACACATAACCATCACACACAGTACCAACTGTAACCAACACCTACTTGCAATCATTACAAAACATTTTACTCTATATTAGAGTCACAAGATCTTATGCCCTCAAAGGTCTAGCATATAACCTTTTACCTCGAGCCCATCAAGTTCAAGTAGTAAAATTGAATGTCCTAGCCCCATATTGAAATAACAACCATTGTAGGATTTAACTATCATCCCCATGTGCTAAACAATATAGTTGGACTAAGAAGGTATTGAACATTGATGACAAACAACCATAAAAAATATCATGACAACAACAATTAGTATACAGAAACATCCAATCCTCCAATTCATCAAGGCTCTTTTCCACATGTAATATGAAAATTATGGGATTCCACATCCCACTCAATGTGTATATATTTATATGAATACTTAACATTCACTTAATCAAGAAATGTGATGCAAAAACATCAACAAATGGATTTTTCTCCAAATTCCTTCTATTGTATGAACATTTGCATGTATAAAAAGCACACCATTTAACTAGTAGTGTTGGTATACTATAAGCACACATAATCATGATGTCGGTTCTTTAACTTTTAAGGAAATGCGAAGCATCCAAGGTCACACAATGGACTTTCCCAACCTTTAGGATGTGAGAAAGTAAATGCATGCAAAGTCATTGTGTTTTTCTAATAATTGAAACATCATTTCAATTAACATGCAATCCATAATCAAATGTTATAAGAAGCATACAATCATATATTCCCATTCAACTACTATACTTAGATCTTGAGATCCACTGATCTATAGAAGTCCATGCATTGAACCTTCTACTTTGATACCACTCTGTAACACCCCCATCCACCCCATAGCCCATACGAAGGGTAGAAGAAGGCATTATTATCATTGACACAACCTCCGTAGTCTTGTTATGGAAATGGTGTCTTAAAAAGTCTTCTTTTTCCAAACTCCTAAAAACTATAAACTAGTGCCACCATTATGTCTGGTTTGGTAAGACCTTTTCTAGTGAGATAAAACATATCATAAACTAACTCTTAGGTAAAAATATATGGTCGTTTAAATACGGACCACTAAACACTTCCCACATTAATATTATGCTTCCACTTGAGATCCATATCGACCCCATGTGGTGCCCACATGACAACCCTCCATCCCTCATTGGAGGTCCACATATCCTTAGTCAAACTCATGTCACATTGCCACATCATTGTTTCATCCACAACCCCATCATCTTGGCCCCCACTTGGCATGCAATTAAACCCCATTATGTGAAATATTAGCCCTCAACCCAATCCCTCAACTTACCATGACTTGCTACTTAAAAACAAGCTAGGGTGAGATGGATTTTATTTATGTCACTCAACATGAGGAGTTCTCATTTATCGTCATTGTCACCATGCTCTTCATGGCCCCACCATAAATGGATCATAAAAAATTTGGGTTTGAGACAAAAACAAAAAATCCACATTAGCTGACAGGTTGACTCTTCATCTCAACCTCCGTCTCTTGGTGGGTCTCCATAGCATGTATATTGGAAAAGTATTGAGGTTCGAGATTTATGTTTTAAATTTTAAATACCTTCTCTATCAATCTCATTTTTTGGTCCTCTACTTATTTCCATAGTGCATGCCATGACTCTTGCAATGGTTCAAGGTGATGTTAGCCTAAGATGATGTCATGTTGATGTCATCCTACCCACATGGCCTCCTCCAAGAGTGCCACATTCGACTCACTTTAGAGCCCCCCCAACCCTCAGATATGGATAAATCCAGTTGTCGCATGGTAGATTCTTGTGGTGCCATGTTAGCCTAGGTCCACATCATGTTTCCACCTTGTTTAGATCCCACTAGCCTTGAATCTTTGGTGCAAAACCTAACTTTCTTGTTATAATGAAATCTCAATCTTAGCCATCACTTTTTCCTTGGCACGTGGAGCAACACAAAAAGCATTAAGTCCTAGGAGATACATATTAAATTGACATTAGTTTTCGAGCGATATTTCTCATCTGTCAACCCTCACTTCCTCATCATTGCACTTTTGGACACCTCTGAGGGTTCCCCAAGGTCCTGAGATGGGGATCTTGTTATGTTTGTTACTGGGAAAAAAAAAATTCTTTGTCTTAGTCCCTCCTCCTTCGACACTTAGTCAAATCCTTGTGTGAATCCCTCCTAAGCCCATATTTATATGTATGTATATGTGAGCCTTTTCCAATAACCCTCGATGCCTGGAAACACCTATCTCTCCTAATATTTATGAAGGCCTATCTCTCCTGAGATTAATAAGCACTTGACGCAATATATATATATATATATATATATATATATATATATATATATATATATATATATATATATATATATATATATATATATATATATATATATATATATATATCTATATATATCTATATATATATATATATATATATATATATATATAGCTATATATATATATATATATATATATATATATATGGCCATCCTTATGGCCATCCTTCTTGAGCTTCACTCTTATATATGTTTATATATATGCACTCTTTGTCAAGTCAGTTGACAACATAAGCCACATATTACCAATCAATTTTCTACTATGCAATATAACTAGTGAGACAGAGATTCAAAACCACATCCATATTTCCATAGTATAAACATGTATGAGCATATCAAAACATGATTTGATTTGCAATAAATCAATGGCCTAAGGTCGAAAAACACAATCAATTCACATGCCTAGGATCAACTAGTAAAATAGGGGCCATATATTTCTCACAACAAGGCTTTATATTGACTTCAACTCAGCAATGCACATAGGATCGGGAATTCTTCATCACATTACACAAGCATATGCATTAATTATCAAGAATCATAGGAATAGGCATTCTTCATGATTAACACATGCATTTTAAGAAGAACAAAGAACACTCATAAAATTCTGCATTGTAATCAAATGCTTAGAAATATAGGAAGGAAAATGGTCTTATTTCTAAAATCCTGGAAACTAATATTAAGACATCAAATCTCCAACCAAGCATAGATTGGCTGGCACTACAATCTTTCTTGTAGTTAATCACCCCCAAGCTAGTTTTAGAGCTTGAGGAAGAGTTCTCAAAGGAAACTTCTCACACCATCAACACCACTACAAGACTAGAGATCCACCTATCTCCACCGAAAAACCAAATACCTTGATACCCTAGTGCCTTTGCCCTAAACCAAGAACCCAAAGGACACTAGAACACTGCAAACTTGTTGTCTAGCCTTAAAACAATGTCTCCTTCATAGCTAATAAATAATATAAAAAATCACAACCCGATTTTGTGCTCCTTTTCTACTATTTCCTCGTTTTCTTTTGTGTTCACTCCCTTGAGGTTAAGTTCTCCCTCTGCAAGTGCATTCCACTTCTTAGGTGCCACATTGTCATGTGTTCTCGGACCAATCTTGTGGGTGTTTTCCTTTATATTTTTTTCCTCCTTTTTCCAGTGCAATACCACTCTATCATTAGGTATTCTAACTGTTTGTCCTCTTCCTATGTGTTACCCCACATAATTTTTCTTTCCATATCCTTAGGAAAATTTCATTTATCTTTGAAGGAATTCACCCTTGCATGGATTCCAAGAGTTTCCTCCCTATTTTTCTCTATGCCAAGTCTCATGCCCTGTATTCATACTCTATGTTTTCCCCCTCTTATCCCTACACCACTCTATTTTTTTATGTTCTCCAATAATTATGTTGCCATCATAGGTGGTTGTGGCAATTTTGGTATGCCATCTCTCCACACCACTCTCCCATGCATCGAGCGTTGCTCCACCTCTCTTAATTAATTTATATGTTGTCATTTTTCTTGTAGGTTTTCCCAAATGAATATGGGATCCTCATCTCTTCCTCTCACTTAATTCAATGTGTATTTATGTCATTTAAAGGCCGACCAATTATCCCATGACTGGTATTAATAACCGCTTCCTTTTGTTCCCAAGCAACATCCTCCTTAAGCTCTCAAATATGTGTCCCATGTCTTATTTGGTTTATATTTTAATTATAACAATGTTTCAATTGTTTACAAGAGGGTATTATCCCAAATGGGTTTTCACACTAATTCTATGACTTGGTGGGATGAAGGAATCTTGCACCCCACCTTCGATCATTCTAAACACCCCATTTGGGGACCATTGGTCCATGTAAATAAGCTAACATAATCATTTTTTGAGAGGTGAGTTATCCACGAGGCTATTCTATGGGAGATCCCCTTTGAAGATGTTGAAGCAATAATTTAATAGATGGCCTACGACAAAGTTCCCGACCCTATGGGTTTATAGTTGAGTTTTTCCAAAATTATTGGTCCATAGTGGGACAAGAAATCTAACAGGTAGTGGAAGAATCCAGACGGTCAAATCCATCCTCAAAGTCTTCAACTACACTTTTCACATGTTAATTACAAATAAATACAAGGGGGAGGACTCGAATGGATACAGGCCTATCCTCTTATTCAATGGCATCTACAAATTCATTACCAAAATCATTTCTAATAGGTGGAATCTTCTCCTTCCATATTTCATTTCACTAGAGAAAACATGTTATGTTGAGGGGTGCCAAATTCTAGATTGTATCATGATAGCACATGAAACCATCCATTCCTTTAAAAAATCAAAGAAACTAGTATAATAATCAAGTTGGACCTCTTAAAGGCCTTCAAAAAGCTCAATTAGCACTACTTAGTCAACATTTGTATAGCCTTCAATTTTAATCTAGAGTCTATTGCATGGATCCAAATCATGTTACATTCTCATCAACAATTCTCTGAGTAGTCCATTAATAGCATATTGAGAATTATTTAATTAGATACTCCTTCACCATTCCTATTCATATTGGAGGTGAAAGGGTTGAGATGATCCTTTAAAGTGGTGGTAGAAAATTAAAAGATCAAACATATTTGATTATTTAGAATAGAACTTCCTCTAACTCATTAACAATTTGTAGACAATACTATGGGCATGGGAATCTCCAGTATTTAATAGTTTAAGGGCTTCATACAAATCCTAGACAATTTCTCTCAAGCCTCAGGTATGTAGATTAACAAAACGAAATCTCAAGTTTTCTTTTTTAACACATCTCTCTTTGTATAGTGACACATAGAAATCATTCTCAAATTCCACATAAGAAAACTCTCATATACGTACTTTAATGTCGCCCTCGCAGAAAACTCATTCAAATGGAACTTATGGGAAGAAATTCTAACCAAGATCAATAGTAAGCTAGCAATATGGGATTTTTTCTCCTCCAGTATGGTTTGGTGCCTCATCCTCCTACAAGCCTTCCCTGTCTATATTTTCTCTATCCTCATAGTTGCTACATCTATTCAAATTGAAATCTATTGAACCTAGTGCACCTTCCTTTGGAGGGGACCAACATGGAGAAAATATGGTCCCTATTTGCATAGGATAAAATTTGTTTAGCAAAAATGAAGGGTGGGATGGGATTGCATGATCCCACCACCATGGAAATAATCCTTGGTTCTAAAACATGGTGGAGATGGATCCAAGGTGGAGTAGATCTATGGAAGTGTCTTTGGTATTGGAAGTATGCCAATCATGCCCCTCCTCATCTGGACCTTATTTGAATGCATTTCCCCCACATAGGCTCATCCCTCTAGACTATCGCAAAAAAGGGCATGCAGCTAATGGAACAACACTATTTCTGGGAAATCATAGATGGATGCTTTGCTTAGTTCTAGGAAAATTCATAGAAACATATCCCCAAATTTCAAACTAATTTTTTTTTAATATCTCTACCCAATTCGCTAGTATTTTTATTGATTATATCACCAAAAGATTTCATTTTCTAGATCATCTTGAAGGTAGGACGCTCATACTATCATTTTTCCTTGAAAAGCCTCTATTTTTCTTTATAGTTGGGGCCTATGAAATTCCAAGATATGATCTTAATGTTGAGGGTGGGTTGGTAGCAGAGTAAACTTCCAAGATTAATTTGATTCACTCTGAGTTGACTAGGATTCCTCTTAATTCCTCTAAGATTTGTTGATTTCTTTTTTTACCATTTTTATTTTCTTCCCTGTCGGGTTTTGTTGTCTCCTTCATTGAATGTGTTTGAACTCCTAACGATCTCATAGAGGGAAAAATAGGTGGGGGTTTGGAAACTTGTTAGAAAGACTTGAGAAATGCTCTACCCCGTTGTTTAACTTAGTATTTTAGGAGGGAGTTTGGGTCCTTACCTTTCCACACATTGGTGATTGTTGTGAGATCTAGCGATTCTACGTCTAGGACCTCATTGGTATCCATCAAGGTGTCAAGGCCACAATTCATACCAATTTAATAAAAGGGATGGGTGCTCAAAGGTGGCGATGAGATGGAGGGAATGATTGGTGGAGGTTTGGAATTGGGCATGTTTACTTCTAGGAGCATATTGGGAAAATAGGGATCTAGGTTATCCAAAGAGGAGAGAGGATTGAAGTGATAGGTGGTAGCCAATTTATTTTCTGAAAGAGCTAGCTGCAAGGGAGGGTGTTTGGACCCTTGCACTTTCCCATTGTCTGTGAATATCCATCAAAATTAGGGAGAGGAATATGCTAGGGGTTGGTTTTTTCTATAGAAGAGGAAAATTTATATATAGATGGTCATACTCAAGGAATTTTATTCAATTAAAGGGAATGTGCTCATATCTATGTTTTCTTCCATAGCTCATCGTAATAATAAATATCAATGGATTTTGGGAGTGGTTCTGAGATATTCAAGTAAATATAGATGTGAGCATAGAAGATATACTAGGCTTGTTTGGTGGATTTCGAATCTTTTACAAAGTGGCTGAGGACATTTCCAATGCCAACTAAGGTCTCCTTGTCCCAAAACTCTCATGGGAGTGAGTACATTCAAATCCAGAGGTGAAGGTATAACCCGACTGAGTTAAAGATGTACTAGTCGTTTTCAAAGACCCAAGTTCTATCTTCAATGTTGGCATATATTATGCTAAAAAATCCTTTAGCTACTAATTCAAGTTTAATATTTCCCTTACATGTCCATTTTTGCTAGATCCAATAGCAAAGCACTTTCTCCAAGGGAAAAATGCCCAATTTTTATCCTATTAGAGCATGATGTTGCACATATTGAATGTATTCTCTAATATGATTAGACCTAACTTCATATTTGGGATCTAGTGCTACTTTTGGGAGGCAGCTCCTTGGTGAACCATGCTGAAGATCCAAGTTGGTGTGTTGGTATGAGACATCGACGCTTGAAGTGGAAGGCTACTAAGAGCAGTCGTAACCTAATGCAATCTGATTGTATAAAAGAGCATCACTCCCTCCCCTGAGACTAGCCATGGAAACAGTGGTTAAGGAGTTGCACATAACAAATAAAATTTTGCTGCAAAAAAATAGAAAAATTTGCCAAACTCAATCTTTCCTTTTCATTTTAAAATTTAAAATCATTAAACATATTCATATCTTTCAAAATAAGTAAATCAATTATTAAATTAATCATACAACAACATTCTTAAATTCACATCAAAAAATACACGAATTAAAAATACATCATAATTTTGATTAAAAAAAAATAAAATTATTCTCTAACATCTACGTACATGAGAACTTATATCTTCAAATGGATTTTAAAAACTAATAGAAGATAAAAGTACAATGGGGAACCATGTTGAGCGTTGTATTTTATTGTAATATAATTTAAATTAAAAATATATATTTTATAAATTAATAATTAAAATATATTAAAATCAAATTTAAAATTAATAAAAGAGAAAAATAAATATAAAAATATATTGTTTATATTTATATTTTTAAATTATGTATAAATATTAAGCTACATTGTTTTCGCTTGCTAGAGAGTGCAGGTCTGAGAGCGCATGGTCTGCCCTAGCCTGCGCAAGCATATAGCCAAGAGTGGATCTCAGCCGCAATGGATCCCGGAGGCGGCTCTGAGATCCCTCCTACTTTGCCTTCTGAAGTAGAAGCTTTCAGGAAACTTGTTACAGCAGTTGGAAAATGGCCGATTACTAGAGCCCAGCAGAAATTTGTTAAAAAATTGGACAGTATACCTACAGTGGTTATGTTGGTGGAAGAAACATGTAGATCGACTCTGAATCTAGCAGAGAGGGGACTCATTGGTCAGTTCACAGGGCTCTAGCTATCCCCGAAAGAGGTAGAAGATTGGGTAAATCGAAACTGGATCCCGCTGGTTTCGGAAGGAATCATTTTGTTGGGAAAGGTTTCTTTGTGTTTGTATTTGACAATGTCGAGGACAAAAGTCTGATCTTCAGGAATGGGCCATATTTTATGGGTCCTCAGGGCCTCTATTTGAACAAATGGTCTCCAGATTTCGATCCAGCTCATGATGTACCCAAAGCTGTTCCAGTGTGGGTGCGACTACCTCATCTCCCCCTTCATTGTTGGAATCAGAGGTTGTTGCAATATATAGGCAACGCCCTTGGTAAATACACAGATCAAGCGGCAAGAAAAGATCAATACTCCTGCACCAGAATATGTGTAGAAATCGATCTAGAAGTTGGTTTACCTAAGGCCATCAAACTTACTGTTGTTGATTGCACTCACATCCAAGAGCTTGACTACGAGCAGCTTCCCTTCAAATGCCAACATTGCCACGAGTATGGGCACTTTGCAAGGTATTGCAAGAAAAATAACGAGGAAGTAACAGAGAAAGAGAAAGGAGAACAATGGAATCAAGTCAAGAAACCAACAAACAACAGGCAGAACAACAAATCAAAAGGCAAAGAGACTGGGAAAAAATCAGGGCAAAGCAATGGAAATCCTGCAGATTCAGGGAGCAAGGAACCTAACAACACTGAGGCGGGCAAAAATTCCTTTGATCCTCTCAAAACTCCTCCAGAATCTCCAGAAGAAGATCGGGAAGGGTTCCTCCAGCCAAATGACACCACCTCTCCAGAATCAGGTAATGTTGAAACAATCCCCTCAAGTTTGGTCCTAGGAAATAATCCCTCTCCTTCTTATGTAAATATCATAAAAAAAAAGAAGACCACAAAAAATTCAGGCTCATCGGAGGATGAGACCTTTGAGAGGCCTTCAAAAAGAACCGGAAGGAAAACCCTCAAGGAAACTAGAGAAGAAGAAGCAGAAAGGCTAAAAACCCTAGGGAGTCAAGCCACCATTGAGATGTCTTTGGGGAGGAATACTAGAACCAGGCCGGCCAAGGGAGGTGGTCCCGCTCCAACGAGTAGTAAGTAATGCAACTGGTCTCTTGGAACTGCAGGGGTTTGGGGAATCCTGGAAAGGCAGAAGCAATAAAAGATCTTTTGAAAATGGAATCCACAGATATTCTCATGCTCCAAGAGACCAAAATAGAAGGGGATTCCCTTCTTCATACAAGCAGTTCAAAATGGAAATTCGATAATGGGAAGGTAGTTAGTGCCAGGGGCACGGCTGGAGGAATAGGAACCCTTTCGTCTGGAAAAACCTTCTCTCTAGAAAGATCCCATGAAACACAACATTGGATATTCACTAAACTTCGACACACCACAAGTAATCTCAGTCTAGCATTATTCAATATGTATGTCCTAGTAAAATATGTTGAAAAGAGAGAGTGCTGGAAGTCCCTGTCGGAGTTTTTAGATCTCCACAGCCCAAAGAATATTGTCATAGGAGGAGATTTGAATATCATAATGGACCCAAAAGAAAAAAGAGGTGGAATTTATACTAGAGACTCCATGCTCTCTTTTGTGGCAAATCTTGCCCAACGATGGGATTTGGTTGATTTTAAGCCTGTGAGAGGAGAATTCACTTGGACTAACAATAGAATAGGGGAGAATTCACAGCTCAATCTT
Source organism: Pinus tabuliformis (assembly GCA_031772625.1). Classification (NCBI taxonomy): domain Eukaryota; kingdom Viridiplantae; phylum Streptophyta; class Pinopsida; order Pinales; family Pinaceae; genus Pinus; species Pinus tabuliformis. The sequence goes on along the minus strand of CM062814.1, from coordinate 322,363,965 downwards.
TTTGAACAGAAGAATAGTCTTTTCCAAAATTCTATCGAAGTTAACCTCGGACCACAAGCTAATCCTCCTTGCTTTGAAAGAGGAAGAAGACTTAGGACCTCTTCCTTTCAGATTCAGCCCTCTCTGGGCTGAAAGAGATGGGTTCCTTGAAATAGTCCAAACAACCTGGTATAAAGAATTTACAAGATCCCCAAGCTTCGTATGGGAGAAAAAGCTAAAAAATGTGAAGTATGCCTTGAAATATCGGATGAAAAAGGCGATAAAAACTCCAACCAGCCAGAGGAAGGAAGTTGTCCAACAGCTGGCATATTTTTAATTTGATATGGAAAAGACAGAAGTCTCCTCTTCAGAGTTAGACAAAGAAAAAATTGCTCAAAGGAGATCATATAGCTTCTTTCGGAGAGAAGAAGAATACTGGCAAATCAAATCTCGCTGCTTGTGGTTAAAAGATGGAGATAGAAACACAACCTATTTTCATAGACAATACAGAGCTCGTCTCTCGTGCAATCATATTGAAGAAATTGTCGCTTCTAGTGGGCAGATGTGCAAAGGGACTAAGAAGATTAAACAAGCAGCAAGTAGTCATTTTTATAAATTACTCAGTGCAGAAGGGGATGGGTGTGATGAGGATATAAATGATTTTCTCGCACACATCCCGATTCTGGTTAATACAGAAGATAACAACACCCTATTGAAACCTTTCTCGGAAGAGGAAATCTCAAAAATAGTGTGGTCCATGGAGCCAGATAAAGCACCAGGGCCAGATGGTTTTTCAATTCATTTCTACAGACTTTGCTGGGATATAATAAAAACAGACCTTCTGAGAATGATTCAAGGCTTCATGAGAAAAGCTAAGGTTGGAGGAGGAATCAACTCCACATTTCTCGCTCTGATCCCTAAGGAATTGAATCCTAGGTCCTCTGAAAGATATAGACAGATTTCTCTCTGCAATGCCTCCTACAAGATTCTGGCCAAGCTACTAGCTAATCAAATCAAACCACTACTGCAAACACTTATTTCTCCTACTCAAGGAGGGTTTGTGAAAGGAAGGCACATCTTGGACAATATAATTCAAGTCTAAGAGGCTCTGCACTCTAGCCATTCTCGAAAAGAACAAGGTATGCTAATTAAATTGGACATGTCTATTGCTTTTGACAGAGTTAATTGTATTTTCTTGTACAGGGTTATTCACTCCTTTGGTTTCAACCAAGAGTTCATAAATCTTATCAAAGCTTGCATAGGGAAGGTATGGATCGCGCCACTAGTAAATGGAAGGCCAGCCAATTACTTTCAAGCAACCAGGGGTCTGAGGCAAGGATGCCCATTGTCCCCTTTCCTCTACATTCTGATGGCAGATACTCTGAGCAGAAGGTTATCTTACGAAAAATATGTTGGTAGCATTCCTGGGATTCGAATAGTAAAAGGAGTGGATCCTGTGAATCATGCTTTGTTCGCAGATGATTCCTTAATGCTCGAAGGAGCATTTCTTCGAATGGAAAATTCTTTCAAAGTCATTCTCAATAAATTTTGCAGGATCTTTGGTGCTCTGATAAATGAAAGGAAATGCATTGTATATGGTTGGAATACAGAGCAAGATACTATAGATGGAATTGCAAACCTTCTTGGCTTCGCTGGTTTTGCATCCTCGGAGAAAATAAAATACTTAGGACTTCCATTAATGCTGGGCTCTAACAGGAATAACCTATGGGAGAAAATCATAGCCAAATTCAAAAAAAAATCGCAGTCTGGGGAGGATATTGGCTCACAAGAGCAGGGAAATTAGTTCTAATTAAATCAGTGCTATCGGCACTGCCCACATTTTTGGCCTCTCTCATGCTGGCACTTAAAGCAATTACAAATCAGATAACAAGGTTAATGCGGGAATTTTTGTGGAACGAAGGAAGAGGAAATAACAAAAGGTTTCACCTCATCAATTGGGAAATGGTGAAAAGACCCCTAATGGAAGGAGGGTTATAGATCAGAGAACCCACACATGCAAACATAGCGATGGGTTGTAAAATTTTGTGGCAGCTTCATACAGAAACCAATCATCTGGTTAGTCAGATTATTAATCTTAAATATCTTAATAACCAATCGTTGAAGCATTTCAACACAGAGAAAACGCCAAAAGGTTCCTTGCCTTGGACCTTGTGTAGTCAAGGAATTGAATTTTTCAGAACCTTCCATTATCGCATACCTGGAAATGGCAAAAACACTAAACTATGGAGCGATAGAATAATGGGTCACCCTCCTTTAGTAGAAGTAAAAGAAATGGATGAGATAAGAGCCTGGCTTATCGAGAAAGGAATTCGGAAGTTAGAAGATATCTCGGACTGGGATAACAATGGGAATTGGCAGAGCTGGAAGTTCCCAAGAATTCCAGATTGCTTGAAATTGCAGTTTGAAACTCTTATTGAAGCTATCACTGATTTCGCTCTGGTCCACAAAGATGAGAATGACTCCTGGGGATGGGGCAGATTTGGGGCTTATTCAACTGCCCAAGCATACTTCCAAATGCAATCTAGGAAGGATTCAATACACCCGACTTCCTTTTGGAAATAGGTTTGGGATAGCTTCAGCATCCCAAAAATTAACTTTTTCTTCTGGACAGTAATGCACATGAAAATTCTGCCTGGCAATAACTTGAAAAAAAGGAACATCGTAGGCCCCCATCACTACATTCACTGTAAATGTGCTTTGGAAACCACAGATCACTTGTTTTTCGAGTGCGAGTTCGCGAAGAAGGCATGGATTTTCTTTCTTCAAGGCCTAAATCTTCCCTTTACTCCATAGACCTCGATAGTCTCTTTGTTCTCTTCATGGAAGGACAACTATCATTATAGAATCAACAGCAAGACTCTTTGGTATCGAGTGTGGATAACAATTCCAAAGTATGTTTGTTGGAAGTTGTGGCTCGCCAGGAATGATCTCATTTTTAACAACACTGAGTGGACCCTGAATAAGGTGACTGCAAGAGCAAAGGGCCTCCTAATCGAAACCTTAAATCAATTCCCCTTTAAAGAGGATAAAACTCTCCTAAATGAAGAAAGGTCGTGGCTGGAAGCTTTTTCCTACAGAGATAGAAACCAAGTTCTCTCCCATCCAACTCAAAAGGAAAGATGGCAAATTCGGGATCCGGATGATAGCTTCCAACAATGGTGGAGAACCATGGGTAAGTGCATAATTTTCTTCGATGGCGCTTCTAAAGGTAACCCAGGAAAAGTAGGTGCTGGAGGAGTGATCTATTTTCTGAATGGGATCAAAGAAGATAGGTTCAGTTGGGGGCTCAAATAGAAAACCAACAACCAAGCTGAAATCCTTGGCTTATTGAAAGCCTGCCAATTGGTTAGAGAGAATTACATAAGAGAAATCCTAGTCTTTGGAGATTCAGAAGTTCTGATAAAAGCTATCAACACTGAGAAAGATCTAAAGGATCCAGGGCTAAACAAGCAGCTAATAAGATTAAAGAGAATCTTGCAAGAAATTCCCTTGACACAATTTTTCCATATTCTCCGGAGCTCAAACAAGATAGCGGACAGCTTGGCAAACATAGGATGTATGCTAGATACTGGAATGCTAAGCATAAATGCTGAGATCCCAGTTAAGGCATTAATCCCTTGAGGATGATGTAATGAAATTTCTGCTCTCTGTAAATGGTTGATTGGCTTAGCCCAACCTGATTTTTCTCATAAATAAAACATAACTGTTTCAGTTAAAAAAAAAAATTATGTATAAATATTATATATAGATATAGATTTTGTTAATATATTAATTAGTTTGGGAATGATTTTGTTTTGTTTTATAAAATGATCTTTATTTAAAAAATCCAACTATAATAAAGGTTGATGGGTCTAAATAATTTTTAATAGTGGTTACAAAAATTTTTAAAATTACATACTAGTCTTACACATTGGAAATACACTAACTAAAAAAAATGTCATGTATTTATTTATTTTTATATTTATTATTATATATTTCCTTTAAAGGTGCAAAGATGAGTCGAAGAAATCCAACATGTCTATGATGTTACTTCAAAAATGTTGCAACAAAGGAAAATAACGACTTAAAGGGTGGAGGATGGAGGGGAGGAAATATGTTCAGGCTTGCAACAGTCACACACTTGTGTCAATGCTTGTCTGACAAATGTTGCTAGAACCATCTGGCTAAATAACTTTTTCCAATCATATCACTATGTCAAAATCTTATAAACATATTATATCCAAGCTATAACATGTAGGGTAATGAGGAGAAACATTACCATAGGTCCTAGTGGGCACTGGCACACAAAAAATGTAATTGCACAGAGGAAATGACTAAATTCAATGTGTGTTGATAATGAGATTAAATAAAAAGGATTTTTCACTTGAGTTACCTTCAGATTCCAGGATATTTCGTGATCAACATAAAGAAGGGGGTTTGTTTTAGAATTTTAGCAATCTCCTTTTAAAAATTTTAAATTAATTCGGAGCCATTTTCCTAGAGCCATTAATTCCAGCTTTAAATTTAAATTTAAATTTTGTCAACAAAGGTTTGTTGGAATTGCAAATTTATGTGGTGTAGTTTACACAATCCAAGTGTCCAAGTAAACTTTCAAGGCATTGTATCCATTTATGCATTCAAAAATATAGTTTTAAAAATGAAAAGTTACACATGCTATATGCATATAGAACCAATATAGATCCATTTTGAAGAGGATTAAATCTATTGAGGTGCATAATTTTTTTCAATTTTTGTACTCTAAAATAGGTCCACATATCAAGAGAATGCATCTTACGCTTGGTAAATTTGTGGTTAAAATGGATCTAAACCAAAATGTTGTTCTTTAAATCTTCTACTTTTTAGATTTTTTTTAATAAGTATATTTATTAAATTTACATCATTTTAATGTTACAAGAGAGTTGAATTTATTTATACATAAAATTAAAATTAAAAAATAAAAAAATAAAAAAATATTTTAAAAACCACAAAATTACAATTTGACTAAATAATAGAACATGTTTTTAAACTAAATTTATTTATAATTAAAAATATATTTAAAACAATATAAAATCATAATTTATGAATAAGTTCCACAAGTGTACTTGGGATAACGAGCTAGGGAGAAAGAAAAAAACGATATTTAAGAGTTTAATCCCACTCATAATCATAAAAAAAAAAGAGTACATAGGGACCAATATTTCTTGGAGAGCAAAAATTCTTATTGCTCAGCTAAGGACTAATTCTCATCAACTTCGTTGTGAAACAGGGCGCTGTAAAAGTGGAAAATATTTCATTTTAGAATGTGAGGCCTTCAAAGACAGCAGGGAAATTTGTTGATAGCTAGCTCTTGGGGTGATCTATTCATCTAGGGGTTTTTCGAGAAGCTGGGAGTGGTTATTGCAATGAAAATTTTAGGGGCTAATATTTGCAGGTGGGTTAATTTTCCATGTTTTTTCCAAAAAAATATTTGCTAATTTCCATTTTTATAAAAATGATTTGCCCAAATTTTATAGTATAAAATTATTTCACCTTAAAAATAACTAAAATTTTATATAAATATTGTATAAAATCATTAGAAATTTGAATATTTTCAAACATTTCATAGATTTTATATGATGGACTACGAGATTCACCAAGATTTATAAACTTAAAGGTAAATTTCCATCCTTAAAATTTTCCCTAGTTTATTGTGCACAGGAAAAGGGTCGAATACAAGAACCAGATGGAGAAGCAATTTGTCCCACAGGCTATCTATAGATTTGTGGACGTTAAAATAATTTATTTCTTTCTTTCTTTCTCATCTGTACTTACGGTTTCCTTTGCACATCTCGTGGACTTTATCATAATTAGTTTTTAAAAAAAATGTGTGGGAGTTATCTTAAGAATCCCCAAAGCTGGGATTTCGATATGAACTTGACCAAAAATTCAGATATTTTCGATTGTATAAAAAAAATGGGTCAGGTTATGATTTAGCTGTAAATTGGTTGAAAAAAATCAAAATTAAGCCCATTTAATTTTTCAATCAAACATTTTATATCATTCTACATAAAAATCCCCTAAGTACCTAAAGGAAATCTTTAAAAATACATAATTTAATGTAATCTTATTTATTATTATGCTACCATCAAGAATAGTGTAAAAAGCCATGCTCGAAATGGCTTGTTTAAATCAAAAGGAAGCACTATATTATCGGTATCATGGATTTTGAATATGAAGCTCCATAATCACATCCTAAAAATGAATATATTTAGTTTTTATTTATGATATATAAATAACTAGCAATTGCATTAGATGCTGCAAAGGAAACGTTGTAAGGCATAAATTCGAGAGGAATTGTGACGTATATAAGTTCAATAAATATAAAAATTAGTAAACAAAATTTCATTCAAAGCTAGAAGATAAAGAGAAATCACGTACATTATGCCAAATTTACAGATTCTATACATAAATTGCCTCTCAATGTTCAGCTCTTTCAAGTTCCGATAGAAAATATTTGATCAAAAAGATGCTCTTTTTCAATATTGAACTATCTCACTTGAACAAAAGCCTATAGTGTTTTACCACTTTCTCTTAAGGTGATTGGATTTGCCTTTGCTTCTCCTTTCTTAACTTCTTTTAGGAATTTGGACTCATTTGTGACAGAGGAGGTTTATTCAAATATATTTTTCAAAATGACAAATTCAAAATTTACCATTGGATGAACTAGTTTAAAGAAAAGCTACAAAATAAAAATATCAATAAATCTAGTCACTGATACAACAACTTTACAATGTTTGATAGGAGAGAAGTGAATATTTTGTTGAGGATTGATTAAATAATTCTTTTAGCTTATATACCAACTTTATTTCACTATTCAGAGGTGCCATGGTTAACACTTATGGTAGCAACAATGAGCTTTCCTTTATTCAACATGTGATATTTTACAAGACTTGGCTATGTATTTAACTAGGCAAGGGACTCTAAATAAACACAAAAGGATTTTTATGCCTCATAAAGCAGACTCTATTCCAAAAAAGTGGAAAATTGTTGCGAAGTGTACATTTGATGATGAGATTGTTTCCTTCTTTTTCAGAGGAAAAATCAGCATAGTATTATATTAAGTAAATATAATGAGCATTTACATGAGAACCAAAATATGTCAGCGGACATAGCTGGAGCCTGATTCAGCTTAAACTGTGACAAAAGCCGATAGGGATCATAACAAAAACATATGTGTAGACCCAAAATCAAGACAAAACAGATTGACATCCAATAAAGATAAGGAGAGGCTGTAGAAAAGGATCAACACAAGTTTGGTGCATATTTCTTTCTCCTCTCATAGTTGTTTCTGGCCATTTTTTAATATTGAACTGTTTCACTTGATCAAAATTTGTAGTCTTTTACATTGTACCTACACATAATTTGATTATGAATGTGTTGATTTCTGCATTATTGTACGTCAAATTACAATGGAGTATAAGGATTGGTGTCACACATAAATTTCATAATTGTCATTAAGTTACTCGAACAAAATGTCTGATACATGAAAAAAAATAAAAACAAAAACATAAGTCTACATGTGCATTTTTGTACCTTCTCTGCTTGAAGCAAATAATTTTCAAATTTTTCTTCACATTTTTCAATCCACATTCTTTGGAAAAATGAGCTTTCACCATGCTACGTGGGGATCCATCTTAGCTAAGACAAGGGAGTCAACCCCACGAATGTCTATGTCCAATCCTTTCACAATAGAGTAGTAGTAGTACAACCTTAGGAATGGATGAATCATGAGAAATGTTACTCTTACATAAAGGAAACTATGGCTCTACCATACCCCCTAAATGTTTTCATAATAAGTTGGGTTCAGTTTTGTTGCTTCAAAAACTTAATTTCACAATATATGGTTGATATGAGCCTAGCAGACTATTAACATACAATATTGATAATTGGTGGAGTGTACGCTTAAAATATTTGTGAGAACAATTTAATCATAGCTAAAGAGTATTTCATCTATGAAAAAAAAGATTATCAACTGCTCTCATTTATTTTAATCTACAAAACCTAGATTACCAATATGAATAACACAACCAACTTTAATTTCAATACAATAAAAGGCTGGAAATTTGAGTGACAAATCATAAAAAGTGGTTTCTAGGTTCATCTCATGTAAAAGAATTTTTTTTCTGACTATTGATTCTCCACCTTAGACTAAATATTGCATCGAATATAGGAGGAACCCTGAACTTGACTCAAATGCTTCTTGATTCCATCAATATTGGAACATTATAAAACGGGTCAATTGCCCTTATCTTCTTCAACTAATTGTTGTTTTTTCATTACAAGTTTCAACTTTGTCATCACTTGTTGTAGAGACGTTTGATACATACAGAACGATGAAAATAATATTTGTAATTAATTATGAGAAAGAAGTGGAGCATGTTGGAATTGATATTGAAGGATATGTAACTTAAGGGGGTTTTCCAAAAATTGAATTCCGATGGATGTTGAACTGATTGAAGAAAATGGAGATCGAATTGGGGAAGACAAGCAAGACCATGAGGTTAGGAATGAATGAGTTGAGTTGGAGGATCCTCTTGAAGATGTCATTGACTCATAAAATAAAGGCCTGGAGAAGTTAAAGATAAATTTGGCCATTAAATGTTCAGACAGAAAATGTGTTCACGTCCATCATGTTCCTCCATTGATGAATTTGTCCCTATGTCTTAAAAGCGCAGCAAAGTTAAATATGGTCTTAAAATATGGCCATGTTCTTTGGAAAATCTATGAACTTGCACCATGTTGTATGGGGATCCATATTAGCTAAGACAAGGGAGTCAACCCCATGAATGCCTATGTGCAATCCTTTCACAACAGATTAGTAGCAAGACAATCTTAGGAATGGATGAATCATGAGAAAGGTTACTCTTACATAAAGGAAACTATGGATCTAGCATATCCCCTAAATGTTTTCATAATAAGTTGGGCTCATTTTTCTTGCTTAAAAAACATGTAATTTCATGATACATGGTTGATTTGAGCCTAGGAAACTATTAACATACAATATTGATAATTGGTGGAGTGTCCAATTAAAATATTTGTGAGAACAATTTAACCAGAGTGAAAGATTATTTAATATGTAAGAAAAAGGCTATCAACTTCTCTCACTTATTTTAATCTAAAAACCTTGAATTATCAAAATGAATAAAACAACCAACTTCAATTACAATACAATAAAAAAACTAGAAGTTTGAGTGACAAATCATCAAAAGTGGCTTCTAGGTTCATCTCAAGTAAAAAGAATTATTTCTAATGTGTACCTCACACTAATGATTACATCACAGATAGGAGAAACCATGAACCTGGCTCAAATGATTCTCGATTCCATCAATATTGGAACGTTACAAAACGGGTTTGTTTCCATTGTGTTCTTAAACTAATTTTTTTTTTTTCATTACAAGTTTCAACTCTATCATCACCTCGTTATAGAGAATTTTGATACGTACATCAGGGTAAAAATAATATTTGTACTTAGAAGGGGGTTTTGGAAAAGTGGAATTCCAATGGATGTTGAATGGAGTGAAGAAAATGGAGATCGAATTTGGGAAGACAGTAAAGACCATGACATGAAGAATGAGCCAGTTGAGCTGGAGGATCCTATTGAAGATGTTGACAATAATATCCGCAATTCAATTTCATCATTTAGATTAATATTATTGTAAATATCCATGTACAGCCAAAAATATGCCTTTACCTCCGCCCAGATCAAATAATGGAGAAAGTTGTCACCGATGTAATGAACCCACACCTTTGTGCTGCTGAAGCTAAACTAATGATTTAGACTTATGATAATTCAATGTCATTGTTTTAAATTTATGCAAAATAATATTTAGAAAATGTTATTTAGAAGTATAATTCAACAATTGCATGAAAAAAAAAGTTTGATAGAAATAAAATAGTTCAATGTTAAATGATGAAAAATATGAATAACAAAAATGTAATAAATGAAAAATAATTTAGTATCTACTGTATTTTATTCTAATTTTCTTAAAATAACAATTGTTCTTATAATAACAATAACTAACGTTTCCATATTCCTTCTTTCCATTTAAAATAATCTAAAAATGGAACTTACAATTATATAACTACAAGAGAAACCCTCCTATCGAGAACCAAGAGGACAATAACCCTCTGCGTTAATCCATCAAGAAAAAATTCAGAAAGAAGCAATTATTTGATTACCTTTTGAACGTGCCCATTACGCAGCCTAACCCTAACTATTAGTTTTCTCTTAATTGTTAACTAGCAACCTAAAAATCTTCAATCATCTAACATAGCATCAAATGGTGTAGACTGGTATGCAATGGAAGTGGGGGAGTTATTCTCAAAAAAGAACCCCTTATGGCATAATAATTATTTAATATTAAATTTAGATATTTTATTTAAAATTGGTATTGAATTATTTTTTATATAAAAATAATTTAAAATTACACTAACTTAATTATATAAATTAAAATGAAAGATATGTGTTATTCCTTCTATGCTCACATAAAAACATATTATATACACATAATTGACATCTATCAATTATAACCTTGTATAGTTATCAAATATCTTGAAGTGAAAATCTTTTTTTTTTACTTTATGATGATGATAATGATGGTTAACATCCACTGAGACCAAACTTTAGTCTATCGGACCTAAAGAAGCAAATTATTTAGTTTGATTTAAGATTTTATTTCTATGCTCAAAAAGCTTGGAGAGAAGCCTCCCAAGCTCACTATAATTTTGACATTGTAAAAGGCTAGGAAGTTCAGTATTGCGACAAAGATTATGAAACTGAGATCTAATGTGGTTGTACCGGCGGCACTCTAAGAGGAAGTGGTTTTCATCTTCAATGTTCCTATTCTCACATAGATGGCAGATCCTTTCCATCCATGGTGTTTTAGGAACTACCCAATGACCTGTTTCACTATGGATCTCATGAGAGTTTGTTCTAATCTTCACTATATTAATTTTCTTCTTTGAGCTAGCTAAAATAGAGAGATACTTTTGATCTTCTAAAGTGGGATTGATGACCTTCTTATAATAACTTAATTTTCTTTTAGCCACTAAATCTTTCTCACACCACATTTTTTCTTTGAACTTAAAAGTAACAATATTTTTAATGTTATTAGAACTTCAAAAAATTTAATTAAAAATTTAAAATAAAAATAATATATTTTAATATTAAATTAATGTATAAAATATATTTTATTTTAAAAATTAAATTTGAATTCGTTTGTGACTTATTTTTACACCGAGAGAACACGAAACATACATGTACATGAGATGTATTCTAAATGATATGTTGATTAATAACTCTTTAGAAAATATTTAATATTTAAAAAAATAATTTATTATAATAAAAATGTTTTAAAATTGTTTATATAAATTTATATTAGCAATTTTTTCAAAAAGATGCATGTAATATTTAAAAAGTTATATATGTAACTTTTTATCTATTTATTTTAATAATTTAAAAATAAACCAAAATAACATTTAAAAACATAGATTTCATTTTTTAATATTAATAAGAATTTATCATTATATAAAATTTGAAATAATTGTGATAATTACAATTAAATACATTATGATTGATTGATACTTCATGATACTAATTACAACCTAACTCCAGTTTTCAAAAAATCATATAACTTTGTTAAAAACTTCATTAACATTATTTTTACAATTCCCTGTGGTTTTTATTTAAAAGTAATTTTGCTTATTTTGTTTTTATTTAAAATCTAATTTTGCTTATCTATTCTATTTATAAATATTTTTTTATATAATACATTACCTTTTTAACAATTTATTAACAAATAATCGTGCTTACCTTTTCTATTTATTATTCACATTTTATCCTACAATAGATTTGAGCTTAAATTAACTATTACTTGAGTGTTTATTTACCTAGTCTAAAAAGCTTTCAAATTTTCCATTGCCATGTAATACTTGGTAATTCGAAAAATATGAATTTATAAATATTAAAATATTAAAAAATCGATAAGCAAAAATTTGAGAAAGAGGTGAAAATTGTTCCAAACGTGACATGCAGGTCAGATAGCCGAATCATCAAACCAATTATTGGAGTGGCGTGACATGAAGGTCAGATAGCCGAATCATCAAACCAATTACTGGAGTGGTTTGATTCGGATTATATTAGTCCAAAAAATTACCACAGAAACTTAAAGTCTAATAAACCAATTACTTTTAACCGCATTTTAATTGTAGTCTCAGTATTTAAAAATTTGAAATGGTATAAATTTATAATTTATTTTTAAAAATTCTGAATATTTTTCTTTAAAATTTACCATTCAACTTACAAAGCCGCTTCGCTGTCACCTCGCAATTTCTTTGGATACCGATGGAATGCCAGAAATTTTTGCAAAGCCAATTTGCTCCTCTTATTTTCTCTGAATTGCATTGGTTTGGGTACTTTCTAGTCCATATTTGGTTGTTTCACTAGATGGTCATCCATGGAGTTCGTTACAGTTCTTTTTCTTGATTATTTTATCTATTTGTTTGGATTGTAATTGATGTTTTTTTTTAAATTCGTTTTTCTTTTTATTTTTCCTATGATGTTTTTAATGTTTTTTTGGGATTATATTGAAGTTGGGATGGGATCCTTCGGTTAAATTATGTAATTTTTTTTTTTTTAAATGTAAAGTTTTCGCGATTTGTGGAAGCGGAGCATGAAGATAGTAAGAGTCAAAGGGGCTCTAATCCTTTAGCTTCTTGCTGGGTGTTAAGAAGGTTTTGAGACCTGCCCATGGTCCACGGACCATGGTATTGTAAAAGGAAACGCTATAAATAGAAGAGTCATAGCGAGTCTAGGAGATTATCATAAGATAGAAAATCATTGTTGAGCAAGTATGTTAAGGCAGGAAGGTTTGTTTCCTGTACTTAGGCGAAGGAGAAGGCTCATGCAGCTGAGTGCATGAAGACCTTGGTAAGTCCACAAGCTGAGTGTGTGGGCCCATGCAGCTGAGTCAACAGGGAAGGAAAATATGTACTTTAAAAGATCATCTAATAAAAGACAGTTTTGATCCATACTTTGTGTATCTGTTTATATGTATTTACTTCTGCAATTTATGTATTTCCGCTATGTATCTGAAAGTATATGAATAAATGTTTATCTAATGTGAGAAAGTGGTAGATCAGTGTAAATTATGCATGTTATGACTAGTTAATGACCTCCGCGAAGATATAATTATTGTGTATAAGATTTATTAACTATTCCGAAAGGGTTAGGGTTCACGAAGACAAAACTAAGCCCTAGAAGCCATAGGAACCCATCACACTAACCTCTGGATGCATAAACTTGGTTATGTCATCCCCCAATACTACCTCGAGTGAGACTGCAGCTTGCGCTACACGGGTTGCTGCCGAAAGGGCCAACAGTTTAGGGTTTTGTTGGTCAGCGCAGCTAACGTTGAACCTGGGTCAGGGCCCCTCAAGCCAACAATTGGGTTGTTAGATGTAAGGAAAAATATATATGGGTAGAAACAAAACTCATCATATGGGATATGTATGGAGTTGCTAGCAGCTTCATTTTTATTTTTATTTTTTTACTTTTTACTAATACACATATAAGAATGTTAGGTTGTTGGTAGATAATCAATATTCATAGAATAATTGTTTTAAACATAGATATAGACATAATAATGTGGTTAATATTTTAGTTTACTTTCGATTTATGTATTTGATTCATAGAGGTGTCTGGCTAATATGGTTTAAAATAATTAAATAGAAATTTGGTCTACAATTCTCAATGTAGAAATCCACTAGAGTTGTGTGATTTAATGCTCAATGGTTAACCTTACTTATGTATATTTTTTACTCTTTGCTTGCACTGCGCTAGGTTTTTTTCATAGTTTTTTAATTTGTAACATGATATACACACACCATATACATCAATTGCCACACCATTGCACCAACACAACAATAGCAGCAACACCATGAAAAATGTGTACAATCTGATCTCCATCTATGGAAAACAAAAAACAAAATCCCTGCAAACCATGTAGGTATAGAATGTGCAAAATTCTCTTGTTCATGTACAGGAACATGTGCAAAAAGAATTTTTCCTACATTTTCTAAAACCCAAGAGATTGAATATTTTCCTTTGTAAAATCTTGTTCAAAATTTTTTGCTTCTATATAAAATATGATATTAGCTACAGTCTAATTGTTGAATTCATTATTGGCTCTGGAACCAAAACAAAAAGTGTCCACAGTCTTAAATATAGGGAATAAGCATATGGTAAGGAGGATGTAAAATGTGCCTTCAGTATCAAGCTAGGATTTAGTTTATTCATGACCTGGAAAAGACTGCTCCCATTACTTAAGCATGCTTTCTCATCAAAACATGCCATTAAGCCAAGCCAAGTTACTGACCCAATGATAAGAATATAGGTGTTACACAAAAAAAAGTAAAAGAAGAGTATTTTCTCCACAATAACTCTTGTCCTAACTCCATTCATCGAAAACATGTGAACCATATCTCCATTATTGATAAACATGCCTTATAAAAATAAAAAATAAAAAAATCTCTAGAAATATCGATCACCTCTGAACCATGGTCACCTGCAAGCAAAAGCAGAACTAAACAACCTTAGTCTCTGGCCATAATTAAAATCGAAAAAATATTACAATGACCAAAACTTGAATGGAAAACTTACCGCAAGAACTCAAGTCTCGAAGGACTAATGAAAAAATAGACCAATCCTTATAAGAGAAACCCTCTTCTCGAGAACTGAGAGGGGAATAAGCCTTCACGTTATGCCATCAAGAAATCATTCAATAAGAAGCAGTTGTTTGATTACTTTTTGAATGTTCCCATTAGTTTTCTCTTAATTATTAACTATTAATCCGGTGGCCTAAAAATCTCCAATCGTCTAACATTTCATCCAATGGTGTAGATTGATACACAGTGGCAATTGGAAGAGTTGTTCTCAAAGGAAACACCTTACGGCCTAAATATTCGACTGCACATTACATGAATCAAAATCAACCTATGTAAAACCCACCCTTATACATTTCCTCATTCCAAGATGAAGACAATGATGCATAGCTAGCATTCCCTACTACTTGAATTTTGAAAGATAACAAGGGCTACCTAGTAGCTACCCTTTCTTAGTTTAAATATAGTTAAATTTTTGTTACAAGCATGCAATATGTTAATATTTTCTTATTTATGTTTATTTTAAAACTTTAATGAGAAAATGTTTTAAAACATTAAAAACTTTTTTTTTATATAAATTTTTAAACAAAAATATTACCCAACAATCAATTAAACATTCCATCTAATCACCCAAAATAATCTCATTGTAACAATCTCATTTGACAATAATATTATCTTAAATATATAATTTTAATTAATAATATTTATTTTAAAAATATATTAAAATTAATTGAAAAAATAAAAATTAATATATCAACTTCTTAAAAAAAAAATTGTTACAAGCATACAATATGTTAATATCAAGGGCTATCTAGCAGCTATTCTTTCATAGTTAAATATAGTTAAATTTTTGTTTTTCCAGGGAAAAAAGCGGTAACCTTTTATTTAAAAAATGAAAAGTTACACAAAGCATATGCATTAAAGAATTTCCAGAAGTTGCCCATTGGGCTCGTGTGCTTTCGCACACAATGCAACGTAGTGAGGCTACTGTGCATTTAGAAAGAATGAGAGAAAAGAAGAAAGGAAAAAGAAAGGAGGAAAGGACAGAAAAACTGAATCCCATGGGTGAAAAACTCACACTGCATGTTTTTCTCCCCTTCTTCTTTTCGACCTTGCGCCACTCTGCTTGAGTGGGCTCGATCGAAGCTAGGACTATATGTGTTTCTGCTTCCTGTGGAGCTGTATCCTTGTCTGAGTCTGAAGTGTCTGAGGAGTGTTGCCGTTTGATCCCTCCCATACTCAGATCCTCACTTGTCTTATCTACCTGATTTGAATTGAGTTGTGAAACCTTGTTGGCTGATATGTTTTCCTTTTGAGTCTCCTTTCCTTGGGTATGCTCGGTATTCTCTGTGGGGGTAACTTCCTCCTCTGCTTCTGATTCATCGTCCTCTGAATCAGGAGGGGGGAATTGCCACCCTTTCCTCTGCTTCCCCTTCTGCTTCTTTTTATTGTTTGCTTTTTTGGCTTCTGTGCATGTGCTTTGCAAGTGTCATGTCAGCCTATAGTTCCTGCATCTGAAAGCAGTGTTTTCGTAGTCTAGTCCTTGCAGCTAGTTTTGTTGCTTATATACTAGCCTTATGCTTTTCGGCAGTCCTTTACTTAGATCTACTTCCACACAAATGCGTGCAAAAGTGTAGATCCTCTCATCAGTCCTTTCCAGATCTGTTTTGATGTATTTCCCTATGCTGTTCCCAATTCCTTCCAAAACTCGTTCGCTCCAAAAGTGAAGAGGAAGGTTATATAGGCGGACCCAGACCGGCATTTTGGAGACAGTCATTTTGTTTGGATCAAAATCTGGAAACCATGGGGTCATAAAGAGACCCGAAGTTCCCCAAAACCAAGGCCCTGTACTGATGATTATATCTCTGACTTCCGTGGATGCAAATTTTACAATGAAAAACCCCTTGGAGCATAGATGTATATCACATTCCATGGTCCAATTGGTGAATATCCAGTGAAATAGATCCATTGGCTTTGGCCAAAAACTGTTAAAACGACAGATTAGGGCCTGTGTTTCATATGACTTGACGTAATCTTCAAGTCCTGTAGAATCAAGGTTTAGGGTTGGGGTTTGCCCTAGCTGATCTACTATGTATGGCCTAGGTGTATATCCACCTTGATCTGGAGGGGGCCCTGGATCTCTGTTACCCTGTAAGATGTTTTTGTAGGAGGAACCTCCCTTGGGTTGATGCTGAGCTGCTGTCTTTTTCCCCTTGTCTCCTCCTGAGGAGCTTGGACCCTGGGGCAGAGCACCTCCTCTCAGCCTAAGGTTTAAAGCAATAGATGTTTTTGGGGTAATATCATAGCTTCTCAGGGTTCTGTTATCTTGAAGAGACCACCTACCACTGATCAAATGTTGGATCTGAACAGGGTACCCCATCAATGCCCATATTTGCTGTTT
Source organism: Pinus tabuliformis (assembly GCA_031772625.1). Classification (NCBI taxonomy): domain Eukaryota; kingdom Viridiplantae; phylum Streptophyta; class Pinopsida; order Pinales; family Pinaceae; genus Pinus; species Pinus tabuliformis. The sequence continues at coordinate 322,346,885 of CM062814.1, read as the reverse complement.
CAACTGCATAATGGTGCTTTCTGCATGTACCCACACTAGGCTGGTTTTCCCCAGAGGAGGTTTAATAAAAATCTTAAAACAAGGTGATTTTACCTGTTGCCTGGGTTCTGGCTGTGAACCTGTTCCGCCTAACCCGGTATCGCGCATATATCCCTTCTGTTGTTGGTCTGCCTTAGGGATCAGTTCCGTGTGCTCTAGCTGTGAGCGATCTTCCGGATCTGACCATATATGGGGTCGTTCTTCTATTTGCAGGTCTAGATCTACAAGCCCGAGGCTCGATCTATACTCATTGCCACAGATCTGTGGGTATATTGCCCGATCGAGCTCAATGGAGGATGTTTGAGCCTATGGGTGTCAAGAAACGCAGCAATATAATACAGATCTGCAAAAAACAAGATTATTCCTTCATACCTGTGGCCAGATCGGCTATTTTCCGTCCTGAGGGTTCCTTGTTTGCTAGAGACTGCGATTTCACAGAGCGTGATCTCGGTGCTGTTGACAGAGATCTTCTGCGCCTGATGCAACACCCTGTTCAGCAGATCTAGCAGGTCTGATTTTGTATCAATGCTCTCCTTCACAAGATCTGAGGCCGATGCGATTGCAGGCACTGGATTTGGCATCGACGGCTTATCAGGCAGATTGATCAAGGAGACGATGATGACCGGGTTGCTTAACTTATCGAGGCGGGCATGCTGAGCAGTGTCGATGGGTTCAGGCTTCGGCGACTGCGACTGTTCCCGGGCAGCGTTTGATTGTAGTGACGGGACAGAACCCGTTAATCCATCCGGTCGAGAACCAGGTTCCATGGCTGTGATCGTCTCCATCTTCGAATTTCCGAGCATCATTTTGCCAACACTATGGAGTTGTTAATGCAAGGAGAAATGCAGTTTGGATTTGTCAACTTTTCCTAGTTAAATTTTTGTTACAAACATGCAATATGTTAATATTTTCTTATTTATATTTATTTTAAAACTTTAATGAAAAAAAGTTTTAAAACGTTAAAAACTTTTTTTATATAAATTTTTAAACAAAACTATTACCCAACCATCAATTAAACATTCCACCTAATCACTCAAAATAATCTCATTTGACAATGATATTATCTTAAATGAATAATTTTAATTAATAATATTTATTTTAAAAATATATTAAAATTAATTGAAAAAATAAAATTAATATATATCAAACTTCTTAAAAAAATATTATCCATCGAAATATTTACCCATATAAAAATGTAAATTTCATTAAACATATGGCTAAAAAATTATAATATTTTTAAACAGAAAAGAAAAAAAGGTCACAATTCCACTTTAATGACTTTAAACCGTTGTCATACAGTTTAAATTTAAATAAAAAATTACAAGCCTGTGTTAAACCTAATTAAGTGGAAAGTATTTTAAATTTATTGTTGAATTAAGTAGAGAACTAAGATTTGTATAATTAATCAAATTTTAAATTTTGTTAAGTTGGAAAGCATTTTAAATTTATTGATAAATTAAGAAAAGAACTAATATTTGTATAATTAATCCAGCACTAAGAATTGCATAATCAATCAATCAACTCTCTCACAATGGTTGAATTAAACAAAGTACTAAATTTATATAATTGAATCAATCAATTCGAGTATCCTTCAATAACACAGAAGAGAAAAATAATTATAATATTTTTTTAATATTTATACCAATTTTAAAATATATATATATAAATTAATTTTTATTGATAATTTTGTTTTTAACAAATAATAATTATTATAAAAATATATCTACAACTAACTAAAAAATCTGGTTAACGATTCGCACCATGGAATTTATGGACATCAATCCAATCAAACGTGGGTTTCTTGATCAACCTCTCAGCGTTATTGAGTATATTTGATATAATTAAGTTCGACCAAGAATAAGTGATCAATTAAACTTAGGAAAAAATTGCAGAACAGTAAATTATAGTTAACGAAATTTGGGAGAAAAAAAATATTAACTGCACGCCCATGTAAATAGACCATGAAAGGTGGAACTAGACTATGAAAATTGCAATTTCGAAGAGATTGAAGTCGACGTGAGATTGCTACCCAAGTAAAAGTAGACAAAACAGATGTCAAAAGTGACGGACGTCAAATGGAGATGATAAAAGTAACCATGTTTAACCTGACAAATTTCAAAAAGAGATATTTTGGGTGTGATTATGTTTATAAAAAATAAAATAATAACTTTTATGTTTCATATTGTTTCATGAAATATTTATTTTGGTGAAATCACAGTTAGAAATATATGGTGTACGTGTTTTGAACCATACACTATGATTAAGATGGAGAGTTTGGCAAGTAGTTAAATAATATAGAGATGTAAAAAAAATTACAATGGCTAAATGTAAGACATTTAGAGTTACTTTACTTGTTTAAGACTATAATAAATCATGGAAGACTAATGACATTTTGATATTATTTAAGTAGTGAATAATAGTATTTTTATAATTATGAAAATCTCATAATTTAAGAGGGGAGACCGGAAACGAATTCCAGTCTCTGGGAAGTTAGCAACAGTCAGACACAGTTATATCTTTTTTTCTTAGAGATAAAAAGAGATCTCAATGGAAAAAAGGGGTTCAGTCTTTTATTTGAGGAAAGAGGAAAGGAAGAAAGATATGTATGACACGGACAACAGAGGACATCCTGAGCTAGACTTGAGCCGGTGGATAACCTCCTTACATACAAGAATCAGTGGCTTAAAAGACTGGACTGTAGTCCTGATGTCTATTTCTTGATTGAAGAAAAGAAATATTGTTACATGTTGTCCTGAATTGGAAGCTCGGGGGTAGAAGAGGACGTCATTACCCTTCTCAATGTTGGGTGGAGAAGGTCTCACCTTGTTGAATTCGATAAGTTTATGTGAACATATAAGTACTCAAGATTTTTTTAAGTCTGCATTTCTTGCATGAATGAGTACATACATTTTACTGTGATTGGTAGTGTAAACGTAACATTCTGAATTTACATTCTTCCGTAATGATAGTTTGTAAGCGAGTGTTGAGTACATACATCCTACTATAATTAGTAGTTTAAAATGAAAGTTATATTGTATATACATATATTGTTGCAAATGGAAGTTTAAATGCAAGAGTGAGTATATAGGCTTTGCAATATATAAAATTGTGAATGTCATGTTGTTAATGTGAAATAAAACTTGAGGCATGAAAGTTGAAACAAAGAACCTAGGAACTTAATCCTAGAATTTGAACCAGGTTGTTGGAATTTGTGGCTATGTGAAAATAGTTCAATAAACTAAGAAGGTTTTGTAACTAACTTGGGTAATGGAACCAATAGAGAAAAGGCAGAATGGGTGCATACCTGAACCGAATTAAAAGAAAATGTAGTTTCTGCTATCTCCAAGAAAATACAACAACCTATAAGACAACGTGATTTCTAGAAGCACACTTGTTTTGCTCAAGGTAATAAATTACAGATCAATGATCTGAGGGGTTAGGACTAGGTTGTTGATTCTACATCAACCAGTTCCAGTCCCCTACGAATTTGTATAATTAAAACAGTCTGGAGTGAAAAATATTATAATTAATCCTTTTAAGAAAAAGATATATATTTAATGTTGGGGTTTGTAAAAAATGTTTATCTTGAAATGGGTCTCATATAGAAACTTGCATTAAATAATGGGTAGCAGTTCGAAACAGACTAACAAGAATTTCTTCTATTTCTATATAGAGAATCAATTTAACCAACTTAGACATATATGGTTTAGACTAATTCTTAATTGACATTATTAACTACACAAAGTAAACATTACTCAAATGAAACTGTGTAACAACAAGAGCAGGAACACAACTAAACTTTTTGCATTCATCCGTAAGTAAATAAACATAGACATCCTAGTATCTGGTTACTTCAAAAAAATAAGCAACTTCTTCAACGATGTTAATCATGAAACCCTTAGTTGGGGCTAAAATTGTCTAAGACCCCCATTACCCCAAAATATGAGTTCAATTAACCAAAAGGACATAAAACCCTCATTCCTAAGTTTACACACTAAATGGCTAGGAGTAAGTAGATAGGAACCTATTGTTAAGGATATCGAAGTAGTGGGGTTTCCGCTTTTCGAATCTCCTATAGAAGCATACCTATCAGGTGCATCCAAATAGGGGTAAAAACCCTAAGGAAACAATAAGGCTCCCAATGATAAAAATCATTAACCCAATGCGTAATAATTGTAAGGAATACAATAAAGGCAATAGAAGTTACCTTCAACAGGAATCTTGATTCTTCGGAACCCTGATGATTCACCCTCCATCATTAAGAAACAAATGTTGTGCACCAAAAAAACAAACTTTCCAGAAAGACAAAACCTATACAGTAAATTGCAATCATGGAAAAGATTAGCAAGATAATAGAGATTCTGATATTTACATTGAATAAGAAAAAATAACTCTAAGAAGAGGTTACTTGTACCAGTGAGTATCTCAGAAAACACCATCTAGAATCTGAAGAGACCTTAAGAGAAAAACCCTCCAAAGAACAGAGCAACATGTGGAGGAACTGATTAACCCGCAAGTCTTACAGAAAATTACGCTTCTAAGATTACGAATAACCATGTGAATAATGTAGATTTGGTAGTAAAATAACTGTAATTTGTGGTATAACCCTTAACAGTAGAATCGAATGGCGCTAGGTAGCATAGCGCAGTTTGGGAGAGCTGCATGAGGCGAATGGCAAACTAAGGGCACAAGTACGAGAGACTAGAACCCTAACTTCTCGCAACTAATTTTACACTGTTGGATCGGCTTAGAAGGATTAACAGTTCCAAGATGCCCAATTGTCTGCCGTATTGAACCCCAGTTGTCTACCACCAAGCCTTCTCAACACTTCGAACATCCATTCTGAAGTTTGGTTAAGGCACATGAGAGTTCGAATGAAGTCACCATATTAAATTATATGCAAACTTTATAATGTTATCATGGTAAATTTTAGGGGCGAATTTCATCCCAAGGGCGAAATTAAGGGGTTTTTCATTTTAGAGGGGCGAAATTTTTATAAAACACCCATTTCATATATTTCACCCAACTTTTATTTAAAAAATAATCATTGTTTTCATTTTAACCCAAAAAAAGGGGCGGGTAAAATATGAAAAGACTCATTTGACCCGATTTCCTGTTTTGGGAGGTTATATTCCATTACAATCGCCTGATTTTCTGCTTTGCAATGTTAAATTCGTTTGCCATCACCCATTTTCTTGTTTGGGAGGTTGTATTTGGTCCCAATAAATAAAAATATAAATAAAGTGGAGGTATGGTAAATAAATAAACCTATTTTTATACTTACTCAATGGTAAATAAATAAAAATATAAATAAAGTTGAGGCATGGTAAATAAATAAAACCTCTTTTTATACTTACTCCAAAGGTATGGTAAATAAATAAAAATATAAATAAACTAGAGGTATGGTAAATAAATAAAATGTCTTTTTATATTTAGTCCATAGCCCTCTTTCTATTTAAGAATGCTCAAAAAAGAGATTTTATTTAAGTGAATCATATGGGCCAAATACCATATTTATAAAAGAGGTATGGTAAATTAATAAAAATATAAATAAACGAAAGGTATGGTAAATAAATCAAACATTTTTTTTATATTTACTCCATAAGTCACCTTATATTTAGGGACACTCAAAAAATGTGTTATATTTAGGTGAAGTCTATGGGTCAAATACCATGGGCCAAATTATTATTAATACCATGCAAAAAAACATTATTAACCCTAATATTAGTATTAATAAAAATAAATATGGCACATGGTATTGACCCATGGTATTCACGTGGAATGTAGGGGGGAATTAAAACAGCATAGATCCATCTTTACTCTGGATCTACTAAGCCTCGAGAGGGATCAAATATTGTGATATGCAAACTAGCATAGAGTGAAAAAGTATTTAATCCCTCTCAAGGCTTGGTAGATCAAGAGTAAAAATGGATCTTGTAATTTAATGTCAGTTAAACAGTTTAACTTTGTTAAAATAAAAGAATAAAATAAAAACCAATTATTAGTTTTATTAATGTTTATAAATTATTAATAGTAGCTTTTAAGCTCCAAGTTTATGATAACCCATGGTATTGACCCATGGAAATACCATGGTATTCATGTGAGCATAGACTATTTAAAGGGGAAATTCTATGAGCTTAGATCCATCTTAATTGTGGGTCTACCAAGTGCTAAGAGGGATAAATAGATTTCATCCCTCTAAGAGTGGTAGATGTGGAGTTAAGATGGATATATGTTGGTTTTTATGATAATGAAGATATTAAATAGATTTAGGAAATTATATTGTAAAAAAAAAATCTAAGGTGAATGGTTAAAGTTACATTTAGTCACTTCACAAAATTTAGTAAAAAATACCAATATCTCCATTAATATTGGTTTTTCTGATTTAACAAAAAAAAAATCAAAACAGTGAAATCTTATCACTCTTTCCGCATCACCCTCACAGAAGAGAGATAGTCATTGCCCAGATTTCCAACCATTTTTCAAACGTCCTCAATATGATATCTTCATGGAAAATTTAAGGTACTAATGTTGGATTAGTTGTTTGAAAAATATGATGGTTTGTACAACCTTTCATCTTCTCTGTTATTCTTAGTTTGTCGTAATGATCTGTAGGAGCTAGGCCACTGCACCGTATTGTCCTAAAAGGCAGAGATTGTGCACCAAAAAAAGAAATTAATCCACATGTTACAACGTTGTTAAAAAATGCAAGACGTATGAAGGTAGTGAATTATGCTAATAAGCAATTTAGATTGGGAGAGACGTAATTAAATTTTATTATTTAATTGAAGATTTCTAATGAGAATAATAATAAATATACATTTATATATTTATATATTGATTGGAAGCCTTTTGACAATGATCACTTCTTTCTATTAGATCCCCTTTAGGCCTTTGGGATACCTACTACATTTTTATATTATATAGTTGGGGCTTGCTACCTGTTGGTGTGTTGGGGTAAACAAACTTGATGTGTGTTTTTTTATCTCGCAGTTGGAGTCTATGGAATAAGAAAGAAATTTGATAGCTTGACAAAAGTGGTAGAGAAAATATTAATCTCTCCTACCTTGACAGAACTGGTGGTCAAGACCAACACCTACAAGAACTTTGTTATGGAATATTATCAAAACTAATAGAAGGATATGAAAGAGTATATAGTAAGAACCTTGACAAACACGGCCACTAAAACTTGCAACACTATTTATAGGAAGAGAAAATTATGTTTCTTTTTTCCAAACATGTATGTTAGTATATTACAATTTAATGGATATGTTTTCCTATTATCATATATGGTTTCATACTTCAACAAAACATTCTCCAAGACTTCACAATGTTTTATTATTCAGTGAAAGATTTTCCAAGATCTTACAAGATTTTATAATTCAGTGAAAGATTTGCCATGACTTTATAAGATAATATAATCTGGTGAGAGATTCGCCAAAAAATTTATATATACATATTATATTATTGATAAAATCGCCTCCCATTTTTCCTATGTATCATAGGGATTCGCCCATTTATTATACATATAAATTTAGGGTGGTTCTTAAAATTTTTCCTGAATGTTATTCCATTGATTGCCTTCATTGATAAATGAAATATAATAAACTGCTATGACATGGTTTTGTGGGTATGGTAAATATGCCGTAAATATTGCATTCATATAATCTAGAGTAAAGTGACTTTTCTTTTGTCCAGATAAATATGGTTATAAGGTTTACATGTTACAAGTGGTATCAGATCCACAAGTTCCAACACTATGGCCTTGGGTAAGAAAAGTTGTCAATAACCAAACTATTTAAATGCACAGAGAGGAGTGATAAACAGTATGAGAAGGGGATAAGGAACCACCCCATCTAATCCGGAAATGTGGCTCCAATTGGGGGAAAGTGTAACAAATGATAATGATGTGCTAATAGAGATTGTTAAGAAATTATGAGCACAAATGATTAATTTCCGGACAATGAGAGACTAAGATTAGAGCATGAGAGAATCCTCAAAAGCCTCTCAGATCAACAGAACCTAAGGGATCCAAATCCTAGTGCAGATAACGAAAACAGGGAGGATACAAGGCATAAATAGAGAGGTCATCCAGAAACAAAAGAAACTCGAATGAATAATGAGGAAGAATCAAGAAATACTTTCGGAGGTAGAGGGGTGAAGATGCCAAAGATTGAATTACAGTGGGAATTTAAGAAAATAAAACTTCCATTATTTGATGGAGAAGTGGAAGAGGTTGCAGAGGCTTGGCTGATCAATATGAACCAATATTTCCATATTTATGAATATGATGATAACTTAAGGACTCAACTATTTGTTTATCAACTATGAGGTAAATCCACACTTTGGTGGGAAGAGATTAAAATAGTTCGAAACGTTGACGAGCGGGAGGTGGATTGGGAAACCTTCCAGAAATATTTCAAGGATAAATACTTTGCGGAAAGATTTTATGATGAGAAGGCGAAGGAATTCCATGACTTGAGGTTGGGACAATAGTCTATGGATGAATTTATAACCAAGTTCACTTCCTTGTTGCGCTATATTCCATACATACAAGAATAAAAGGGAAAGTACAACGCTTCATAAGAAGTCTATCTACTCATATGAAAGAACGAATAGAGTTTGACAACCCAGAAAAAATGGATGAAACTATTTAGAAGGCCTGTATTTGTTACCAGTAGATGCGACATAAAGGAGAAGGTAATAAAAGCTAGCCAGGAAGAAAGGGACAGAGGGGATTCTTAAGAAATTATAAGGGCAATAGATCAGGTGGGATGAAATCTATACCTAGTAAATTGGTGGAGAAGCCATGGGAAAGCATCAGTAGCGAAACCTTCTGATGAAGCTAAAATAGTTGAAACATTCAATAAGACAGAACTTGGAAAACCACCAAAACCACCCCAGCAATGTTGGGGTTGTGGGGAACCCCACTACTATAAGAATTGTCCTCACTACTCCAAAACCAGAATTACACCAAGCGTTCAAGAAACTTCCATGGTTGGAGATGTGGCCAAAAATATACCAAATATTAATGTTGCCTTGGAGAATCACCACACATAGTATCATCCCACTATGGTGGAGTTTGAATGTAAGATAGCTAACCACACTGTGTCTATTTTGATTGACCCAGGAGCAAGTCTTAATTATGTTAGTCCAAAACTAGTCAAAAAGTGTCATTTGTTCAGTATGAAATTTAAAACTTCATGGCTAGTGAAATTACCCACAGGGGAAAAACGTAGAGTGACAACCATGATAGAAAGTTGTCCTATAGAGATTGCAAGTGAACCCACTAAAGTAAACTTAAATATATTGCCTTTAGGTTCATATGATGTGTTAATTGGAATGGATTGGCTAGAGGGACATTGATCCCTAGTAAATTGTAAGGATAAAACCATCAGTTTCCTCACATATGAAGGAAACAGATAGGAAATATGAGGTATTAAGAGAAATATTAAGTTGTGGTCGATCACCGCTAACTAGTTAAAGAAATGTGTCTGAAAAGGTTGTTATATATATGCAGTACAGGTTAGATATGCCAATTCAAAAGACAAATTGTCAGTTTTAGAGGATATACATGTTGTTCGAGAGTTTATAGATGTGTTTCCTAAGGAAATACTAGGATTACCCCCAAAAAGAAGCATTGACTTTACTATAGAACTCCTTCCTGGAGTTGCCCCGGTCTTGAAAACACCATACCGTATGAGCATTCTTGATTTAATTAAACTAAAAATGCAGTTACAGGAATTACTCGACAAAGGGTACATCCAACCAAGTGTGTGACCTTTGGGGGTGGTCACATTATTTGTGAAGAAGATAGATGGAACGTCGAGACTTTGTGTTGACTATAGGAAATTGAACAAATTAACCATCAAGAACAAGTATCCTCTGCTAAGAATAGATTACTTGTTTGATCAGGTCAAGGGCACCATTGTATTCTCCAAAATTGATCTGTGATCAACATATCATCAAACCCGAATTAAGGACAAGGATGTTTGTAAAACAAAATTTAGAACACATTATGGCAATTATGAATTTATTGTGCTACCTTTTGTGCTGACTAATGCTCTAAATCTTTATGATTTTAATGAATGGGATTTTCAACCCCTATTTAGAAAAGTTCATTCTAATTTGCATTGATGATATTTTAATTTATTCGAAAATGCGAAGGAACATAAGAAGCATCTAAGGATTATTCTCCAAATCTTAAGAGAAAACCAACTCTATGCCAAATTCAGTAAATGTGACTTCTTTAAGGAATAGATACAGTATCTTTGGCATGTGATATCCTCTAAAGGCATTGTTGTCGACCCTGAAAAAATTAGGACTATCCTAGACTTACATGTGCCTAAAAATGTAGCAAATATTCGATCCTTTATGGGTTTGGCAGGTAATTATCGTATATTTATTGAGGGGATTGCTTACCCCATGACATCTCTATAGAAGAAAGGGAGAGTTTTTAAGTGGACAACGGAATGTCAATTCAGTTTCAAGCGATTGAAACATTTACTAACATCTGCTCCAATACTAAAAGTAGCTGACCCAAAAAAGGACTTTATTGTTTGCACGGACGCCTGGCAGTAAGGGGTGGGAGGTGTTTTGATGCAGGATGTAAAAGTGGTGGCCTACGAGTCTAGGAAGCTCAAAGAGCATAAGTAGATATATTCAACTTATGATCTAGAATTTACTGCATTGGTGCATGCCTTGAAAGTATGGCGCCATTACTTGCTGGGAAAGAAATTCATGCTTATGATAGACCGTAACAGCTTAACTAATTTCTTTAAACAACCTAATTTAAATTCACGCCAAGCTCAGTGGACAACATTATAAGCAAATTTGACATTGATATAAGACACCTAAAAGGGAAGGAAAACCAAGTGGCTGATGCTTTAAGAGAAAAGATTCAATGTGTGTATGAAATTTGGTATCACCACATAGAGTTTGATGTGACAGAACAACTCAAGGAAGTTTCCCTTAAAGATCCTGAATATAAATTTTATGGAAGTGAGTTAAAAAAATGCAAGATTCTGGGAAACCATCTGAGTATGGCATAGATAATAGAAATTTGTTAACTTTCAAGGGAAGAGTGTACGTTCCCAATCAGGTAAGCTTTAAACAAATGTTGTTAGATGAGTTTCACCGCAACCCATATGCCACTCACCAAGGATATTAGAAGTTGTTTTCTACAACTAAGAAGGGGCAATTTTGGCCTGGGATGAGAAAGGATATCATGATATATTTGACGAAGTGTTTAGAATGTTGGCAAGTTAAAGTTGAGCATCAACACCCCGCTGGACTGCTCCAACCACTTCCTATGCTTGAGTGGAAATGGGAAAATATTAAATTAAACTTTAAAACCAGACTTTTGAGAACCCAAAAGAAGCATGATTCCATCATGATGGTGGTGGACAAGTGGAGCAAACATTCTCATTTTATTCCTATTAAATCCACCTATAAAACAGTGGAAATTGCAGACATCTTTATGAAGGAAATATTCTGACTGCACGATATGCCAAAGCTAGTGATTTCAAATAGAGATGTAAAATTTACATCTGCATTTTGGAAAGCTCTTTTTATAGGGCTAGGTACCCAGATCCAATTTAGTACCACTTATCACCCCCATATGGATGGACAAATGGAGCGGGTCAATCAAGTATTGGAAGATATGTTACAAATGTATGTGATGAAACATCCAACCAAATGGGAAGACTATCTTCATTTGGTTGAATTCACTTATAACAATAGCTACCATGAATCATTAAAGATGAGCTCCTATGAAGTGTTGTATGGAAGAAACTGTAGGACTACAGCTAGTTGGCGTAGCCCAGAAGACAAGATGATCTTAGGACCTGAAATGCTAGCAGAGATGGAATAAGAAGTGAAGAAAGTTCAACAAAACCTAAAAGAAGCTCAAGATAGACAAAAATCTTGTGTAGATAAGAAGATGATTTACAAATAATTCTAGGTCGGAGACCATGTATATGTTTGGAGAAAACCCAGGAAAATAGCTTCACAGTGGGGTGGTTGTGCTAAATTGACACCTTGTTACTGTGGCCCTTTCCAAGTCCTAGAAAGGATAGGACAAGTAGCTTATCAGCTTTCTCTTCCTCATCACATAAAAGTACATAATGTATTTCATGTGTCACTGTTAAAGAAGTATGTGTATGATTCTAGACACATTATTAGCTGGCAAGATGTGCAACTAAGTATGAATGAAATTGAGTTATGAAATATAAAACCAGGATAAATAAACTAATGATAATAATGATGTTTTGATAGGTCGAACTGGACGGGGAATTTCTGGTAGAACCATTGCGTATTCTTGATCGGAGAGAAACAATGCTGCGGAAGCAAGCTATCATCCAAGTTAAAGTGCAATGGAAGCACTTTATCCAAGAGGAAGCCACTTGGGAAGATGAAAGTCTTATGAGACAAGCTCATCCTACTCTGTTCCATGGGCTATAGTAAACACCGAGGACGGTGTTTTACCAAAGGGGGGAAGATGTAACACCTCCTGGATGACATTTAGAATTACTTTACTTGTTTAAGACTCTAGTAAATCAGAGTCATGGAAAAATAATGACATTTTGATATTATTTAAGTAGTGAATAATATTATTTTTATAAGAATGAAAATCTCATAATTCAAGAGGGGAGACTTGAAACAAATTCCAACATCTGGTCAGTTAAGAACAATTAGAGACAGTTATACCTTTCTTTCCTAGAGATAAAAAGGATCTCAATGGAAAGAAAAGGGTTCAGTCTTTTGTTTGAGAAAAGAGGAAAGGAAGAAAGATCTGTATGACACAGACAAGAGAGGACATCCTGAGCTGGACTTGAGCCAGTGGACAACCTCATTATAGCTAGGAAGATTGGACTGTAGTCCAACTGTCTATTGTCTGATTCAAAAAAAGAAATATTGTTACCTATTGTCCTAGAGTGGAAGCTCGAGGGGTAGAAGAGGACGCCATTTCCCTTCTCAAGGTTGGGTGGAGAAGGTCTCATCCTATTGAATTCAAAAATTTTACGTGAAAAGATAAGTACTCAAGGTTTGTATAAGTATGCATTCCTTGCATGAAAGAGTACATACATTTTACTGTGATTGGTAGTGTAAATGTAAGATTCAGAATTTACATTCTTCTATACTAGTAGTTTGTAAGCGAGTGTTGAGTACATACATCCTACTGCAATTAGTATTTTAAAATGCAAGTTATAGTGTACATACATATACTGTTGTAAATGGAAGTTTAAATGCAAGATTGATTATATAGGCTCCACAGTATATAAAATTGTGAATGTCATATTGTTGATGTGAAATAAAACTTAAGGCATGAAAATTGAAACAGAGAACCTAGGAACTTAATCCTAGAATTTGAACCAGGTTGTGGGGATTCATAACTATGTGAAAATAGTTCAATTAACTAATATGGTCTTGTAACTAACTCGGGTAATGGACCCAACAGAGAAAAGGCAGAATGAGTGCATGTTTTAACTGAATTGAAAGGAAATGTAGTTTATGCTATCTCTAGAAAAATACAACACCCTACAAGACAACGCAATTTCTGGAAGCACATGTGTTTTGCTCAAGGTAATAACTTACAGATCAATGGTCAGATGGGTTAGGACCGGGCTACTGATTCTACAGTGACCAAGTCCAGTCCTCTATGAATTTGTATAAATAATTAAACCAGTCCGGAGCGAAAACTATTATAAGTAATCCTTTTAAGAAAATATATATATATATATATTGAATGTTGGGGTTTGTAAAACAAGTTTACCCTGAAATGAGTCTCGTATAGAGACTTGCATTAAATAACGAGAAGAATTTCAAAATAGTCTAACAGAGAACCTCTTATGTTTCTATATAGAGAATCAATTTAACCGACTTAGAGATATATTGTTTAGACTGATTCTTAATTGACATTATGAACTACACAAAGTAAACACTACTTAAACGCAATTGTGTAAGGTCAAGAGTAGGAACAAAAATAAACTTGTTGCATTCATCTGTAAGTAAATAAACAAAGACATCCTAGTATTTGTTTACTTCAACAAAATAAGCAACTTCTTCAAAGAAGTGAATCATCAAATCCTTAGTTGGGGCTAAAACTGTTTGAGACCCCCATTACCCCAAAATATTAGTTTAGTTAACCAAGGGGACATAAAACACCCATTCTTAATTTTACACGTTGAATGGTTGTGAGTAAGCAAATAGACACATGTTGTTATGGATATCGAAGCAGTGGGGTTGCTGCTTTTCGAAACTCTTGCGGACACATACTTGTCAAGTGCATCCAAATGGGGGTAAAAACCCTAAGGAAACAATAAGGCTCCTGATGATAAAAAGCATTAACCCAGTGCATAATAATTGTAAGGAATACAATAAAGGCAACATAAGTTACCTTCAGTAGGAATCTCGGTTCTTCAGAACCCCAATGATTCACCCTCCATCATTGAGAAACAAATGTTGTGCACCAAAAAAATAAACTTGTCGGAAAGATGGAACCTATACAGTAAATTGCAACCATGGAAAATTTTAGAAAGATAATAGATATTCTGAGATTTATAACATATAAAACAAAATAACTCTCAGTAGAGGTTACCTATACCAGTGAGTATCTTAGAAAACATCAGCCAGAATATGAAGAGATCTTAAGAGTGAAACCTTGTAAAGAACAGAGAAACCCGTGGAGGAACTAATTAACCCACAAGCCTTACAGAAAATTAGGTCACTAATATTAAGAATAACCATGTGAATAATGCAGATCTAGTAGTAAAACAAACTGTAATTTGTGGTATAACCCTTAACAATAGATTCGATGGCATTAGGTAGAAAAGCGCAGTCTCAGAGAGCTGCATGAGGCGAATGGAAAACTGAGGGTGCAAGTACTAGAGACCAGAACCCTAACCACTCGCAAATGGGCTTACCTCGTTGGATCATCTTAGGAGGGATCAACGGTTCCAAGGTGCCCAGTTGTCTGCCGTATTGAACCCCAACTATCTTCCACCAAGCCTTCTCGACACTTTGAACATCCATTCTAAAGTTTGGTTAAGGTGCATGAGAGTTCCAACGAAGTCCATATTAAATTATATGTAAACTTTAAAATGTTATTCCATTGATTTCCTTCATCAATAAATGAAATCTAATAAATTGCTATGACATGGTTATGTGAGTATGGTAAACATGTAGTAAGGATTGTATTCATATAGTCTAGAGTAAAGTAAAAAAAAAATTGTGTGTAGAGAACTATGGTTATAAAGTTTACATGTTACACTAAATTTCTAACAGTTAAAAATGTAATTAATAATATTTCTATTAAATTTTTCAGGCTAAAAGTTAATTTCTAACATTAAAAAATATAATTAATAATATTTGCATTAAAATTTTTAACGTATTTTGTTGTTGTAATATCTTTGCATCTCTACATTATTAATTACTTTCATGGATTAGACTCTCCATTTTAGTTTTGATGATTAACCACAATAAGTGGTTCCAAAAACAACATTTATTTGTGAATGTGATTTCACCCAAAAATTTGTTTCTTGAAATAATAATCTAATTTTAAAATCATCATCAAATTAAACATCAAATAAATAACTAAAATACTCTTTACTCATTAACATATCACTATAAGAAAATATCTAATACTAAAATATATAATACAATAATCATTACATGAATCATTACAATATTTACTATAAAAAAATATTTAATACTAAAATATTTAATACAATATTTATTACATGTGCACAACACTGTAAAATTAATACAATACTCATTATGATATTCACTATAAAAAAATATCTAATACTAAAATATATAATACGATATAAGAAAATATCTAATTATGTTGTAAGGCGTTCCCCTTTGAAATCAACTCTCCTCTGAAGGTACATGTACATTCATGGACCCTTGATTTAAGTGTTAGACGATTAAAATAATTTCAACCATCAGATTGATCTTACCGGTATTAAATTATTTATTAGCAGGTCGACCGCCCTTGCTCACACTACTTCTTGCTCGACACTACGCGGCAGGTCGACTGCCCTGGCTCACACTAGCACTACTTCCTCCTCCTAGCTGGTCACCCAAACCCTCATTCTTGTCCTCTACCACTGCGAAATGTTGCTCTGCAACTTCTCCAGGGTTTTTTGGTTTCTCTTCGCGGTTTCTCAGGTAAGTGAGTTTCTGGTTTTTGTGTAACCTAGTGTAGATGCGTTTTTATTTTTCATATCCAACTTTTTGATATATGTGGATCAGAACATATTTTCACTCTATGCAGGCTCTATTGTTCGAGATTTGTTCTAAATACTAGATCGATTCCTGCATGATGGAGGTTTTTGATTGCACAGTTGTTTTGGAACTTTGGTTGCATAAAACCTAATGAAAGGCTCTCTTTGAATCAGTGGAGAAATGGAAGTAGATTTGGGGCTGCTTGGCTCAGATTCTTTGTTTTTGACTACCACATCGAATCCAATTTCTGATATCTGTATAGAATCAAAATGTGATGAATACCTATTTCCTTTCCATGTGGGTTGTGAGCAGTGCATCTGGCAATTCCTGCAAAATATGTCTCTGACCAATTCAAGACATCTGACGCCGTAGTAGGGGAGGACGAGTAATAGTAAGACTGCTACATAACAAGCCTATTGAAAGCAATCAAACTCAACATTCAACTGCAATAAATTTTCAAGCCTAGCTAACAAATATTTCCATCTTATGGTAGAGTAACGAGATTGGCCCTTGTTACGCAATTGAGAGAGATTAGCTCATGGTTTATGGATCCTGGCTGCAATCATTTTCAAGCCGTGTTGCATATCTCCATTTCATGGTAGTGCTCAAACAAGATTGACACTAATGTGTTTCCTGGAGGCACGGGAAAAACATAAACAACTCGGAAGAGTTCAGTGAGAGATGGAAGAGGTCAGCCTTCAAGGGGATTTGGTTTCCTCCTTTGCGTGGCACAAGATCTTGGAACCACTTACAGCTGTGTGGGTGTTTGGGATGGTTATCATGACAGAGTGGATATCATTCCCAATGATCAGGGCAATCGGATTACTCCTTCCATGGTTGCCTTCACAAAAAATGAATGCCTCATCGGAGAGCCTGCCAAGAATCAAGTCGCTTTCAACCCTTTGAACACTGTTTTTTATGCCAATAGGTTTAGTGGCTGGCATTTCTCCCATTCCTCTATCCAAGCTTATAAGAACCTTTGGCCCTTTTCTATTGTTTGCAAATCCAATGATAAGCCCTTGATCCAAGTAACTTTTAAGGGAGAAGAGAAAACCTTTGTGGCTGAGGAAATATCTTCAATGGTATTGCTTAACATGAAAGAAATCACCCAATCATACCTGGGTTGTCAAGTGAATAAAGTTGTCATTACCGTTTCCTCTTATTATAACAATTCGCAGAGGCAAGCCACTGAGTACCAAAAGAAAATAATGAGGGAAATGGAGGATTCTTCGAAGGGCGAATTCTCCACAAATCATGCAGTGTTATGGCATATTCGATCGAGGAGGAGATATCTCTTTTGCGTTGGAGTACATGGATGGTGGTACCATTGTGTAGGTTCTTCAAGACCACAAGAAAATTTGAGAACACTATTTGGCTGAGGTTGCCAAGCAGGTGCTCAAGGGCTTGCATGACCTGCACTAGAAAAAAATTGTTCACCGTGATATGAAGCCCTCCAATTTGCTGATGAACAAGAGAAGAGAACAAAAATCTTGTGACCTGTCTCCCCTCCTGCTGTCTCTTCTCTGGGTTTCTTATGCATAATATGAGTAATTATCTTAATGAATCTATAAGGAAATCTCTTATGTGGCATTTCGATCTGATTTCACAAGGTTGGTTTTGTTTTTGCTTAGAACCAGTTCATAGGATAGGGACTTTTAGCAAGCCTAAATGTTGTCACTGTATTTTCATGGAATTTTCATTGATAAGCCTCCATGGTTGTGGATCTAATACACTTTCCATCGTTTCTTCTTCCACTGCATTATATTTTCGTTCTTACAATTGTAAATTTTTATTAGTTTATGTATGCATAGGATGGATTGGCTTGCATTATTGTTCTTTAGTGTCCAATAATAGATAAGATTTATTTCAAAGACCAATTTTTTTGGACCATGGAATCACCATTTTTATGTTTGTCCTTCATTATCTAAGCATAAATGGAATTTGTTTAACTTTACACCATGAATTCACAAGTATTGTCACTGCTCAACGCATTTATTTCACATTTTTTAATATCTGCTCTTATTTTTTCAAACTTTGTAACTCTCAAGATGTTATATTCAAGTTGTTTTGATGGCTTAGTTGTTGCTATAGGGAAGCCATGCAAATAGTTCAAGTGCAAATGATTTTCCTGATCATCAAAGGAACTTAATACATGTCCTACAAATTGTGTTCATCCATTCAATGATTTTCTTACTAACTTGATAAATATTCAATCATCGAAAAGAAAAATCTTGTCTGACAAACTGTCCTTAATAAAATCGTGAGATTTTGCATTTCTTATTACTACATTTGTGAAAATAGATGAAATGAGTTTGTTTTTCATGCACATCGGCAAAGCATATAAATATATGAAAGAGCTTCATTAGTTTTTCAGCATAGTAAAATCCCAATTAATCCCTTGTTCTATTGACCTGGGTGCACTGCCTATTAAGCAAATAACACAGATAAAGGGTTTTGCATCAGCAGTTACAACTTTTGGTTTTGTCATTAAACACTTTTTCCAAGTGGGGACCAATATACAGTTGTTTGCTTAATGTATTGAGTTATGATATGTTAATTTTTTTTTGTTCTTCCAAGAAGCTATGCATATCACTGCAGTTAACTTGCCTAGATATAATGAAACTTTGGTGTATTTTCTTAGAAATAGTTGTAATAGTTTTCCAGACTTACCAAGTGGTAACATGAAACATTATGTTGTCAACAATCCAATGCATCCAGATGGAGCTCAGTCTAGAAGAGTAAACTTATAGCCTTAATCAATGTGAAAATAAGATAAAACAACAGTATTGGTATAAAATCTATAAATCAATTCCAAAGACTAGGCGATGCCTCTGAAAACGAAAGGTTACTGTGTAATTTCTGGCAAGATTTATGTTGTTGGAGGCTCTCTAAGGAGAGATGCTTGTAGGGAAGCCATTGTTCATGCAAAGGAATATGTTCTTGACCTTGATTTATGGAGACCCATTGCAAATATGCCTAGAAAGAGATATGGTTGCCTGGGTGTTGTTGTGGATGGGATTTTTTATGTAATCAAAGGGCTTAAGTTTGGTAAAAAGAATGGTTTCTCATTACAGCCTTATGCTTATGCGGGCTCTATGGATTCCTATGACCCCAAGACTAATACTTGGCTCAAGACCAAGGCCCTACCAATGGGGGATTGTGTGATAAAGAGCCCCTAAAGATCTTTTTGGAAAGGCTCTCTAGTTTCTAGGCCTCGCCCATAACCTATACCATGTTTCTTAATCTGACAAGTCTCTCTGGTTTTTAGGCCTGATCCAGGACATGTACCCTGTCGATTAAACTGATTGTTTAGCATGAAATACGAATCACAAGAGAAAATATATAGACATTCAAAATAACCATTTCGTGATAAAGAAGCCCATGATTTCCTTGACAAGGCTTTCTGGTTCTAAGTTGATCCATAACCTATATCTTCTTTTGATTAAATTTGTTGGTTTGCATGAAACACTAGGACTGAGGAAAAATACAGCAACTCCCAATACAATATTTTTTCGGGGGCTCTTTATCATCAAAACTAGATATGATTCATGAACTAGTTAATGATGTGTCCAGATGCTTTTTTTCTCTATTTTTCTTATATAGACAAAATGCTCTCTAATTTTGCTGCTTAGGGGTGCTAAGCAATCAACTTTAGAGAATATATCCTCCTCTGCTACTGTTATGGTGCTTACAATATTTCATGAGCTAGTGCCTATATAAAAATACACCATCAATCTTGGAATAATATTACATCTAAGCCTCATAATGGCCTTGAATGGCACAGGAGGTTTGATGGAATTGATTTCAATTATCCATCAATGATTATGAATCCAATGATATATTGATCACTCTGTGTGAAGTCTCTGTGGTAAACAATCTAGAGACAAGCTATTTGCCTAAGATGTTTTGCAGTTGGGCTACTAAAATGTCCTATTATACAATATACTTACTGGTTAAGGGAATGCAAATCTCGAAGGATTGTCTCTAATCCATTGTTTATTTTGAAAGTTATGCTACAACATAACAACTCCTATTAGTGTGGATACGGAGACTCTCAGATTCTAGTCCTGTGGTGAGTTGTTACCAAATTGGACTGATATCCTGATGTATTTGCTAAAGACCCAGTGGTCCTATTCTTTGTATGAACCCAAATGCTTCTATGCAAGGAAATGATGAAATGCTTCCATTGGGGTAGACGCGTTTCCGGTTTGGAACAAACCAATAGAACCAATTATATCTCGTACAACTGTATTAATCAAATGCTCCTGCAGTCTAGCAAGGGAAAGAGCATCACTGAACAATGCTTCCGATATTGGTGATATAATAAAGATAATGGTCTCATGTCTAAATCCAAATCATTGCCCTGGAAAGGATATATGCTATTATGTGTAGAAGAGAAAGCATATGTAGAGTTGTATGTAAAAGCATTGGGATTCCTCTTGAGATGGGGAGACAAAGTGGCAGCTACTGCCTTCCTAGTTTCTTCATCTGGGCTGCAGAGAAGCATCATTTCCACAACTTCCCTCATGAAAGGTCTATTTATGGGTAGAGTTCTAGTGCATAGCAGAGCCACCCTTAACATCAGCATCATTTCTTCTCTATGTGAGTATGTTATGCGTGAATCTAGGACTTTGTTAATGTCAATGTTAATCTGATTCCGAACCCATCTAACAATACCCAAGTCATCTGCAAATTTGACATCAATGAGTTTCTTTCCAGTCACAAGCTCCAGTAGGACCACACCAAAGATGTATATGTCACTCTTCTCATTCACTTTAAGGGTGTAAGCATACTCTACACACATATAAATCAGTTGAATCAGTTGGCTAGAATTGTGTTTTTTCTATTGACACATTTGGTTAATACAAAAATATATGTCATAGCATTATCTGTTTAATTGGAAAGTCTTACCTGGGGAAATATAGCCATATAAGCCTGCAAATACTGACACGACATTCTCCTGACTCAACTTCTCCACTGTTTTAGCCAAATCAAAATCCCATTCAGAATCTAGCAATATATTATATGATTTAACGTCCCTATGTAATTAGTTAGAGGGGAACAATCATGATGCAAGTAGGACATACCCTGAGCAACACCAATAGAAATGTTATAACGAGTAGGCCAATCCAGGTTTTCCCCTTCATAATTATGAATTCATTCATACAAGCAACCATTTGGCATGTATTCATACACTAACAGATTAGAATCTGAACTAGAGATGCAACAAAGCAACTTGACAATGTTGGCATGCCTAATATTCCCTAAAGTGTCCACCTCTACTTGAAATTCCTTGTCTTGGCCCATTTGCCCTTTCCTGTTGTTTCATATCTGTTTCACAGCAACAATAGTGCCACATCGTAGTGTCACCTTATACACTTTGCCTGCACCTCGACTTCCAATAACGTTATTTTCTGTCAATCTCTTCAAAACGTCTGATTTGTCGAATTCCAGTGTGTGAGTTTCCAAGAGAGTTTCTTTGATTTAGCTTGAGAAAAATTCTTGTATGTCTTATACAGGATACTTATAAGAATAAAAAAGACTATGACCACCATAGTAATAATCGCAATCAATACCATGTATTGATGATTCTCAGATCCCTTTTTCTATTGGAAGCATGAAGGAAGCTTTAATGGCCCACCTCCACATAGGCCAGGATTGTGAAGAAAAATTTCATCATATGCCATATTATTGTAACCAATAGGGACAGAGCCAAACAAGAGGTTGCCAGACACATTAAGAAAACTCAACTTGAGATTGTCTAATTCAAGGGGTATTTCCCCTGAAAGAAAATTGTTTGAGAGGTCTAGGTTGTTAAGAACTGGCAGTGACCCAAGAGATGCAGGAATTGAACATGTGAGGTTGTTGTTTTCAAGGTTAAGCTAAGAAATATCTTTCCATGATA
Source organism: Pinus tabuliformis (assembly GCA_031772625.1). Taxonomy (NCBI): domain Eukaryota; kingdom Viridiplantae; phylum Streptophyta; class Pinopsida; order Pinales; family Pinaceae; genus Pinus; species Pinus tabuliformis. The sequence continues at coordinate 322,324,711 of CM062814.1, read as the reverse complement.
TTATTGTCAGTGAGTACCCCATTTGACATATTGTAGTCAAGTGAAAGACATTGTAGTGACGATAATTTATTAAGTTCCCTTGGAATAGTACTTGATAATCTGTTGTGACTGGCTAAGAAGCTGCTGAGATTCCACAACTATGAAATGCTAGAGGGAATACTTCCACTGAATTGATTGTATGATATCTCCAAAGCCCACTGATTGGCTGCTTTTGTGATTTGGGCAGGAATTTGGCCCTAGAAGACATTGTTTGTCAAGGATAATTGTCCAAGGAGTGGAGAAATCCATAGTCCCAGATGAACCTCACCGCTTAGTTGTTTATTCTCTACTCAGGTCGTGGTTAGGTTAGGAAAATTTCCTTGAGACCCAAGAAGTCTGCCAGTAAACTTATTGTCATATACAATAAAAGCTACCAGTACTCCACCTGCATAGACATTCTGCGGAAGAGTACTTAACAACTCATTTATTGATACATCAAACTCAACAAGTTTAGAAACCATCCCAATTCCCATGGGCACTAGTCTTGTGAGCTTGTTGGTAAAAAGCTTGAGGTGGACTAAATTAGTAAGCTTATCAAGCCCAGAGGGTATAGATCCAGAGAGATGGTTGTTGTTTAATTGCAGTGTCTCTAGGTTTCTCAAATCTCCAATCCCAATGGGGATGCTTCCATTGAGCTCATTGATAGACATATCCAAATTCACAAGCCTCTTAAGATTGTTGATATTGTCTGGAATTGGTCCAGATAAATTGTTATAATATAGAATCATATCTGTCATGTTTGAAAGGGCCATCAATTTTCTGGGGATCTTGCCCGTCAAATGATTCTCTAGGAGGTCCAAATGCACCATATTTGTTATATTTCCTATTGACTCTAGAATTTCTCCTACTAAATTACAATCTGTCATCCACAACTGTTGCAGCCTTGACAAGTTCCCAAGTTCAGGTGGGATTACTCCTTGAGACAGAGGGTTGTAGGCCAGTGTCAAGTTTTTTAATGAAGAGAGATCTCCAAGTTTTTTAACTAGTTAATGATGTGTCCAGGATGCTTTTTTTCTCTATTTTTCTTATATAGACAAAATGATCTCTAATTTTACTGCTTAGGGGCGCTAAGCAATCAACTTGAGAGAAAATTATTTGTTTTTGTTAATTTTTTTTCCATATTCACAAATTGGATTATCACTCTGTGATCTGCATGAACTAATTAGCAACCAATTTCTAGGTGTAGGTGCTTGATATCGAACATCTTAGAAAAGATGTGAAGTGTCTCACAATGTATATTTTTGTAATTGGACTTGGCATTTGTAGTTTACCTGTGGAGGAGAAATGGAAGAGTATCAGTGGTGTAAGATGAATTTTCATGAGGTGAAGGCTTTGGTTTTACTCTTTTCTACAAGAAATTACTTTCTTCCATCATTTTTGAATAAAATGAGAAAATTGAAAGTCCTCATAGTATTCAATTACAGGTCCAAGAGAGCCACAATGAAGGGTCTACCATTTCTATCATCACTCACTTAGCTCAAGACTATTTGTTTGGAGAGGTTGATTGTGCCCCCACTTCAAGAGCACAGTAAAGTCTTACAGAACTTAGAGAAGCTATATTTGAGCTTATGTGAAGGGCTTGGAAATATGTCTAGGTTTAATGGCATCCAGTCGAATCTAAAGCTTCCCATAATGCTAGATTTTAACATGGATCATTGCTGTGATTTGGAGGAGTTGCCCCTTGGCATTTGTGACATGTCTTCAGTTCAAAAGTGGTCTATCACTAACTGTCACCTTCTTCGAAAGTTACCTGATGATTTGGGGAGGCTCAGTTCTTTAAGAATGTTAAGAATATATGCATGTCTAGGTCTGAAAGAGCTTCCAACATCTATTGGAAAACTTGGGAAGTTGGAATAGATAAACATTTCTCTATGTGAGTGCTTGAAAGAACTTCCCGAGGAAATAGGGCAGTTAAAGAATCTCGACGAGCTTGACATGAGAGAGTGTTCTCGGTTGAGTAAGTTGCCTAAATCAATTGGAGGGCTTAAATCTCCAAAGCATGTTATATGTGATGAGAAGATTGAGCAACAATGGAATCGTCTCTGCTACCATGGATCTTAGAGTTGAAATTGTAAAATCATACTTCAGCATGGATTGGCTGGATGGTTAAGATCTCTATTAAACATGATGCCAAGTGAAATTGTGGTGAAAGTAGGCTGGTAATATATCAAGATATAAGCTTAAAGTTTCCTATTAATAAAGTTTCCTTTTAATAACATTTGATTCTTATATGGGTGTCTGCTCAATGTTAGTAGATCCTCATATGGGTGACTCTTCAATATTAGCAGTGCATACTTTTTACATCGAAGTGTATCTTATTTGAACAAATTTTCATTTTATGACTTGCGCTCATCATGGAAAGGTTTCTGTTGTGCAGGATCAGGACGAGTGCACACTGCAAACATGTTATCCATGTTCCACTAGAATTATTGGCCCTTCATAAATTAGTTATCCATAGTTTTTGTGTAGTGTGTCTAGTCCTATTTGTATAGCTAAATGAATAGTCGTAAAGAATATTAGTGTGTATCTAGAGTCCTTATCATGGTAAAAGTAAGGTGTTTAGTTGTGATCATAACATTAAGGACCTTATAAATATTGTATTAAGAGTAAATGACTTTAAATATTCTTTTTTAAAACTTTAAATATTGTGTTTTAAGATTAAAAGTTCACTTCTACTTGCAGACAGAAGTGAGTAAGGACAAATTTTTAATGGAATGGTGATGTGTGTAAAAAAATTCAAAATTTGGTTTGTAGTTTTGATGTGTTATGATAATGTTCTATTTCTATTAGATTAGAATTTTTTTTTTTAATGGGACTCTAGTTATCATCACAATAACAACTTCAAATTGCCACTAGACCACCATCAATGCTATGTATTCCTTTTTATGCCTATTTTTGTGAATAGAAAAGCATTTTGAGATTCGTGAACATTATGATTTTGATAATTGTGATTTGAAAAATCCTTTACTGCCAAGTATTCATTACATTCATCTTCATAAGCCATAAAACAAACGTTGTGATTGCACTTTAAAGCATATTAGTTCATGCTTCAACAACAAAATATGTGTTTGATTGGTTTTTCTACCCATAGAAGTTGCACTTATGGTTATAGTTGTATACATGACAGGTGCAAACACAATGTAAAGGTCTGCCACTTGCTCTGAAGGTGATAGGAAGCTCTTTGCATGGTGAGCCTTGTCCGGTGTGGGAGAGTGCCAAGAAGAAACTATTAAATGGTGAATCAATATCAGATTATCACAAAGAAGGGCTTTTCAAATGCCTAGAATCTAGTATTGATGTCCTGGACGAAGAAGGGCTTTTCAAATGCCTAGAAGCCAGTATTAATGTCCTGGACGAGGAAGCACGAGAGTGCTTCTTAGACCTGGGATCATTTCCAGAGGATAGAAAAATATTATACATTGTTGTTTTGATAATTGGGCATGTAGGAGTCAAGCAATCAATTATGGAAGGGCCTCTGAGCTGTACTTTTCCCAACACGATGTCATGCGAGCCTTGGCCCTAGATATGGCATGTTGAGATAGGATAGTTTGCAAGAAGAGGTTTCTTATGCCTTGAAAGGAGGAGAGTTTACTAGGGAAATGGGATTTGTTCAAGGATCAATTGTTTGATGCTCAAATAGTTTCCATTCACACAGGTGGGTGATGTTAGCAATTTGATTGGAGTGTGATTTGAAAAGCCGTTACTGCCAAGTTTGCTAAAGGTTAGAGGTTTTAGTGGACTGTGTTTGAAGTCATTTGGAGATGGTGCACTTATGTAGAAACTTATAAAGCCAAGTCACCAATGTTAATGTGAAGGTTGTGCAAGTGGGAAATAACTCACAAACTCTTTGCCAATACACGCTCTTTTATCATTCTATGTGTTTCTTTGTAGATCCCCACATGTTGTAGAATTGTAAGGTCCTTGATGCTTGAGAGGAAAGTAGACATCTATGTAGATGCCATCTTAAGAGTTTGAATGCAGTGAGTTTCTGGTTTTTGTGTAAAATATATATAATTCAGATCATAATCTACATAATGTAATAAAGACAACCACAAAAATCTATATTTTATTATTATATCTTATATAATCTAGAAACATGTAAATATCCTAATATCAACATCATGATCATTTGACAAGGAGAAAGGTATGGTGATTAAGCTTGACTTGGCAAATGCTTTTGACAGGGTAAAGCATGAATTCCTGTTTATGGTTATGAAGAAAATGGGCTTCTCTTCAGCCATCATTAACTGGATAAAAGCCTGCATTGCCTCTCCTTGGATAGCGCCTTTGGTAAATGGGCGACCTTCAGATTTTTTCCAAGCCTCTAGGGGCCTAAGACAAGGTTGCCCATTGTCCCCGCTTCTTTATGCCATTCAAGCCTCAGTACTCAGCTTTCAACTGGACCATAATCAACAGACTCAAATCCTCCCTGGCCTTCGCATGGTTCACCATGTCAAAGACATAAATCATGCCCAATTTGCTGACGATACGTTATTGCTGGGTGGGGCAAGCATCAACTCTGCTAAATCTTTCAAGAAGGAGCTGGACATTTATAGAGAAGTCTTGGGCAGCAAGATCAACTTTCTAAAAAGCACAATCTATAGCTGGAACTGCTCGGTTAAGGAATTATCAGATATTGCAAGGATTCTTGATATGGAAGGGTCCTGGGCCTGGGACTCCTTTAAATACCTGGGGATACCAATCTTCAAGACCACTCCTAAAGTTGCCCATTGGATGCCCCTGCTGGACAAGATTAAAAGCAGAATCCATGCCTGGGGAGCTTCATGGCTGAATAATGCGGGGAAGATCATTCTGATGAAAGTTGTCCTCTCAAGTCTTCCGTTATATCAGCACTCCATCCTCCTTGCCCCAAAAACCTTCATCAACAAAATGGAAGCTCTTCTAAGGCGTTTTCTGTGGGAAGGGGGAAAAAACAACGAAAGAAGGCTGCATCTTGTTAAATGGGATACTATTAAAAAGCCATTTATGGAAGGAGGACTACAAATTTGCGATCTGGCCACTCAAAATCTGGCTTTGGGAACCAAGCTGCTTTGGGACATTGTCTCTGGAAAATTAAGTTGGAGCAAGAAAGTCCTGTGGAGAAAATATTTTCATGGGAAGCACCTTAGATGCTTGGACCAGCTTCCTCAAACCTCCAAAGGTTCTCCTGTTTTTAAACTCTGCATCAAAGCTTTGGAACATTTCAGTCATAAGCTGTATTGGATTCCAGGTAATGGGCAAAAAATAAGAATCTGGGATGATCCTATTCTGGGTGATCAACCTTTGAGTCAGATGGAAGAACTTACCAATATCAAAGACTGGCTCCAGGCTCGCAATCTGAACACCCTCTGGGACATCTCCACTTGGACGGAGGATAGTCTTTGGGACAGCTGGCAACTGGGGGAGGTCCCTCAGTGGCTGGATGGTGAAGCCTCAGTTCTTTTGGATAAACTTCAAGGGAAAGCTCCCTTAAAAGCTTCAACAAAGGACAAACGAGGGTGGGGATCTGTCTCAGGTTCGTATTCAGCATCTGAAGGCTACAAAAGTATTATGGCCACTCCGAATGTTCCTCCAAATCCTGCTCAATGGAAATTTATTTGGGATTCCCCCTCTCTTCCCAAAATTGATTTCTTCTGCTGGACGTTAGCTCACAACAGTATACTCACTCGTGATAATCTCCGCAGGCGTGGTATGGAAGGACCATCCTGGTGCAATCTTTGCATGTCGGAGGAAGAAACAACTGATCATTTGTTCTTATCTTGCCCTTTTGCGCTAGAAGTCTGGAAGGGGATCCTTATGCTAAATTCTGATAAATTCGAGCTCCCTAGGAACATACCAAATCTTTTCCAAACTTGGAGAAAATTATCTCTGTTTGGTCTTTCCAAAAATCACCTTCTCAAAAATTGCTGGCTATGGATCCCCAAGATCGTTTGCTGGAAGTTGTGGCTTGAAAGGAACAACAGATTATTCAGAAACGAAAGCTGCAATTCGTCCAGAGTCATCACTAAAGTCAGAGCTCTATTGGGAGAAACTCTTGAAACCAACTCTGCCAAAAAGCCTGGAAAAGCTCTGAACAGAGAGGAGGATCTCTGGTTGAATGGACTGGTCCCTAACCATAAGGACTGTGCCACCCTTTCTGCTAGTGTCCACTCCAACTGGGAAATTAGGCTGGAGGAGCAAGAGTTCATTAAGTGGAGGTCGGCTCTGAATGAACATTGTCTTTTTTTTTACGGGGCCTCCAAAGGCAACCCTGGTATCGCAGGAGGCGGTGGGGTTCTCTTGGGTCCTGATGGTTCTGATGTGATCCGGTTTGCTTGGGGTCTGGGTAGGGAATCTAACAACAGAGCGGAGGCTCTTGCTCTATGGCAGGGTCTATTTCAAGCGATCAAAGGTAACTTCCTATCCATTTCAGTCTTCGGGGACTCCAGGATCATTATCCAGGCGTTGAATACCAATAAGAATCCTTCTCAGCTCCATTTATCAGCCATCCTCAGGAAAATCAGACTTATTTTGCCCAAATTCCACAAGATCTCTTTCTATCATATTCCCAGGAAATTAAATACCCAGGCAGCTATGGAAGCCAATCTCAGCGTTCTGCGGAGTAAAAGATCTTTGTCCGTTAACTATGTCGACTCCTTATGCAATATCCCTTAACTCCTGTGTTCTTTGGGCCTTTTTTCTGTTGGGTATTCCTCTGATCCCTAGGCCCTTCCATCCTCCCTGCTGTCTGAACCACAACAATTTTAATGATCATCTGAAAAAAATCTTGGTTCAATCCCTAATGAAGCAGTCTGACCTTTTCTCCCAGCTTCACGCCCTGTGTTTTGTCCCAGTTTTCTCTGCTGTAAGCATCCGGATGAAGGAAGGTTGGGTGATCAACTTCTGCATTTTTGGCAGAAGCAAAAACGCTCTGTTCTCTATCCATAGCGAATCCAAAGGAAATAGAAAGAAGGGCTCCCTTTGTGATATCCTGGAAAGCCTAATGAAGAACCTGATCGCTGATCCGGAGGGACCTCACGCCACCGGCTCCACTCATCTTCCAGCGTTCATCTGTGGACCTGTCGACAATCTCAGTGCTTCTTATTTCGATGCCTTCTCCAACGCTCCAATCGATCATGACAACACGGAGTTTAGAATTCTGCAGTGGGGTATATTCAATCTCTGCTACATTGTTTACTGTCTTAGGAGGAAAATTACGCTTTGCGCTCTTAGCCAGAGCAGTACTGTAATTGCACAATGCCACTGCATTGGTGCCCTATAATAAAATTTAACCGCTTCTGTCTAAAAAGAAACATCATGATCATTTGACAACCTAAATAGCTCTGATGTTTTATTAGCAAAGTCCAATATATTTATCATGTCAATCATATAAATCGTTAACCATCTCTACATCTTATTTAGATTTTCCCATCACCATGTTGCCATTGTTCCTCAATTTATGCTTTACGGGCGTTTCCTCTGCAACATCTAGTGCAAATACTAATAATATAATATACAATACAATATTCATTACATATGCACAACACGGTAAAATTATACAATACTCATTACAATATTCAATATAAAAAATATCTAATACTAAAATATATAATACAATATTCATTACATGCACACCGTAAATTTAAAACTTCAAATTTACAATTTACTTCGTAAACATCCTGATCACCACATTAGCACTTCGAAAATTAATATAAAGTCAAAATCTCAAGTTAATTTAGGTAAAATAATTTCAACATATTTACCGAAGTAATGTTTAAATCATATTTTTGAAAATAATAATAAATTTAACACTATAAAAAAAATTTAAAACATCTAAAATTTTGAAGTTTAAAAACTTTAACTTAAATTTACAAAAATCCCTACAAAAAATTACAAAAAATTATCAAAATATTACTGAAATATTCATGATTTTTAGAGCGAAAACAGTCTACTTAAACTACTGCATTACTTGTTCACAAACATGTGCATCACCTGTTGACAAATGTGCATCACCCGCGTCATACCGTATCCCGTTATATATAGATTGGCATTATTGAGGAGTAAAAGTGTCACCTCACATAAACAAAATCATCACCAACATCATTGTTTGGCTCATCCTTCCAAAAAGCGAATCTAACGTGCATCACCCGCGTCATACCTTATCCCGTTATATATAGATTGGCATTATCGAGGAATAAAAGCGTCACCCCATATAAACAAATTCTCATCAACATCATTGTTTGGTATATCGTTTCAAAAAGCGAATCTAACTAACGCTGGATGAATGCATGCGTTCCATTTTTTTCTAAAATCCTTCCAAACTCAAGTCTGGGTCGAAGATTGTATGGGATCTGCAGGTTTCAATTTTATCACATATATGTCTACCCACTCTCATTGACCATCTCTAAAATACGGGAGTCCTCTGAGCAGATGCGAAAATTCCAATAAGTGTAGTTGGTTTTGAATCGATAATCGACAAGTGTTTCGGCGTTTTAAAAAAACTGGTTGCTGAAATTGAGATGGTGCCATAGAGATATTAATGAGGACAAATTTTAAATAAATACAATTTCAAGGTTTCAGGCCTATAGATAAACATTACAGCGGTATGCATCTACACAAGCAAGTAGAATAATACATCGTGCATAATCGACCAGGGTTTAGTATTTTTTTAAAAGTAGTTGCTGGCATTGGCATCTAGAGATATTATAAATAATGGTGCCATAGAGATATTGATGAGGACAATTTCAAGACTATAAATACTCATTAATGTTTTAAATATTTAATTTTTTTAATTAAATGGTTATAGAATTATAATTTTTAATAAAATAGTTATGGGACGAAGTAGAGCATGTTTATGGTGATTTGACTACTAAATTTATAAAAACACACATATTCTACTCTTTTGATTTTCAGCTTATCTAAGAAACATATGTTATTAATTATTATGCCCACTCAAATTATATATATATATATATATATATATATATATATATAATGAGTATAAATATTATCTAGATATCTTTAACAATCACATTAGTGGAAAAGTAAGGGATTATTGAGCCCTGAGGCTCATTTTACAGCCCATTATGAGGCTCATTCTACAACCCAGTATGAGGGGATGTGTAAGTTTGTTTGTACATCTATCTGTGCCCCTTTAAAATTAAAATAAAAAATAAAAACTATGCTATAAATAGAAAAATAATATCAGATATAATTAAAAAAAATGAATATGCTTTAAAGTAATTAGAAGTAAACAAAAATGTGTGAATCATATATTTAAATCTTATAATTTTCAAAAATACATTAACAATAGATTTAAATAAACTATTTGAAGAATTTATGTCCATATCAACTTCATATATATCTATATATAGAAAAAAAAAAATTATGGTTAAAATTTTTATTTGGTATATATATAAATTAACCAATATGAATATTATTTAAATATTATTATTACTTAATTTATAGATGTGCTTTTTAATATTGTTACAAACCATATCGGCTATTTTTTAATGCTTAATTTAAAGTTAATAATATAATATTTATTACCAAGTAAATGTTTTTAATATTCATTTTAATTAAAATATTTTACATGAATTTTATATATAAAAGTAGATGAAAGTTAAGATATTTCAATACTACAAAAATATTTAATATGTAAATAGTTTTTGAATTTAGGTTTTTGTGATGCATAATTTGTATGTTAAAAAATATTTGTGTGAAAATTATCATATAAGAGAAAAAAAATTATTGTACTAAAAATGAATCACACTTATAGTTTGAAACTTATAAATATATTTTGAAATATAATTTTCACCAAAAAAAATTCTTAACATATAAACAGTTTTTCCATAATTCTTTTAATAATTAAAATAAAATTAACTTATAATTAAAAAACATTAATAACAAAAAATATATTTTAATATTTATTCTAGATAATTTTTCTTTTAATTAAAAGTAAAATATTTTTTAATTAAAACTGTTTATTAATATATTTTATATATTTATAGAATAACTTAAAAATTAAAAATTTATTAATAAAGGTAAAGGACATGTGATATTATTAATAAATACCATAAAATTAAAAAATTTATTAATAAAGGTAAAGGACATGTGATATTATTAATAAATACCATAAAAGTAAAAGACATGAAATTTTTTTAAAACAACCATATTTGAAAATATTTATTTTTTCAAAATATATTTATTAGAATTGAAATCAAAATGAATCATATATAGCTTCACATTACTCGAACAGTATGAAGTCCTGTTCCGCTTGGGAATTATAAACATAACCATCTTCATCACCCACTATCAACATAAACATTTTGCTAACACCCACATCATTTGCTTGCGGATTTTGAAAATAGCTTTAACGATAGGAGAAGAAGTCGTGCTGCAAACAAACTTCTCGTATATAAACTTGCATTAATAATGGGTAGAAGTTTGAAACAGTCTAACAAGAATCTCTTCTATTTATATATAGAGAATCAATTTAACCACCTTAGAGATATATGGTTTAGACTAATTTTTAATTTACATTATTAGTTATATGAAGTAAACACTACTTAAACGCAATTGTGTAACAACAAGAGCAAGAACACAACTAAATTTGTGTCATTCATCCGTAAGTAAATAAACACAAACATCCTAGTATTTGTTTACATCAACAAAATAAGCAACTTCTTCAAAAACGTGAATCATGGAACCCTCATTTGGGGCTAAAATTTTCTAAGACCCCCATTACCCCAAAATATCAGTTCAGTTAACCAAAAGGACATAAAACCTTCATTCCTAATTTTACACGTTGAATGGTTGTGAGTAAGCAGATAGGAACCTATTGTTAAGGATATCGAAGTAGTGGGGTTGTCGCTTTTCGAATCTCCTATGGAGGCATACCTGTAAGGTGCATCCAAACAGGCGTAAAAACCCTAAGGAAACAATAAGGCTCTCGATGATAAAAATCATTAACCTATTGCGTAATAATTGTAAGGAATACAATAAAGGTGACAGAAGTTACCTTCAAGAGGAATCTCGGTTTTTCAGAACCCCGATTACTCACCCTCCATCATTGAGAAAAAAAATGTTGTGCACCAAAAAAATAAACTTGTTGGAAAGATGGAATCTATACAGTAAATTGCAACCATGGAAAAGATTAGCAGGATAATAGAGATTCTAATATTTATATCAAATAAAACAAAATAATTTTGACCAGAGGTTACTCATACTAGTGAGTATCTCAGAAAACACCATCCAGAATCTGAAGAGACCTTAAGAGAGAAACCCTCTGAAAAACAGAGCAACATGTGGAGGAACTGATTAACCCACAATCCTTACAGAAAATTAGACTTCTGAGATGAAGAATAACCATATGAGTAATGCAGATCTAGTAGTAAAATAACTGTAAATTGCGGTATAACCCTTAACAGTAGATTCGATGGCATTGGGTAGCAGATCGCAGTCTCGGAGAGCTGCATGAGGCGAATGGAAAACTGAGGGTGCAAGTACCAGAGACCAGAACCCTAACTGCTTGCAACTGAGTTTACATCGTTGGATCAGCTTAGAAGGGATCAACGATTCTAAGGTGCCCGGTTGTCTACCATATTGAACCCCAATTGTCTTCCACCAAGCCTTCTTGACACTTCGAACATCCATTTTGAAGTTTGGTTAAGGCGCATGAGAGTTCCAATGAAGTCACCATATTAAATTATATGCAAACTTTATAATGTTATTCCATTGGTTGCCTTCACCAATAAATGAAATCTAATAAACTGCTTTATGTGGGTATGGTAAATATGTCGTAAATATTGCATTCACATAGTCTAGAGTAAAGCGAATTTTTTTTGTGTATATAACTATGGTTATAAGGTTTACATGTTGCAAGTGGTATCAGAGCCACAAGTTCCAGTACTGTGGCCTTGGGTAAGAAAAGTTGTCAATAACCAAACTGTTTAAATGCACAGAGAGTAGTGATAAACAGTATGAGAAGGGGACAAGGGACCACCCCATCTAATCCGAAAATTTGGGTCCAGTTGGGGGAAAGTACAACAAATGATAATGATGTGCTAATAGAGACTATTCAACATTTACGAGTAGAAATGATGAATTTGTGTGCTGACAATGAGAGACTGAGATTAGAGTAGGAGAGAATCTTGAAAAGCCTCTCAGATCGACAAAACCTGAGGGATCCAAATCCTAGGGCAGATAACGGAAACAAGGAGGAGATAAGGCAGCAATAGAGAGGTCATCTAGAAACAAAAGAAACTTGAATGAATAATGAGGAAGAATCAAGAAATACTTCTGGAGGTAGAGGGACGAAGAGGCCAAAGATTGAATTACATGGGGAATTTAAGAAAATAAAACTTCCATTATTTGATGGAGAAGTGGAAGAGGCTGCAGAGGCTTGCCTAACCAATATGAACTAGTATTTTGATATTTATGAATACGATGATAACTTAAGGGCTCGACTAGTTGTTTATCAACTGTGAGGTAAAGCCACACTTTGGTGAGAAGATATTAAAACGGTTTGAAACATTAATGAGCGAGAGGTGACTTGGGAAACCTTCTAGAAATATTTCAAGGATAAATACTTGACGGAAAGGTTCTATGATGAGAAGGTGAAGGAATCACATGGCTTGAAGTTGGGGCAACAATCTATGGATGAATTTATAACCAATTTCACTTCCATGTTGCGCTATGTTCTATATATATGAGAATAAAAAGCGAAAGTACAATGCTTCATAAGAAGTCTACTTACTCAGATGAAAGAACGAATAGAGTTTGACAATTCCAAAACGAAGGATGAAACTATTCAGAAGGCTCGTATTTGTTAACAGCAGACGCACAGAAAGGAGAAGGTAATAAAAGCTAGTCAGGAAAAAAGGGATAGAGAGGACTCTTAAGTAATTACAAGGGAAATAGATCAGGTGTGATGAAATCTATACCCAGAAAATCGGTGGGAGGAACCCTGGGAAAGCATCAGCAGCGAAACCAAAATTCTGATGAAGCCAAAACAATTGAAACCTTCAACAAGACAGAACTTGGACAACTACCAAAACCACCCCTGCAATGTTGGGGTTGTAGGGAACCCCACTACTACAATAATTGTCCTCACCACTCCAATAGCGGAATTACAGCAAGCGTTCAAGAAGCTTCCATGGTTGGGGATGTGGCCAGAAACATACCAAAGATTAATGCTGCCTTGGAGAATCACCAGGCAGAGTATCATCCCACTATGGTGGAGTTTGAAGGTAAGATAGCTAACCAGACTGTGTCTATTTTGATTGACCCAGGAGCAAGTCTTAGTTATGTTAGTCCAAAAATAGTCGAAAAGTGTCATTTGTCCAGTATGAAATTTAAAACTTCATGGCTAGTGCAATTAGCCATAGGTTCAAAAGGTAGAGTGACATCCATGATAGAAAGTTTTCCTATAGAGATTGCAAGTCAACCCACTAAAATAAACTTAAATATATTTCCTTTAGGTTCATATGATGTGTTAATTGGAATGGATTGGTTGGAGGGACATTGGTCCCTAGTAAATTGTAAGGATAAAACCATCATTTTTCTCACAGATGAAGGAAACAGACAGGAAATATAGGGTCTTAAGTGAAATATTAAGTTGTGGTCGATCATCGCTAACTAGTTAAAGAAATTTGTTTGCAAAGGTTGTCAGATATATGCACTACAAGTTGGATATGCCAATTCAAAAGATAAATTGTCAGTTTTAGAGGATATGCATATCATTCAAGAGTTTATAGATGTGTTTCCTAAGTAGATACTTGGATTACCCCCGAAAAGAAGCATTGACTTTACTATAGAACTTATTCCTGGAGATTCCCCAGTGTTGAAAACACCATACTGTATGAGCATTCCTGATTTAAATGAACTCAAAATGAAGCTACAGGAATTACTCAACAAAGGGTACATCTGACCAAGTGTGTCGCCTTGGGGGTCACCCATATTATTTGTGAAGAAGAAAAATTGAACACTGAGACTTTGTATTGACGATAGGAAATTAAACAAATTAACCATCAAGAACAGGTATCCTTTATCGTGAATAGATTACTTGTTTGATAAGGTCAAGGGCACCATCGTATTCTCCAAAATTGATCTGCGATCAGGGTATCATCAAACCCGAATTAAGGACGAGGATGTTTGTAAAACAAAATTTAGAACACGATATGGCCATTATGAATTTATTGTGCTACCTTTTGGGTTGACTAATGCTCTAGCAACCTTTATGATTTTAATGAATGAGATTTTCCACCCCTATTTGGAAAATTTTGTTCTAATTTGCATTAATGATATTTTAATTTATTCGAAAAATGTAGAGGAACATAACGAGCATTTAAGGATTGTTCTCCAAACCTTAAGAGAAAACCAACTCTATGCCAAATTTAGTAAATGTGACTTTTTTAAGGAACAGATACAGTACCTGGGGCATGTGATATCCTCTAAAGGCAATGTTGTTGACCCTGAAAAATTAGGACTATCTTAGACTTACCTGTCCTTAAAAATGTAGCAGATATTTGATCCTTTATGGGTTTGGCAGGTTATTATGGTCTATTTATTGATGGGTTCTCTAAGATTGCTTACCTCATGGCATCTCTATAGAAGAAAGGGAGAGTTTTTAAGTGGAAAGCATAATGTCAACTCAGTTTCGAGCGATTCAAACATTTACTAACATCCGCTCCAATACTAAAAGTAGTTGACCCAAAAAAGGACTTCATTGTTTGCATGGATGCCTACCAACAAGGGGTGGGAGGTGTTTTGATGCAGGATGGAAAAGTGGTGAACTAGGAGTCTAGGAAGCTTAAAGAGAATGAGTAGATATATTCAACTTATGATCTAGAACTTACTGCATTGGTGCATGCATTGAAAGTATGGTGCCATTACTTGCTGGGAAAGAAATTCATGCTTATGACAGACCATAGCAACTTAACTAATTTCTTTAAACAGCCTAATTTAAATGCACGCCAAGCTCGGTGGATAGCATTTCTGAGTCAATTTGACTTTGATATAAGACACCTTAAAGGGAAGGAAAACTGAGTGGTTGATGCTCTAAGAAGAAAGGTTAAATGTTTGTATGAAATTCAGTATCACTGCATAGAGTTTGATGTGATAGAACAAATCAAGGAGGTTTCCCTTAAAGATCATGAATATAAATTTTTATGGCAGCGAGTTAAAAAAATGAAAGATTCTTGGAAACCATCTAAGTGTGGCATATATAATAGCAATTTGTTAACTTTTAAGGGAAGAGTGTATGTTCCCAATCAGGTTACACAAATGTTGTTAGATGAGTTTCACCGCATCCCATATGCCACTCACTGAGGATATTAGAATTTTTTTTTTTGCAATTAAGAAGGGATATTTTTTGCCTGGGATGAGAAAGGATATCATGATATGTTTGATGAAGTGTTTAGAATGTTGGAAGGTTAAAGTCGAGCATCAACACCCCGCTATACTGCTCCAACCACTTCCTATACCTGAGTGGAAATAGGAAAATATTACATTATACTTTATAACCAGACTTCTGAGAACCCGAAAGCAGCATGATTCCATCATGGTGGTGGTGGACAAGCTGAGAAAAGATGTTCATTTTATTCCTATTAAATCCACCTATAAAACAGTGGAAATCGCAGACATCTTTATGAAGGAAATATTCTGATTGCATGGTATGCCAAAGCTAGTTATTTCAAATAGAGATGTAAAATTTACATCTGCATTCTAGAAAGCTCTTTTTATAGGGCTAGGTACTCAGATCCAACTTAGTACCACTTATCACCCTGAGATGGATTGAAAAACAGAGCGGGTCAATCAAGTATTGGAAGATATGTTATGAATGCATGTAATGCAATAGCCAACCAAATTGGAAGACTAACTTCATTTGGTTGAATTCGCTTATAACAATAGCTACCATGAATCGCTAAAGATGAGCCCCTATGAAGTGTTGAATGGAAGAAAGTGTAGGACTACAACTAGTTGGCGTAGCCCAGAAGACAAGATGATCTTAGGACCTGAAATGATAGTAGAAATGGAATAAGAAGTGAAGAAAGTTTGACAAAACCTAAAAGTAGTTCAAGATAGATAAAAATATTACGCATATAAGAAGGGGATTTACAAAGAATTCCAGGTTAGAGACCATGTATATGTCTAAATAAGACCCAAGAAAATCACTTTGCAGTGGGGTAGTTGTGCTAAATTGGCATGTCATTACTGTGGCCCTTTCCAAGTCCTGAGAAGGATAGGACCAGTAGCTTATCAACTTTTTCTTCCTCATCACATAAAAGTACATAATGTATTTCATGTGTCACTATTAAAGAAGTATGTGTATGATTACAAACACATTATTAGTTGGCAAGAAGTGCAAGTAAGTATGAATGAAATTGAGTTATGAAATATAAAACCAAGATAAATAAACTAATGATAATAATGATGTTTTGACAGGTCGAACCAGATGGGTAATTTCTGGTAGAACCATTGTGTATTCTCGATCGGAGAGAAACAATGGTGCAGAAGCAAGCTATCATCTAAGTTAAAGTGCAGTGGAAGCACTTTAGCCCGAAGGAAGCCACCTGGGAATATGAAAGTATTATGAGACAAGTTCATCTTACTATCTTCCATGGGCTATAGTAAACACCGAGGACGGTGTTTTTCCAAGGGGGGGAGATGTAATACCTCCCAAATGACATTTAGAATTAATTTACTTGTTTAAGACTATAGTAACTCATACTCATGGAAGACTAATGACATTTTGATGTTAGTTAAGTAGTGAATAATATTATTTTTATAATTATGAATATCTCAGAATTCAAGAGGGGAGACTGAAAATGAATTCCAACCTCCGGGCAATTAGGAACAATTAGAGATAGTTATACTTTTCTTTCCTGGAGATAAAAATGGATCTTAGTGGAAAGAAAGGGGTTCAGTCTTTTGTTTGAGAAAAGAGGAAAGGAAGAAATATTTGTATGACATAGACAAGAGAGGACATCCTGAGCTAGACTTGAGGTAGTGGACAACCTCATTACAGATAGGAATCAGTGGCTTAAAAGACTGGATTGTGGTCCCAATGTCTATTGTCTGATTCAAGAAAAGAAATATTGTTACCTATTGTCCTAGAGTGGAAGCTTGGGGGGTAGTACAGGATGTCATTTCCCTTTTCAAGGTTGGGTGGAGAAGGTCTCACCCTATTGAATTCAATAATTTTATGTGAACAGATAAGTACTCAAGATTTTTTTAACTCTGGATTTCTTGCATGAATGAGTACATACATTTTACTGTGATTGGTAGTGTAAATGTAAGATTCAGAATTTACATTCTTCTAAACTGATAGTTTGTAAGCGAGTGTTGAGTACATATATCCTACTGCAATTAGTAGTTTAAGATGCAAGTTATAGTGTATATACATATATTGTTGTAAATGGAAGTTTAAATGAAAGACTGAGTATATAGGCTCTACAATATATAAAACTACAAATGTCATATTGTTGATGTGAAATAAAACTTAAGGCATGAAAATTGAAACAGAGAACCTAGGAACTTAATCCTAGAATTTGAACCAAGTTATCGGAATTCGTAACTATGTGAAAATAATTAAATAAACTTAGATGGTTTTGTAACTAACTTGGGTAATGGACCCAACAGAGAAAAGGAAGAATGTGTGCATGCCTGAACCAAATTAAAAGAAAATGTAGTTTATGTTATCCCGAGGAAAATACAACACCCTACAAGACAACGTGATTTCTAGAAGCACACATGTTTTTGTCAAGGTAATAACTTGCAGATCAATGGTTGGATGGGTTAGGACTGGGTTGTTGATGCTACAGTGACCAGGTCCAGTCCCCTATGAAATTGTATAAATAACTAAACCAGTCTGGAGTGAAAACTATTATAAGTAATCCTTTTAAGAAAAAAATATATATTGAATGTTGGGGTTTGTAAAACAAGTTTACCCTGAAATGGGTCTCGTATAGAAACTTGCATTAAATAGTGGGTAGAAGCTTAATACATTCTAACAGAGAACCTCTTATATTTCTGTATAGAGAATCAATTTAACTGACTTAGAGATATATGTTTTAGACTGATTCTTAATTGACGTTATTAACTACATGAAGTAAACATTACTTAAACACAATTGTGTAACAACAAGAGCAGGAACAAAAATAAACTTGTTGCATTCATCTGTAAATAAATAAACACATACATCCTAGTATCTGTTTACTTCAACAAAATAAGTGACTTCTTCAAAGAAGTGAATCATGAAACCCTCAGTTGGGGCTAAAATTGTTCGAGACCCCCATTACCCCAAAATATTAGTTCAGTTAACCAAGAGGACATAAAACCCTCATTCCTAATTTTACACGTTGAATGCTTGTGAGTAAGCAGATAGGAACCTGTTGTTAGGGATACTGAAGCAGTGGGGTTGCCACTTTTAGCAACTCCTGCAGAAGCATAATTGTCAGGTGCATCCAAAGGGGGGTAAAAACCCTAAGGAAACAA
The DNA here is from genome assembly GCA_031772625.1 of Pinus tabuliformis. Classification (NCBI taxonomy): domain Eukaryota; kingdom Viridiplantae; phylum Streptophyta; class Pinopsida; order Pinales; family Pinaceae; genus Pinus; species Pinus tabuliformis. The sequence goes on along the minus strand of CM062814.1, from coordinate 322,306,195 downwards.
TAAGCGTCACGATGATAAAGAAAACATTAACCCAATTGTTATCACTAAAAAATTGATCATCTAGCCTAATTTAGTAGTTGGAACGAATTACACCATGTAAAGCCAATTTTACCATAGTAAAATTGCTTTCACTATGAGAAATTACTTAATAAAACCACCTTTGTTGAGTAATTTACAATTAAACCCATGAAGAATAATTAAATAAATCATTAGTTATTTGATTTTCTTATAGGAATAATTAATTAAACCATTTTTCAATTATTATTCCTTGTCATATTTGACCCAATTATGAAAAATCAACAAATAAATTATTAATTGTCTTATTTTTCTCTAGGAATAATTAATTAATCACTAATTAATTATTATTCCTTGTAAAATTTGACTAAATTCCTTAGGAATAATTAAATAAATAATTATTTGTTTATTATTACTTAACCAATTCCTTGACATGACAAATAAATCATTTATTATTTCTAAATAAAAGTTTAAATATTTTTTCCGTCCTAACCTAATATAATAAAATATTCCAAGTGGTTATTCCAATAATGGGGTTAATAATATTTTATTATTGCTCATTATTCGAGGATAACTCAATATTTTGTTGTAAATAGAAGGGTTCTCCATTCATTATTCACTTTTCATTATTTTCATTGTTACACTCACTGTTGTAACTCTAGTTATTTCCATTTTCCACCACCATTTTTCTTCCATTTGATTTCCCATTGAGCTCAAACATTTCATTTTGTTGGGTTTACACTTTATAGAGGAGAAAGACTTTATAACAAATCTGAAGATGTTTGAGGATAGCGAAGAACCCATCCCATAGAGGGGGATTGATAACATTTATTTTTTCCCTTCACAGGTGTTATAATAAAAATTATTCTTTGTATATCTGGTTTCCATTGGATGATTGGAGTTATTACTGTTTCTTTTTGTTGTTTAGCTATGATTATATCATAGATAGAGACTTTGGCAGGTTTTGCTTCTATCATTTGTTGCAAATCTACAATTTTTAGAAGCCATTTATATTGTTGAGATTGTTTGTCATCCATAGTCTTAAGTGGGTTCTTTTCATACATCTTTGAGAAGAAACCACTACAACAAAATTGGTGACTCCACTGGGTTTTTAACTTCAAATCTAGAAACATGGGTGACCTTTGGTTTTCAACTTAGGGTTTCTTATTTTTTCATTCTCTTAATGTTGTTTTCTAGCTTTTTAACCCTAGATCTATTAAATTTCTGACTTCTGCAAGTTTTCTGGTCTTTTCTGCAGGTCATAAGAACCAGCTGCGACAAAGACGATAGTTTTTCCGAGATTTGTTGACTGAGAATCAAGGAGAAGAAATCACACTTTTTAGCCTAAAAAAGTGCGATCTGGAGTCCAGAGCGCACCTTTCAGCCCAAAATGTGTGATCCCACGTAAAAATAGGTCAGTGCTTGTGATTTTAAGGTTTCTGGGTTTTTATCAGATTTGTTTCTGGGTTTTGAATAGAGTTGTTTATTGGGTTGTTTGACCTCTGTCTCATCTCGCTTATGCATTAATCTACTATGATTTACTTGTCGAAGTGGAATTTATCCCCCTAGGGCTTCTAGTACACTTCCAACTTTATAGGAGGAGTTTAGTTGAGTGAGTAATTTGAGTTTTTGCAGCTCTTTCAACTGTATTTTCCATATTTGTACCCTTTTGTTTCAGATCTATAAAGATAGTTGTCACCATCCATAGTTTCATACTAAAATTTGTTTGGTCATTGACCTTAGGGTCCCATCGATTGCCCTAGCTTTTTCACCCATCTCCCTATCTTTTTACAGTGATCTTCCTCTCTGGTTTGTTGATGTTGTTGCACCACTTTCCAGCAGCCTAGTGTCATTTGATCATAGTCACACTGACAATTAGATATATTGAACTTTTTTGTGTGTTTTCCATCGATTTAGCCACCAACCAACACAGTGTTTGCAAACCTAGTTTGGGTGGGGTTTAGTTAATTGTTTTTCTGTTCATTTTCTGTTGTTAATTTTAGTTTATTTTCAACAAACTTTTTTATTTTTTACAAACATGATCTAGGCTTAATGAATAAATACACTTTCACACACAAGCAAACCTTAAGAGAAGGGCACTTGGTTTACACTGCCAAGCTAAGACTTAACATAATAAATTTATCCCCTCATTGAGACAAACGCATATTGTTAACCTCCCTTCACCATTTCCATGTCATGTGTGTCTAGCCACCATTGCGCCACCAAGGTGTTTATCGCAGAGACTATTACGCCTTCACCCCCAGTTTTCTCTTGGGCATATTACCCCTCCCCATCGGGTTCGAGTTCATAGCCCTCCAAGTCCCCATACTGACTCTTCTCCTAGTTCATCTAATTCCTCATCTAATTTTGAGCCTCCTTCACCGCATATTGTCACCATGTCTAGACCCACAGCTGGTGCAGGAACCCAACCTGGTGTTGGCTCTAGTTCTATCCCGGCAGTCACATCAAGTGGAATAGTCTCACAAACCATTCCTGAAGCCCCCATGCTCCCTTTTATGGTTGGGTTAAGTCTACCAAATTTTAGCCAGTTGATAAACAACCCCATACACCATGATGCTAGTTTTCCTTCTATGTCGACTAACTTCCCTCAGACATCCCGAAATTTGAGGGTAATGCTGGAGAGGATCCTACCAACCATGTCCACTTCTTCCACATGTGGTGTTCGTCCAACTCCATTACCGATGACTCCATTCATCTTCGACTCTTCCAATGCATGCTCACTGGAGACACTGCAAAATAGTATGTAGACCAGCCCGCGCATCTCATTCCATTTTCGTGACGCTTTCTAAAGTTTTCCTCTCATATTTCTAGTTACCTCTCTGGTACAACACTGGTATAGAGTTATTGACCTCATTCTGTCAGTCCTCCACCACTCGCCTTTCCAACCATGTTCAAGAGTTGCATGGAAGGAGGAGCACATGCTATTCCTTGCCCTTCGAAGACTATGTCTAGCTAGATTGGTTTCTTAGGAGCATTTTAGCACCCATTGGAAAAGATATCGCATCCCATTTTCCTCAGACATAGGAATAAGCTCTTCAAACCTCTCTAATATATGACCTGATTTATGTGCAATCTAGTTATGTCTATATTTTCATTCCAGACCTCCCTCATCTTGGAAGTGCCAATGCATTGGGGGCATCTCATGCCACTGATAGTATCGTTGGAACCCTTTCACACCCTTCGCCATATACTCAAAAAAGTTATGGCTATCCGTAGGGGGGCACCAATTCCTCTAACACTTATGCCCCTCCTGCTAGCAACATGTTTTCAGGGCCCCAACCTGTCTACCAAACCGTTTCTCCTCCTTATGCACAGCCGAGCGCTCCAGCCCCTCAAGCATTAGTGCCGCAACCTCCCATGCATCCTCAACCCCAGTAGCCACCACCCCCTCAGGGTCAAGTGTTTGCACAACAGAGTGTGACCAATCCCCAAAATTCGAAGAAAAAGAATAAGGGGAAGGGTAACAAGGGTAACCAGGGTAATCAAGGTAATCAACCTAGTGAACCCTAGGGGAACCAGCCTAACACTAAAAAACAACAACAAGGTAGCCAACCCAAGCAGAACAAGGTTATTCGTACGAATAAGCCTTGCGCATATTATGGTTTACTTGGCCATTATACACATGAGTGTCCTCCCTTACCCCATATCTGCCAAATGTGGGAAGCTCAAGCAGCTTCTAGAGGTTAATAATCACCTCAAAATCTTGTGCCATCTCAACCGACAGTGCTCACAAATCCTTTCTGTCAGCAAGGATTTGTTTCTTCTCAACGTTAGTCAGGTCAAGCATCCCATCCTACCCCAACATTCTGATCTTGGTGACTACCAAATCCTTATGATGAATTCTGATGAGGTTAATCCCTTCGATATCAACCTGCAAAATTGGTTGCGTCAATATGACAAGCCATCGACTTTGTCCACAACTGAGTCCAAAACCAAAGCATCTGTTGAGCCTCTTATGACATCAAATGGTCTGTTATAGATCCCTCAACCTAAATTTGATGCCACTCCTAAGATCCCCAAGGGACCATTATGCCTTAATGCGACTTATAACCGAGTTTCCCATACATACAGTATAGTAGATGACTTGGCACGATCACCTGCTACCATGTCGACATTGGAAGTCCTCCAATCATGCCCATCTCAAAAGAAATCTCTACTAATTGCTTTGGGTGTAGTAGATCCTTGTGACGATCATTTGATTGTCTTCCCAGTTAATACATTAGAACATCCACCATTGCCTTCATCTATTTATTTCCAGATACAAGTTCGAGTCCGTAATGCCATCCTCTCCCAATGCATTATTGAGGAAGGTGCATCCACTTGTGTGATGAGCACTATAATTTGGAAACAACTCAACTCACCCGAGTTGTCCTCCTCCACCATCACTTTGCGTGCTTGGGACGGACACTCCTCCCAGCCTCTTGGCATGTACCGCAACTATCCAATGACCCTTGCAGGCAAGGTTGTCCATGTAGTCATTGAGGTTATTGATGCCCCTTTAGATTACAATATTCTCTTGGGTTGTAGGTACACATATGCCATGTCAGCTATCGCATCTACAGTTTTATGCAAGATGTGATTCCCCCATGAAGGGAATATTGTTACCATCGATTAGTTGACTTACTATGAGCCGACATTCGTGACCTCCCCCAAGTCCATTATCTCATCGGTGCCAGATAATCATTCTTCAACTCCTTTCACCGCTGTCTCACCTGGAGTATATAAAGATTCCTCATTGTTGGGTGCTTTCCCTAGTCCTCCCCTCTCATCTCAGAGCCTAACTCTATGACTGTTTGCATGTTACAAGCATCACGAGTTTCTCTCAAGCAACCCGGTACATCCGATCAATAGCCAGATCCTCAGCACCCTGTTGTTGCCATCCCAATTGAGCCTTGTGGATCCACCCTCCTAGGACCTCCTCTATTTGTGGGTGCCTCTCCTATATTT